>OZ020520.1:23391339-23454553 GCA_963971425.1 Bryoerythrophyllum caledonicum | reverse complement strand
CCTGTGCGCGTTGCTGGCGCTGCTCCAGACACCGCGCAAGCACATTATCCACTTCACCGTTCCCATTCCCGTTCCCTTCTTGTTCCCGTTCCCGTTCCCCTTCCTGTTCCCCTTCCGTTCCCCTTCCTGTTCTCCGCCCGTTCCCCTTCCTGTTCCCTGTTTGTTCCCCTTTCCGTTCCCTGTTCGTTCTCGTGCCCGTTCCCTGCTCGTTCTCGTGCCCGTTCCCTGCTCGTTCTCGTGCCCGTTCCCTGCTCGTTCTCGTGCCCGTTCCCTGCTCGTTCTCGTGCCCGTTCCCTGCTCGTTCTCGTGCCCGTTCCCTGCTCGTTCTCGTGCCCGTTCCCTGCTCGTTCTCGTGCCCGTTCCCTGCTCGTTCTCGTGCCCGTTCCCTGCTCGTTCTCGTGCCCGTTCCCTGCTCGTTCTCGTGCCCGTTCCCTGCTCGTTCTCGTGCCCGTTCCCTGCTCGTTCTCGTGCCCGTTCCCTGCTCGTTCTCGTGCCCGTTCCCCTGCGGTATTTCTCCGGCTACATGGCGTCTTCAATTTTGAATTTTGTTTTTTTTTTGTTTTTTTTGTTTTGAACCATTATTTTTGTATTGTCAATTTTCATATTAATACCTTGATCCGTAAACGTCAGAAGGTGCCATTGGTGGCTACGATATTCTACATGTATAGTGTTGTATTTGAACATGATAAGGTTGAGATATTGAAATGAAGAAGAAGAACGCGGGTCTCCAAAGGAGGCCGGCGTGAATAAAGTGTATATTCGTTCCACCACTAAGACCATGCCCACCGGACAAGGAATATGTAGTATGGAACTACTTCCCCCTCTCGAGGGTAGACACTATGTTACAAGTATCCAAAACAAGTAAGTGACCAATTGGTGATTGCAGGGTGGTCAAGGGATAAGAAGGGGGGGGGAAGGGATGCTTCTCAATTATGAGGAGTTTTGAAGATTAAGGGTGTGGATGAGTAGTTCTATGGGGGGTCGTGTGTGTCGGGGAGAGGTTGGTTGTTTTCGATTTTGCGTTTATTTAGTAAAATAGACATGACATGTTGAATAGCGACGGTGTTAATGTTTTTTAAGGTGGTTTTAATTGTATCAATGGGTATTTTGAAGGTATCTTCTAGAGTCTTTATAGATGGAATAAATGTGGTGGCACGAGCGCCAGATGTGATTACAATAAGGGGGTCCACTTCCATCCAAGGGCTATGATGTCATTAATGAGGGGTTGGTATTTATCTATTTTGTTTTGAATTGTTTCAAGGGAAAATCTATCGTTGCAATATGTGAATTCAATGAATTGAATGGTGTAGTTTTGGTTTATGTGATCGGGTGGTGGGTCATTACATGGTAAACCTCTAACACAAAGTATGTCCGGTTTGAGTCTAGCATTGCAGTGACAACTTTGAGTCTCACATGAACATGGGAGTAGCCAAGGAGGGACCGTATTTTCTTGTGGATTTTTATTAAAGGTGTCGGCATTCATTAGGATAAAACATCTCGATTTGTTGTAGGAGGTAACTAGTTTTTGAACTTCCCATACCGCTTTATTATGTCTTTTAACAATTAAGGAGTGTATGTGGTGATTTTGACATTTGAGTAGAACATGAAGCCATGTGTCGGGGTCCGTTGAAGGGCAAATGGGGCATGTTATGGATGGGAATCTTTCTATTCCAAAGAAGAGTTGTTTGTGAGCGTTTCCCATATATTGGCCGGTACGGAATTTGATGAGGCATGTTATTTGTGAGTCGGAAATGATGGGGTTTTCCCAAAAATTTGTAGAGAGTTCATTGTCTATGTTATTATTGTTAGTCCATTTTTCTATGTTAGGGATATTTTCTGATATTGTGTCAAGATTGTTGTAGAGGTCTTGTTTTTTGAGATATTTGTCCAGAAATCTAATTGGGCCTTTATCGGGGGTATCTTCCTTGGAAGGCCAATCTTCTTTTTGGAAGTAGTATGGGGTAGCATGGGCATGTTCATGTAGATCTTTGGCCTTTTGTGTGTTTTTTCTCGGCCTTCTTTTGCTAGATTATTTGCTTGTTCATTGCCATCAATATTGGCATGGGCTCTCACTTTGTGGAGGGTTGTGGTGTGCGTTCGGTTTTGTAACATTTAGACCATTGACATTAGTATGGTTTGGTCGGGGTGGCTATTGTGAAGGGTAGGGTGTGTTATTTGAGTGTTTAGTAGGTAAAGTGCATTTATGCAATCGGTGAATATATGAGCGGGTTCATTATTATATTTTGTTGTAATGAGTTGTAGGGTTTTGTGGATGGCCATAAGTTTTGCTCTAAGGATATTTTGTAATCCATGGAGTCTTTTGGCTAATTTAATTTCTTTGGTAGAATTGTATATGCCATACCCAGCTTTTCTCTACGCCAAGTTCCCGGGCTAATTTGTTCTGGTGGTTTGAAGGATCCATCGGTATAATAACTATGTGCGGGGTTAAATTTCGGTGTGGTATGAGTTGGATAATTTGGGAGGAAGGGCAGTGTGAAAAAGTAGTTTGATGTATTGTTGATATAGTTTAGTTTTGACCATTTTACTTCGGTTTACGGGGGTTTGTATAGGTGTAGGTGGGACCGGTTTTGTGTATAATCGGTGTATGTTTAAATTGTGTGTTATGGAGGTAAGTTCGGCAAGTTGTTCTACGGTGCCAAGGGTTTGCTTTTGATGGTGGGCACATATTATTTGTAATGTAGATGGTTCAATTCGGGGTTTTTTTTAACTCAGGTGAAATAGTAGGTTCTTCCTATGGTATTGAGTCTGCTTTAAATAATGCAATGATATGAGAATTAGGGAATGGGTATAAGTGTTGGTTACTGTTTTGGTACCAGTTGTGGTTTGGTGCGATGGTGATTGTATTTGTGTTGTCTGGGTCATGTTTGGCCGCAAGTCGAGCCGAATGTATTGTTTGTTCCATTTCCTTCTCATTGTGGGGGTGAGCTATACCATTACCAATCCATTTGTAGTCAAAGGCTTTTCCCAAGGAGCGGAATATTTTGTCTCTTTCAAAAGGTGAGTAGATTTTTTTAGTTTGGTAGAGCATGTAACCGGGGAAGAAAAGTATGATTGTTCAATGTTAAAGGATGCTATTAGTGAGTCTTAAATGGGTGTGGGTATTGTGTATTGTGCATTTTGAGAGGGTCATTTTTTGGAATTCAATATTTATATCTTTGGTATAGCCAAATTAGTTCGGTTTCAAAGGATTGGGTCGATGGTTCTATGTTTGTAGGAGTTTGTAGTTTTGAATTGTATCGATTCCATAACCATTGGAGTCGAGTAGTGGGAATAGTGTACAAATGTCGGCCATTTTCTTCATACAGATGTGCTTGATTGTTATCTATTTTAATTGTGTTTGAGAATGTAAGGATATCATTTTCGGAATTGTATTTTGTTGTATGAATGTTTAAGAGTGGAATAACTATGGGTGGTGTTACGGATCTTGAGTCTGAGAATTGTTCTTGAGGGTGGTGGGCTAGGATGATTTCCGAGTAAATTTTGTTTTGAATTTTTTGGTAGTATTGTTTTAATTTTTCGATGTTATGTGTGGAGGTATTGGTGTCGTGTCGTGGAAGAATGTCTCTTTGGAGAAGCCATTTATTGTATGTATTGTCGTTGTGTTGCCATTGGCATAAATATTTTGTGTAGGTATTTTGTATATTATTTGTGTCTGTGTGTTGGATATGTTTATGGTATATGATGTTATTAATGGGATATGTGGTAAAGTTTTTGGGGATGTATGTTGGGGGACGGGGATGGTATGGATGTGGAGGATTAGGGGGATTGATTGGTGGAGGGATATTTCTTGAGGTGATGCTATTGTTGATGGTGATGAATGAATCTTGAAGTATATAGGAGTATGAGTGTATATTACAAGGGGTATGACATGTAGTGGGGCATGTTGGATGGCAAAATAGTTTTTTAGCAACGTTTAGAGCACTTTTTAATAGTTTGGATGGGGTGGAGTGGTAGGTTTTGAAGTCCTCATTGTTCATGATGTATGGGCCGTTAGGTAAAGTAATTTATTTTAGTTCAAAAATCTTTTTTGAGAGGAGTTTTATAGAAGCTTTTGGGAGAGGTGGGCATTGAATGTGTTCTAATTTAGTGTTTCTTGGCGCCATATTATTTCTAGTGATGTAGGGTCAGTGAGGAAATTTGGGAACGTACTTTTAAGGTGGACTTTAGTTATGTGTTTTAATAAGAAGAATGTTCGTGTGATTGGTGATCTTATACAATCATTTTAAAAAAAAAATTGGTATGTTTTCGGCACCACCATATTGGGCAAGGACATAATGAGTTAGTCCATAATATATTTTCCGAAGTTTACCTTTGTCATTTAAAGCATTTTGTAGTTGTTCACCTACACATCGGAGATATGCGTTTTTGAGGGAGAAAGCTTTTAGCCCAAATAGGTTATGTGGGAGTTGTGTTATCGCATTTGACATATATTTTGGTAGTCCACATATAGTTTTTTGTATGGCTATTATTTTCTGATCAAGTTTTTTGATAGCTGGCATAGAGTATTGGTACACCGTAGAAGCTGTATGCTACACGTGGGCGTAGTACGGTATCAACCATTTTTATTTTTTGTTTCATGGTGGCCGGACATGTTGTTAATTCTTTGCATTGTTTGATGAGTTTTGTGGTTGTAGTGTGAATTTGGATTTTTCATTTTAGTGAGGGAACAAGATTTGTACCTAGGTATATGTATGGTTCGTTTTGATGTAGCATAGGGATTGGTTGATTGTGGTAATTGATGTTAGAAGCTTGCATTAGGGCTTTGAAAGTGGTAGGGTTCAATTTGGATTTGTTTGGGCATCCAGTAGTGGCACATTTTGGGACACCTACGTCCATACCGATCCATTTGCAATATCTATCAATTTTATTGAGTTGTATTTGAATAGATTTAATTTTTTTAGTTGTGGCGGCGAGGTCATCAGCGTATGCTGCAGAGTTTATGGTGATTTGTGATGTGCCAAAAGTGTATCCATTATTGCCTCTTTCTAGCCATCTAAGTAGTGGTTCTAAGAATATAATGAATAGGTATGGGCTAAGGGTGTCTCCTTGTATAGTTCCTCTTTGAATGGGTATCGGATTTGTTTTCCTAAAGTGTTCATTGATATAGTAAGTGGATGATTGGGAGTAGATGTTTCCAACAAGTGTAGTTGCATCTTTTGGGTAGCCAAGATCCATCATTATTGCTAATAGTCGAGCATGGTCTATCGAGCCAAAGGCATTTTTAAAGTCAATGTATAATATGTATATATCTTGATTTGTAAACCGTACGTCTTCTAGTGCGGCCATTATAGTTTGTATTTGTCGAGCGGTACTTCTCTCTGCTCTAAAGCCTTCTTGGCTATCATGTAGGATTTTGAATTTTTCACCGTATGAGGATAGGATAGAGCTGAGTGTACTAGTGAAGAGTTTATATGTTGTGTTAGCTAATGCAATTGGTCTATTGTTGGATAGTATAGATGGGTCGCCTTTCTTGTATAGTAAAATTGTTGCGCTTGATTCCCATGAAGCCGGTATTTTTTTTGTTTGTAGCAATGAGAGAAGAAAAAAAATAATAATTTGTGAAATCTTGGAGGCATGTTTTTGAGTATTGAATTTGGTATGCAATCTGGGCATGGGGCTTTGTTGTTGCCAAGGTTTCAAAGACATGTGTCGTATGTGGCTATGTTGAAATACGTATGTAGTGGAATTTCTGGTTTGCCTCGTTTGTCTAAGGTAAATCCATCAAGGTCATGCCATGGGTATTGGCGTACAACACATGTACATTCAATTGGATGTTGTGGTTGGTATTTACATGTTGGTATTGTGGGTCTATTGTTTTTTGTTTGTTGGTTGAATATTTCATTCGCAATGTCTTCGGGGCTAGTTAAAATATTATTATATTGATCTGTGATACAATCTAGTGGTGGGGATTCTAGGTTCTAAAAGACTTTTCTGATAATTTTCTTAGGGCTAATTTCATATAATTGTCTATATTTTGAGACGGCTTTCTTAATGTTATCTTTGGCATATTTTGAGATTATTTTCCTGGCTCGTATTTCCTGGCATTTTTTAGCAATTAGTGCGATATCTTTTATCCATGTATCATGGGGAATATCCGGGGGCGGCGGGATGGGGATTTGGGTGTGTTGTAGGGTTAGTAGTCATTGCATATGGGGTGGGTATGCCATTGAGAATTGTTCTTAACAATTCTAATAGTTTTTCGTATAACATGGTATGTAGTTAGATGTTGTTTCCAAGTTTTAGAAAGTTTGCGGGGTAGATAACCGCCTTGTTGAGATGTTCTGTTTGTCATTTGAGGTACAGTGGGCTCTCTTTATGAAAGCATATGATATAACAACAAATTCATTATAACAGGCGGCGTGGGCCCAGAACATTTAGATGCTCTCTACAACAGCCATTTGCTATTACAGCAACTTCCATCAAACCAAATTGTCACCCCACATAACATCCATTCAATCTAAGGCATGTCAGAATTGGTCATTATCAAGGAATAGTCCCCATTGGTTCTGCATGTGTCTGACCAACCCCTTGATTGGTGTGCGTCATACAGAGATTACTTGTACCATCATCCTTTGATGCCATACTTTGATAGAATCATTCATTCAACAATACCATATAACAGCCTTCTCTACCCTTACCATTACAACATCCATTCAATATTACAGCCTCTATATATAACAGGCAGAACCAACAGGGTTGTTATAAAGGGAGCTGGCTGTATTGGGTGGGCTCTACAAGTTTGTTCTAGTGTGTCGGAGATTTTATTGATGAGTATATCTAGGGTGTGAGATGTTTCTTGCCATTGTACTTGTGATAATTGATTGTTATTTTCAAGAGTGTTTATGAGGGAGTCGATTTGCATGCAGTTTTCTTCAAAGAATTTTGTGTTGAATTTTTCTAAGTTGTCTTTTGGGATGGGGTTGAGTATTCAAAGAATTTTGTGTTGAATTTTTCTAAGTTGTCTTTTGGGATGGGGTTGAGTATGCGTATAGTGTCATTGTTTAGGATTGTAGGAGTTCTATTAATTAATGTGTCATTTGGGATGTGCACTTGTATAGGTGAGTGGTCCGAGTTGAGAATAACATCCTTGTTTGTTGTAGAGGTGTATTGTGTGTTGTTGTTGGTATTTATAAAAAAATCCATCTATTAGACTCCAATCATTATAATTATAGCCACCTTGTCTAGAGAATTGTGTATCGATATTTATGTAAGTGAAGTTTAAGCTTTTTGTGAAATGGCGCCATTGGTGATCTATGGTTTGAGGAGGGGTGTTATGATTTCCATTTTGGTGCTCAATTAATGCTATGTTTCTATTGAAGTCTCTACATAACATATATGTGTGATTGGGGTTATTATTTATGTGAGATGTGATAGTGTTTTGTAAGTCAATGATAAATCTAGTATCCTTGAGGTGAGATGGCATTTATATTTGAAAAATTAACCACGGTTGTAGTGGATAATTAGTAATTTTGATTATTTGAAGGTAAGGAGATATGTGCATTGGGGTAGGAATTTTTTTGATGTTACCCGGGAAAGCATATTTTTGTGTATTAGTGTAAGGAGGCCGCCTCGGCCCGGTGTGTATGGTCTCCATTGTTGAATACATCTTGTAAGTGCATGTGTATTGATAAAAATGAGTTTCTAGTCTTGGAATATATTTTGTATGTATTTTGTGGATTTTGTGGCGGATAATTTTGTTTCTTATATAACTATAATGGTTGGGGGTGTGTTTGTATGTGTGACCAAAGTTTGTAAGCTAGGAAGGGCAATGTTTAGAGAAGAGGCATTCTATGTGATTATGTATGTATTTTCTTGATTTGAGCTATTTTTTTGGTTTTGTGGAGAAAAGTAAGGGGGTGGGGGGGGTGGATGGGTATATTCTGGTATTTGGTCAAAACATTTTAGTGATTCATTAATTAGATTGTTGAGGAGGTATGGAAATTTTTGTTTTATAATATCTTGTGATGGTGGTATACGATGACTGTGTATCAAATTATATAATTCTTTATGGATCGATGTTTTATGTTTTATAATATTTTGGTTTTTCTCAAGGAATGATATATAAGGGTGTGGAGTGTTAATGTGTCTTTTAGGAGGGTTTTGTAGGTTAGCAAGGGTGTTTAATAGTGTATTAGTCCATTGAGTTATGTTTGGGCTTTGTGGGTTTAATAGGAGGTTACATTTGTCTAGGTTTGGGTGGATTGTAGTTACTATGGCGTATAGGATATGTGTTGAGGGGTGTTCATTTTGTTGTTGTATATATTGGATAATGTGTGGATGTGTGTTGGTGTATAATTGGTTTAGTATATGTGTGGGTTTTAGTATAGGTGCAATGATTGGGCAATATGTCTGTATTCCGGTTGTAATTTTATTGTATTTGGTATGAAGTATATTTTGGCATTTTTTTTGTGCTGTGTTGGGTGTCTTTTTAGTATGTTTGGCATAGGTCCTGGGTTGGTTTCTATGTCTCCTCCTAGTATTAGTAGTAGTTTATAATGTGGTGGTTTATTATTATGTTTAAAGATTATATGTTTTTTTGTTGTCTAATATACTTTTTTGTTTTGATTTTGATTTTATCCTTGTATTGAGAAGTGTGTATGTTGTGTATTCCTTCTTTTGGGTGAGTTTCCCTTGAAATTATTTTCTTTGGTTTATTTTGTTTAGGTTTATTGTTATATATGTTGTTTTTGTTAATTGGTTTTGTGTTTGTTTGTGTATCCTGGTTTGTGTTAATCTTAATGTATAGATATTGATTTGTATTTTTGCATCTTTTTATGTATGTGTTGGATGTTGTGTTTATTTTTATGTGTATTTGTGTATTATAGGTAGTATTTTTATTTGTGTATGTATATGTATTTGTATGTATGTTTGAGAGTTTGTATTTGTATGTATTTTGGTAGTTGTATTAGTATATATATTTGAGTATCTGTTTATGTATTCCCCTTTGTATAGAATGATGTATTTGTAGTTAGTATGAAGTCTAATACAATATTTATACGCTCCATATATGGGTGTATGATTGTACACTACTACATATGATGTATTAGTATAGTATCCATAGTCTATACTAAATTTTAGTGTATGTATTCGGTATAGTGTGTGGTCAATGATAGTTACCTTGTGGTCCTTGAAGTCTACAAGTTTGGCTGCTTGTCTTCAATCATGGGTGTAGCCATACTTCCCGTGATGGCTTGCATTGAAGCAAGTGCGACACTCATTGCTTGTTAGATGCTCATCATTTGAGTCTTCAATTCTTCATGTTTTTGATCGGCATACTCATGTCTCCTTCTTCATCTTCTTGTTTCTTTCTTCCATAACCGACTCCACAATCTCCAACACATCTTTTTTGGAGATATTGGATGAGGGTTCTTGTATCTTGAAGGTCTCTACCGTGTTGACCATGGCGGCGTTAACGTCATTAAACCCAAATGTCTTCACTTGTGCTTCGGAAGGGGATTCCGTTCCTTCTAGACTCCTCCGATGTGGTGCAAACTCTACAAGGTATCCTCCCGTGGCAAAGGTTTTGTTCACAAATTGCTTGTAAACAATTGGGTTAGCACAATGTACATTAGCACTACCATTGTGCCTAATTCCACATTCTTTGTGGAACCATATAGTTTTAGTGTTAGCATCACCAATGATCTTGCGAATGGCATCACTTGTATCACAAACACTTCTAAGGATAGGCAAAGGGGAGAGAGTTAGAGTTAAGGCATCATGTTTTGCCTTAGTCTCTTCCGATACCTTTCCTCCGGTGATGTGTTTAGCTTGAATGACCTCGTGATGTGTGGTGACTTGGTGTAGTTGGATCTTCCTCGCTTGTTGTGGTGTGGTGGTCATGATGAACGCATGGGTATCTTCGATGCTCTTTTGGACTCTGGTAATCTCAAACTCGTGTCCTCTTCGAAAGCTATTCAAGAGAGCCTCTTTAAAAAGAATATTGGCCGAGATACCCTTCAAGTTGTCACTCTTCACCTTGATAGAGAGGTTAGAATTCCTAGCAATGTTTTGGTAACTCTTACAAACCTTTCCAATGATGTTGTGACCATCTAGCTTAAGGATAAAGGGTCTAAGCCCTTTAAGCATCATGATACCATTAATTTCGGGTTTTAGCAAGTGTAGTTTGATTATCCCCGCCCATACACCCTTCTTTCCCACATTTTTTACACTCAAGCATTGAATTAAAATAGGGTCTATGAGATCATTGCCAAGTTCTATACCCATTACTTCTAGTCATTTTGTGACCATTATCTTGATTTCATCATGCATGATTTGGAAGGAAGGGGGTTCAAAGTGAATTGCAATGTGAAAATCAAGAGCCAAACCTGTGGAGGTGTTGATGGTGATATCGAAGGGGAGTTGGGTGATGTTGTAGTGTTGTCCCTCCACTCCATTTTTTGTGCTTGGATAGAGTAGTTGCGGGATGTGAGGAAATGCCATCTTTGCCACGCTTGCCTCCTCCGCCTCTTCCACCTTGAATCCTCTTATTATCATGTCTTCGGCGGTTTCTCCACTATAAAGCTCTTGAAGTCATTCTTCAACTACAAGAGCCTCCATGGTAGGATACCCCAACCAAAACTTGAAATTCACGCTTACCGGTTGAGTGATGTGCCGCGGATTTTCTTCTATCGTGACATTCTTCATTTTCTTGCATGTGGTAGGGGTTCCTTCGGTTTGCTTTGGTATCTTCTCAATCACCATTGTATCCTCGTCCACCTTCTCATTGAAGTTTAGGAGTCTTTTGATGCTGCCCATGTACCTGGCTTGCCGAGTCGGTGCGGGAGGGAGTTGGGTTCCTATGGGAAAAAGGGGGTCACTATATGTGGGAGAGGAGGTCTCTACGGGAGGAAGGGAGGTCGATATCGTTTGTAGGGATGTCGCTATGTGGAGGACGAAGGTCACTATGGGAGGTAGGGAGGTCGCAAGGCTTGTGTGGGGGGGGGTCGGAAGTAGGGGGGATCGTAGATTTTTGGTTTTGGGGCAGGATTGTCATAACGAACGGATTGAGGTGATCGGACGGGCAGACGGTTCGGACGGATTGCCTGAAATGCGCCCAATAATTTTTTGCAGGTAAGAAATTTTTACTATAATGGACACGTCACATTCAGACGTGTCAAGCCATGGTGGTGTTAGGGCGGGGACGTCTCCAATTAGAGCGGGGACGCCTCCGATTGGGGTGGGGACGTCTCCGTCCTACCCGGGTAGAGGTGGAGACGTTTGCTTGAAAAAATGGGGGGGACTTCTCCACTCAACTCCTTGAAGGAGGCGTTTGAGGCGCAATCCTCCTTGGCCGGGGCACTCCACATCTCCATGGGGCGGGTGCACAATTATATATGGGGTGCCTTATTTTTGGTATCGACAAGATCGCGTTGCATCTAAAATAACATGCAGATTATGTCTTTCCCTAGTTCTAGGAAGGAAGGCTAAATGGAATGTACGACTTTTGTCCTTTGACGGCATGCTCTCCAATAAGGAACACCTTTAATAGCTCCCTATTAGTATTGGAGCGGACATAAGGGATTAGACAATTATTTCCTTTCATATTTTCTCCTAAAATTCTTGTCTTTAGTGGAAAATAGCGCTTGAACCCAAGTCAAAGATTTTCACATATTGCCGCACATTGTCGGGCAAGGTACCAAAAACAAAAACATCTTTCCACATAAAAATTAGAGATTTTAACTTTTTATAATTTTGATTTTTTCCACAACATTATGTGGTGTAGACCTTCATATTGACCATTTGGATCATCAATCTAAAGCATATCAAGTATCTAAAAACTAAAACGTGAATTGGCCATTTGTGAACCTCCACTACTAGCATAGTTGACTTGAATAAGCTACACCCTTTTTCTACCTCTAACAATTGGAGTATAAAGAACTAACTTCATCCTAAACACAATAGTAATGGATTTAGACCTTGTGTAGTGCAAAAATTTGATACCAAGTGAAGTCAAAGTTTGTTGATCCACAAAACGCAGGGAAGAAAATGAACCATTACTTTGACTTCAAACACTATAATCTTTCAATCCGTGCGGTCAAAATTTATGAAATTTTGTGGGAACATTAATAAAGAAGTATTTATTGAGATCCTATGGTTAGATGTAGAAATAAAAATGTTTTGTCTCTCTTCTTAGGCATTATACTAGAACCAAGCAGTTTTGAAGTATATTTGGTACAAAAATGCCTTGGTCCTTTAGGGGTTAAAAATGTTTGGAGGTTTAAAAATTGGTCCCTACCATTTTGTTCTATACAAATGCACAAATCCTTATGAGGCTTAAGTACATCCATAATCACACTTCTATTATCAAGTAAAGTAGACACTACTATTCATATTTTTTTTCTATGCATAATGTAGTACAAAAATGGGAAAATACATTATACGCTAAAAGATATAGCATTGTAAGAAAAATGTCTTTTGATACCGCAAAAACAAAAAATACACCTAGTCAATATTCATCGGGCTATTAGTAGTGCCACTCGTCCCTGCCTCGTTGTCGTGTGCCCCTACACGCATTGGGAGGTCTTCATCCGAGCCCAACTAGAGTCTACGAGACGCCGAGCGAGTTCTCCTCGCTGGTCCATCTTCATCCAACACGGCCCTTAGGATTTGGGATTGCATGAGGTGGTCGAGCGCTTGCCGTGTCCCTCGATTGTGCACATCAAGCAAGAGGTCGATTCCGTCATTTCGGAAAATTTCTTTCCACTCTGATTCCGATAATTGCCTTAGTTCTTGCGGGTTCGGTTGGTCAACGTTGTGAGAAATGTGATCCTCGTTGTCGTCTGTAATGCGACCTCCGTCAACCGCCCACAACCATTGCCGTGGATGAGGTCCGAATTGAAATTGCCCACCGTTCTTGTCCCAATGCACATTAAAGCATTGATAGAAGAAATTTCGTTTTCCTTGACCCTATTTGTCCTTTAACAGGATCAAATTCTTGTACACCCGGACAATTTGCTCCGGGTCCCTTTCCCAACCCCACTCGTTTGAGAGGTGCATCTTATCCAACGAGTGCATCCTCAGTTTCCAACTCCACACCAAATCCATTCCCCACATGTGATTGATCAGAGGCGTTCATCACATTGAACTCCGAATGCGGGGGCATGTATGGAACTAATCCAAAAAGTTTGTACAATCGCTCATCATAGGGGGCCTTGCACAATCAGCACTGCCGGCGTGCAATCATCAAGCAACAAGATCTTCTCCCCCTCCCCCCAAGATACATCAAGCTAATCAAGCAAAATGGATGGTACAAGTGCTCGCAAGTGCCTAAATGCATCCCACCTTCTGGACCAAATGGGTTTAGACAAATTGAGCAAGTCGCACCGTTGGATACAAAGCTCAAAGGTTGTGGCCACAAAAATATGGGGTTGCCCCGATGGTCGAGGATGGATGAAACCTCTTTATTGAAATCCCAATTGTAACGGGACCAATCGATGGTTGTTTGCCCACCGGTAGTAAACACCAGTGCCATTTCATCCATTTTGAAAAGATAATCTACGAGGGCCCACAACGTCAAACCAAACACCCTCTCTTGGTTGTTTTCGGTATAGTTGTTGTTGATTTTCTGGAATTCTGCCGCCAATTGTTGAAACCGATCTACCGTGAAGATGCAAACCAACTTCCATTGATAGTAATGTTCTACCAACACATCCAAGCGACGTTGTAGTCTTGAATTCTCTTCAAAAGCTTTAGCGAGCTCTTTGCCGCCGACACCCGCCGCACCCTCTTCTTTGTTGACCATAGCTTTGTCTGCGTTGGTAGGGGCCTCATCAAACGACAATGAATCGTCTTGGGTTGACACGTGTACAAGCCCTTCCTCCTCCCATCGTGGATTATGATCTTCTGTGGTAATTCTATTAGCTTGTAGAGCAAGTCAGAGCTCCTCCATATCACGTCGTTGCTGGTCAATAACAATGTTTTTGTCATTGAGTTCAACTCTCAACTTGCGAGCCTCATCGTGCAATGACAATAGTTCTGATCTCTTCACTTCTAATTGGTTCAGCAAGGTTTGGATAGTGCTAGCAAAAATTGCAGCAGTAGGGGCTTCAAACGTTCGTTCAACAACCGCGGGGGATTGCACCTAAGCTACAACTTTATTAATGGTATTGTTAACGACTATGTAAATCGTCTGTTCCGCCCTCCTTCGTTTGGTGCGCGCTTGTGTCCTTCGGCTTGTTGTGATTGAAACATGAGATCCGTCACAGTCTGTATCTGTGTTTGAGGGATTGGTCTCGTACGTGTGGACCGGTTTAGTCTTTGCCATCAATTTGCCCAATCCGCCTTCTGGATACCTCCGTGTCCCCATTGGAATCAATCCATCTTCGGAGAAGGAATTTTTATGCTATCTCCCATGGCTTTCAAGGTGGACCAATCCACCCTCTTGCCCAACTTTACCTCCGCGTGGACATCTCGCGCAAGGAAGAGATTTACTTCATTGCATTTGATATAAGGGATGTCGTACAACACTTGGTATACTTCAATGCACCAATTTTTGAACGCCTCATTGGTGTACTTCCATAAATTTGCCTTGTGAAAGCGTCGGTAAAAATTGTGTCGCTCCTTGAGGAAAGTGTGGGAGTCTAAAACTCCCACTTGGTCGCCCCTATCAAAAAAATTAGTTAAAATAGGGTTTTTAATATTAGTTAACTAGAAAAATAGTTAGTATTGTGTGAAATTAGATTAGATAGCAAATAGAGAAAATAGGAAAATGCTTAAGTAGTTAATTAGGTTTATAGTAGTGATAAAACCAGGTCTTAAAATCACTAATTTAAGTCCCGGGAAACAATTTCAAAAGAGTCCTGGGAGATATCCTCGGACGTAAGTCTAAAATCACCACTTAAATCTAAATTAACTAGTTGAGTTTAGAACGTAGTTAGAAGTAGTTGAGTTCTTCTAGATGCTAATTCTTGTTTGAATTAGTAGTAGTGGTAGAGAAAAGAAAAGAAAAGACAAAAAAAAGAAAAAGATAAAAGAAAAAGAAAAAGAAAAGAAAAAGATTCCAAAAATTAAAAATTAAAAATTAAATTAAAAAATTAAAAAATACATATCTGGATATCAACCCGGGTATGAACTAGCCCGGGTACCAACCCGGATATGGGCTGATACCCGGGTACCCGGGTATCACCCGGGTAGCAGCCCGGGTATCTCCAGCCGTCATGGTCGGCCTCTCCCTCCCCGAAATTTCACCTGTCCTCTCCAGAAACTCTTTCCCCTCTCCAGAACTCTTCTCTCCTCCCCCTCCTTCTCTAAAAATCTCCCCCCCCCTCTCAAATTTTCTCCTCTATCTCCCTATCTAGTTCTCTCTCTCTCATAGGTTCTCTCTCTCTCTCAATTTTGTCTTTTTGGAGTTGGGGTTTGAAGAAGTAGTCAAAGGAGTGAAGAAGAGGTGGTGCAACAAGGAGGAAGAAGAAGAAGGAGAGGAGGCTTTTCAAGTGTCTTGGAGGTGCGCGGACTAGGATTTGGTGGAAGAGGTGCGCGAGCTAGGGTTTGGTGGAAGAGGTGCGCGAGCTACGGTTTGGTGGAGGAGGTACGCGAGCTACGGTTTGGCGGAAGAGGTGCGCGAGCTAGGGTTTGGTGGAAGAGGTGCGCGAGCTAGGGTTTGGTGGAAGAGGTGCGCGAGCTAGGGTTTGGTGGAAGAGGTGCGCGAGCTAGGGTTTGGTGGAAGAGGTGCGCGAGCTAGGGTTTGGTGGAGATTTTAGGGTTTTGTGGAAGTGGAGGAGATTTGTGGCCGAAGCGAGAAGATAAAAGAGACAAAGGAAGGAGGTTGCGGGTGCAACAACAAAGGTGACTCTTGCCCATGTTGGGTTTCTTTTGTTTGTGAGAATTTCTTGTTTGTGAGTCTTTTCCTCTCTTGTCTACCGGGGTGACTCCCCGGTAATATCCTCCCCGGTCTAGAGAAAAAGTCCTCCCCGGAGACTTCATCTAGACCTCATTGTGTTGTTTACATGTGTAGTTGTTGTCGATTGTCCTAGCCTTGTGGCAAGTTTTTATCTTGAGTTGTCTCTCTGCTCATATCATTTTAGGTCTTGTCCACAATTCCTATATTTTTCCCGGTCTTCCCGGTCAACCGGGAAGAACCTCTTTCTAAGTCCTTGTCTCCAAAGTCTTCTCCTCGTTATCATTATATGTGACCTTGTGTTGTTAGTATGTTGCTAGATGTGTGAGACACCCATATCTACATACTCTAGCAAAGTGTTCCGGAGTTGTCTACCGGTTGACCGGTAGACTTGTGTTTCCGGGCCGGACCGGAGTTTGTGATAAGTTAACCCCTAAAAGCCCAGGCATTTTCCCTCATGAAACACTCCAAAATTGCCGTCATCAAGAAGTGGCAACGAAATCTAACATTACAGTCTAATTTTAGACTTTTAACCGTACAATCTTAAAATAGACACGTATATGAACTTACAGTACAAATTTGGTTGCAATCCACCGCACGGATGTGAAGATTATAGCGTTTGAAGTGCAAAGAAAAATATTTTTCCCCCCTTGCCCGGCAAGGTCAGCCTACTTTGACTAGGTATATCTTCTAGTTTTTACATTGAAATGTGATAAAATCTTTTACCAATATGACTTATATGTTGTTAGCTATTTGTGTGCAAAATTTGATGTCAATTCGGGGGGTAAAAGATGTATAAATATACACTTTAGTGAAAGGGGGTACAAAATGTTGACAATTACTACGTAAGTGATATGAAATTGTTTGTTTCATACAAGTTGTTGCATTTGAGAATCCCAATGGTGAAAACTTTCAATTTATTTTTTCACTAATTTTAGAAAAAGAAACGTCTTAAAATAGTAAAATCCATAATTTTCATGAATATATGGAATAAATAAAGCATTATGGGAAAGGGCAGTGCTTGAAATTGTCCCGCCCTCGCAGCTGGACGGGGAGGAAAAGACAAGAAAAAAAATAAAAAATAAAAATAAAAATAAAAAAAAAGTTTTTTTTTTTTTCTGGCGGGCCCGCTTCTGGCGCGGGATGCTGGCAAGCCAGCTGACTGCTGATTTGCTGTTTTTTTAAAAAATTATTTTAACAATTCTTTTATTAATTTTCAATGCTTTTTCTACTTGGACTTCGTGCATAGAAGTCTGGATTCCTTTCCTCGCACTTTCTGTCCCAAAATTCTGCCCCTTTTTCCTCCTCAAATTGCATTGGTTGACATAACTGCCCCAATAGTCCAGAGTCCCCATTTTGACCTTTGAAGGCTAATAACTTTTGAACCAAGAGTCCAAAATCATATTTGAAAAATTCCCCATATAGATTTCTTAAAGGACAATGTAGTGTAAAATTTTCATAAGAATCGGAGTATTTTTTCTACTCAAAGGTACATGTCCAAAATCCAAAACGTACTTCCCAAGTACACTTGGGCTCTTAGGGGTTAATAGGGAGATTGGTGGAAGTACAGGCACTTCAAGAATTCTATCCACCCCAGACAACATGGCTCTACCGGTGTCGCTGACTCTTTCGAAGATAGATCCAAACAAGTGGGAGGAGACTCCGAAGGGCATATAGTTGGAGGAAGACCTCATCCGGATGGGGTGTCAGGGGTTTTACGAGAAGCCGTGGGTATTTCAGAAGGGACATGCAGTGTCGGAGTTGCAACCTCCCGGGGAGCTTACCGGGCAAATCACCGGTCTTGGACCGTGGACGTGTGGCGCGAAGTATACTCTCTTCGTCAAGAGAGTGAGTGGTCAGCCGCAGTCAACCGGGAGCTGTTGGAGGAACACGTATCACAACCTTACAACTTTTCAGAATGCCACCGGAGCGACCATTTCACGAATCACCGGTTGAGAAGGGCGGTTGATTTTCTAAATGCAATCCTCCATCCCAACCGTCGTGAAAGAGTCACGGCCCGGTTGGCCACTGCCTACATCGAGGCATTTTTTGAAGAATCCTCCCCGGATTGGAGATCCTTGTTGGAAGAGGCAATCTTGCCTCAAATCCGGGTGGTTCGACAAAGTGTAGACTCGAAGACTTTTCTGACCCCCTATCTCATGCATCTGTATGAGCACCACCGTTGTCTGGACTCGGATGAGCAGAACATGTGGAGAGATGCGATGGGTCCTTTAGATCAACCTCCCCGGGGCCCTCCCTCAGCAACCGGAGACCCGGTTGATGTTACCGGTAACTCCCGGAGATCCTCCGCAACCGGAGGATCGATCGACCCTACTGGGGACTCCCCGGGAAGCCTCCTCATCTCAAGCAATTCCAAGGAAGGAGAGGACCTCCCGGTCTCACCGGGAGAGACCACCACAACCAACCGGGGCATCCAAGAAACTCACTCTCGTAGAGAACATCTCTAAGTTCTCCCGGGAGGTGACCCAGGAGATCCAAGAGATAGAGATGGAAGTAAAGGAGGCAAAGAGTTTCAAAAGGACTCTTTGGAGGATCTTTGAAGTGGAGGACAACCGGGAGATCTTACCAGCAGCCCGGGAGTAGTTAGACCTAGTGACCAAGTTGAAGAAAGATCTCCGGGCCGCTCAGAAGGAGATCCGAGACTCGAACGCGCAGTCCCAAGAGGCTATCCTATCATTGACCAAGAAGCTTGCCAAGCGGCCAAGTGCCACCACACCGTTGCAAGACCGGGGTTCACCCCGGAAGAAGAGGAGATTGGTCCACACCAAATTTTCTTCTTCGGAAGAGGATGGTCCACCTGCTCAAACACCGGTGAGTAGGATGGATTCCCCACCCTCCAAGGAATGGGGTGTGAAGGTCTATGAGAGAAGAAGAAACCTCCCGGTAACTCCTACCGGGAAGGAACCGGTAGACCTCCCTTCCTCAACCCCGGAGCCCTTGGTGGAATCTTCTGTGGCCATATTGATTGAGCTTAAGGAGACTCCACATGTATCTATAGATACACCTAACCTTCCGGTGGATACCGCCACTCCACCGGTAGACCTCCCGGTGGATATTCCCAATCCACCGGTAGACCTCCCGGTTGAGACATCCGACCTCCCGGGGGATTCTCTTGACCCTGTTGGTACTTCCAGACGTGGTGACAATCTCTATACGTCTCAACCGGAAGAGTCTTCCGGTTGAGTCTTTGTTATATGTTATGTGTTGATTTACCTCACCGGTTGGTGAGAAGTCGTTAAGTTGCTAGAATTACACACTAGGGTGAGAGTAGTGATGTTGATGGGGCCCCATTGCGCACCCGGTCACTACCACTTGAGTGGTTTCTCCGGCTACTTATTTTTGTTAGGAAAAGGTTCACCGGTTCCGGGACCGCCGGACCGGGAGTCTTCCCGTCTACTGGTCTTCCAGTTTACCGGTCTACCGGTAATCCGCCGGTGACTAGGCTACCCTTGATTTTAGGATCTAGATGCCGTTTTGTCTTTTAGTGGAGCTACTTTTGGAGGGTAGCTATTGACTTTAGTGCACCTCCTAGATGCCGTTTCGTCCTTTTGCGGTCTAGTTTTGGAGCGTAGCTATTGACTTTAGTGCACTCTTTAGATGCCATTTCCACCTTTTGGGGATCTAGTTTTGGAAGGTAGCTAGTGGCCTTTGTGTACTTAAGGGCCTTGGGCTCTTGTGTTATGTACTCTTCTCTTTGTTGATCTCCTTATGTCTTGCCTTCATTGTTTGTGTCTAGAGTCTTTGTTGAGCTTGTGTGAGTAGACCGGGAGAGGGTTGAGTCCTCCTCGTGTATTTTTGCTAGGTGTGCAAGGTTGTGACTTGTTGTGTGAAAAATGATTGAGTGTGAGTAGAGACATCCCGAGGGGCTAGGATATCCGGGTTAGATAGGTAGAGTGAGGTCCGGGACTTGTGCTCTAGACTTTTCACCGGTGGGACCAGGAAGAGTTGCTTTACCGGATGGGATCCGGGAAGCCCACGGCTATTTATGATAGCCTCCCTTAAGTGGGAAGTGTTCGGATTGGTGGGGAGTAGGGGGTGACATCCCCCTTCTCTTGGTACACCGGGAGACATCCCGGCTAAGCCTGAGTCTGGTGAATTTCGGGATTATTACCCTTGCAGTGGATGAGTTCCGACGATCCCCGTAGAAGGTTGTTTTGCTCATATGATTTGCTTAGTACTAACTTGTTGTGAGTCTTGTATCTTCTTGCTTTGATTCATTGGGTGTGGTTGTAGTTGGAACCCGGGCTTGCGTGATCGGTTTACCTGGACAAGTTCCCGGTAGATTGTGAAGACCGGTTAACCGGCTGCGACCTTTTTAACTCTTTCAAGGTGTAGGGTTAGATTGTGGATATTGTGGCCTTTGGACTGCAAGAACGGAGGGCAGTGACTTTCCGGGCATTGTAAAAACTTACCGGAAATCTACTCTGACGCTCAACAGAGTTTAACTGAAACACATTTGGTTACTTGTTATCGGTGACTAAGGTACCGGGGAAGCCATCCTCCGGGATGTGCCGAGGTATTATGTGTGAATTATTGTTAAGATTTAAAGAGTTTGATGCACGATAAAAATCCCTGGAAACGATCTGGTAAGGTGGGCTTGCTTAAGGTTAATTTCGGATAATTTTGAGAATAACGAACCACTAGACTACGACAGAAAGCCTTGTCGATATGGCACCACTCGATGAAGTTTGCGCAATCCTCAAAACTCCATGGCCCCGGAACTTCTTTCCAACCTTTAAAAGCCAGTTTTACTGGATTTCGAAGCACATGCAACCTCTTCCGCTGTTTGTTTCTCGATCGTAATCCACTCTTGTCTCGTTCTTCTTTACTCATTTTTGTGGGCGAGGCCATGGGTGGATAAATCGGAATAATGTATGTGATGCGAATGGATGAAGTCCTCGCACGACGCCCACAACCAATTCAATGAAGAGGTGGATGAAGAAGGAGTATGTGAGGCAGGGACAATTAGGGGCGAGATCCATACTATATAGCCGATAGACGAAGCACTCGTCTTGGGTCCCTGGGTTGGGGCGGGAACGTCTCTGCACCTTCCACGGAGACGTCCCCGCCCCTACCTGGGCAGAGGCGGGGACGTGTCCGCCCCACCCAAGCACGGGCGGAGACGTCCCTGCCTCACACGGGCAGAGGCGGGGACGTCCCCGCCCCTGCCCAGGTAGGACGAGGACGTGCCCGCTCCACCTTGGCAAGGGCGGAGACGTCCCCGCCCCTGCCCGGGTGGGGCGGATACATCCTCGCTAAAATCCCTTTTCCACATAAATAGGGGACTTTTGTCCTTATTCTCTGCCAAATCCACTCTCTAGGCCTTACGTGTTAATTCACTTTGCGGCCTAAAAGTGAGTTTGATGGGTGGTTGGGCTTGGCCCATTTATTGCACCCAGACTCTTTGCGGTTCTTTTTAAAACCTTTATTTTTGAATTTCGACCACGGTAGAGAGTTGACTATCACAAATGGCGGGAGAAGGAAGTAGGTCGATGGAGAAGCGCCCCCAATTTATGGATTTGGATAATGTTGGTGAGACGGTGCTTTCGTCTACCAACACGAAGTTGACGTCGGGATCATTGATTCCGTCATCATTGAGCGGGAAGAGGCAGAAGAAGACACCAAATCCGGACATGCCCCTGCATGAATACATGGTTGAATGTAGAGGTTTGCCGTCTAGTTTTACAACCGCCGAACGAGATAGGCATTGATGAGGAGCTATTTGGCGCACAACGAAGAGGGATACCACAAGTTGACCGTGGACATGCGACATGAAATAATGTCAAACCATGATAAATTTGAGAGATTTAATGATTTCTCAGACTGTTGGTTGCATTCGGAGTGGTTGGATACACAAGTGACCGCACTAACCACCAATATCGTTGGGAACTGGTGTTACGTCACGGGGAAGAAGAAAGATGGAAGCAACTGGGACATTGAGGACAACACACTTGTAGCGAAGATGAAGATGATCCAGAGCTTCGTTCAACAATACTCTTCTTCCCGTAAGATGCAACTCGCTCCTTGGAAAGTGTCAATTGAGGACCAAATTTTGGCTCACTACGTCGGTGGAACATTCAAGTGGCTTGAAATTTGCGCTAAAGTGATTCCAATGCCATGACAGAAAGCGGTGGGTGGCTATGGGGATGTACGGAAGGTGATGCTAACATAATTGGAGAACATTCCAAGTTAAATTTACTTCACCGGAAAGACTTTGACCAACACCAACGAGAGGGGGAGCATGGAGACATCATCAATGAGGTTGGAAGGTGTCCGGTGGTGCATCCAGGGATCATTAGACTTGTGTATATCCACCCGAAAACTATGGAAGGGTACACGCTCAGGTGGAATGGGGGATCTATGGCTTCTTTTTGGTCCAAGTATGACTTGAAAGTCGACGAATCATTGCCATTTGAACAGATTCAGATGCATCCAAATATCGGGTTGTCAATCGAAGAGCTTCGGCGGGTAAAAACTTACCGCAAAAATCGACTGAACCTCGCGCTATCATTGCTTTTCATTGTGGGAAAATGCCATGATGCGAATTATATACACGATGACCTCTCTCCATCGAATGTTTTGCTCCACTTTGATGAGTGGAAACCCGATACGGTGTACATAGGAATTTACGATTGGGGGCTTTCTAGTCGAGTTGTGGAGAATGAGCCATCAAGGTGTGGTTATTGATTCACTGAGCAGGTTCGAGAGGAAAGAGAGCGGCGACGATTTGTGGCACCAGAACTGTTCTATGTTTTTGGGAAGCAGGGCTCCACCAACTCGCTTGAAGTCATGCAACTGTCACACCTCTATTCCAAGGCAACAAATGCATTTGCGGTGGGTTGGATCTTTCTCGCATTTAGCAAGAAGAATGGGACACACAATATTTCACCACAAAAAACACAAAGCAATATGTATACCTGAAGTTGAAATTGGAAGGCCTTCGGAAAGAAGATGTGAGTGAACGGTCTTCTGTGCCAAATGTTATAGATACATTAATGAAACCTCCCCACGGCTGGATTATGCCTCTATATTGTTACCGACAATAGTTTTTTGTTCATTAGTTGCATTAGTTTCGCATGTGGTGGTTAAGTAGACAATACGGCATCTTTGTAGAAGAGTATGTGTACTTGGCAATTGCAATACGTCTCATTTAATCAATTTTGTATACATCCAATTTTTAAATTTTCAGTATGAGATTTGCATTTCTTCAATCAGCAATAACTGGGTATAAATATTTTCTTCACTTACTAGCACTTGGCGCTTGCTTTGCAACGCATTAGTTCAATCATTTTAATCATATAATATGTCAATGCGAAGCTATCAACCTAGTGCACATGTCAACCGCTCTAATTCAAAGTAAAAAATTCTTGCAAGACTCTATTGATAGATAAAGTAGTACACCCTCCAAATTCCACAATTTTCACTACCAATATGTGGTAACTTTAAACACTATAATCTATTCCATCAACGGTTGGACGTCTCCGCATTGCCTCCCTCTTTCCTTTAGTCCCCGCCCCTACTTAAACACGTCCTTGTCCTGCGTGGCAACGATGTGGATATTGTAATGTGCATATGTGGAGAAGAAAAGTAATAATAAATTTCATTTTTCAGTGATAGTCAATAGTTTACAATTCTAACCCAAGTGATTTCATATTTTTTTAAGATGCCGGACTAGAGACAAAAAGCCAGAGACGAGAGATGAGAGACGAGAGACGAGAAACAAAGACATACACACACAGAGAGAGAGAGAAAGAGAGAGAGAGAGAGAGGGAGAGAGAGAGAGAGAGAGAGAGAGAGAGAGAGAGAGAGAGAGAGAGTGAGTGAGTGGCTGTGCAAGATTAAATGATCAAAACCACAAAATGGATCATGGCAAGTTGCCACTTTGGTTATTGTATAGAGAGTACTATACATGGATAAGTTGGTACAAACTTGAGATATGAAAAGCTTCTTCCATACCTTGTAGTAAAAAGTTGACGTTGTGACGGACTTCAACGCCTTGAACAACTGGTAAATTGCTGCAACGGGGCTCCCGGACCACCCTTGCAGAACATGTTTCTGGCACATTGATGTACATCTCCTGGAGTATCCTCCCCTCATCGTTGCACCAAAAGGATTCTTTGTATTTTTTATAGAACAAAGATCACAGAAAATACTCTCAGGACAACCTCCATTCATCAACAACTGCTTATTAAAATAATGGATGCTGGTAGAGAGAACCCCATGTGATCAAACACCATGACGAAGAAAACTTTGAGAAACCTATAGCCTCCGTTAAAACCTCACTCCACAACTTCCACTGGCAAGAAAGTAACAACAAACTCTCCAACAATCGCAAGAAATCAAGAGTCCCATCCTCTCCTCCAAAAGAAAACCTCATACAACCACACTAACATCACCTTGCCGCCATAAACACAAAAGATGACCCCTAATGACCGTTACCATGACGGTTACCTTAACCGTGAATCATATTCTTGCACTATCGGAAGCCATATAACCACTTTTGTAGTTGTATTTATCTTTTTTAAGTTTAGTTGGAGTGTAAGTGAGGCCTCAATGGAGGGCCTCACCCCAAAGCTTCACTTGTGAAGCCTCATCGAATTTTATTATAGATATAAATGATATCACTCTCAATATAGAGATACTGTAACTATTACCACACCGAATTCCTGTAGAATCATAATGACTATGGCTGCCAAACATTTAAAAAGCCCATCCTTCATCTCCTCCAACCACCGACCGCCACGTCTCTCAGGATATTATCACACCATCCACATTATATAAATCCACATCGCATTCTTTATTGTCACTCCTCGGGAGGAAGAGAACCCATAACCAACCGGGAACCCATATCCGTACCATCTACCAAGATGTTGATCTCATCTCCCAAAATCAACAACAGAGCCAGACCTAACGGGGTTCCGTCCCCATCGGTTATAGGTCCACAAACCTTAAAACTCTCTCCAGGAAGCTTACAGACATCATTCCAACAGCATTTGCTGCGTCGTAGTTGTTTATCGCAGACCACATTCTCTATGTTTGTGTGGAGTTTCCTTTGAGAGCGATAATCTTGTCTGTGCATGCTGCTTAGAAAAAATATTCGAGAGAAACAGACGTTCTTGCATCACTTAGAGCACGTTGTTTCGTTGCGAGAGCTGGAAGTTCTTGTGAGAGCGATAATCTTGACGATTATTGCAGTTTTTTGCGCTCTTAAGGAAGTTCGTCTCTGGAGCTACTTGTGGATAGCGCAGAAGCGGTCTTTAAGCATTTGACGCGGCGTTGTTTTGTTGCGTGAGCAGCGAGAGCTGGAAGTTCTTGCGAGAGCGATAATCTTGACGATTATTGCAGTTTATCTTTGGTCTTACGAGAGTCCGTCTCTGGAGCAACCTGTGGTTATCAGTTGAAGCGTTTTTTAGAGAATTTAGAGTTCGTTGTCTTGTTTCTTGGCCAGCCGGTGCTGTAGTTTAGTTTCTTTGCACATGTTTGTTGTTCGCGATATGTTTGGCGGTCTTTTGAGGTTTATTTACTCGTTGTATAGCTTTGATTACTTCTCGTTTTAGCACTTTCTGAGGTTTTCAGAGGAAGCATCGAGTTGAGAACCGTGTGTAAGAAGCCAGGGTTTCTGTGAGAGATTTCTGTAAGTTTTGTGACAGCGATGGCGCCTCCAGCAGCGTACTATGATCGACCGATGCAAGGACCTTCGCCATGGATTCCTGCGACGATCCTCGGTATAATTCTGCTCGTCGCCACAACGCCGTTCAGAACGGGCCCTGAGGTCGTCATGGCGTATCCTCCTGCCGCGGCGGCAGTGGCAGCACGGAGGCAGGCGAGCTTTGGTCTCCCGCCGGCGCTGATTTGGATCCCTGTGATTATTTTCCTCCTGGTGCAGTTCTTCGGCGGGAGCTACAGGTCGTATTACAGGCCGAGGCCGCCCTCTTTTGGCGTAGGAGGAGCTGGATATGGCGATGGGACAGTGTATCCGGGCGTTGGTGCGTACAACGACGTGAACTACATCCGAAATAATGGCGGGCCGTACGCCGACCGCGGCGCCATGGGCTCGTTCATGGACTTCGGCGGCCACTGGCTGCTCATCCTGCTCGGCATCTGGCTCTTCTCCCTTGTCGGACCCGGCTCCGCTCCTGCTTCTCGCTGGGGCTTCCCATGGTCAGTGTTCGCGCCGCAGCCTCAGATCGTCATGCCAGTGCTATAACTCACCATGGCGATATGCTTCCAGGTCTGAAACCTTAATACTTGCAAGTGCTTTAAATGTATAGCAGTGTTGGTCACAGCGTTCTGAATTGTATTATGTCACACAAATACTTGCAAGTGCTCTGAAGGTTGGTCATAGCGTTCTCGCGGTTCGTAGTTTGCATATGACCAGGGTGACTGGTCTTGCATGATTTTTGATAGTGTAGTGGTCAAAATTATTTGGCTTGATCTGTTGTTGGCTTTCTGTACATTGAGAAACTTCTGTATATATATCGGCTCATTTACTCATTGACACATCAACCCTTTTTGGAATGATGTTATCCCTTAAATGTCAGAAGGTGCCATTGGCGGCCAAAGTATTCTACATGTATAATGTACTATTTGAATGTACTATTTGAACATGTAAGGTTCAGATGCTGAAAAGATTTCCAAATAAAAGTTGTTAGTTGAAGAATTTCCATTCCAAAGATTTAAGTCTTTCTAGATTCAAATACATTTTTTGTATTCTACAGAGTGAAATATTGTTCTTAATTGACGTTTAAGGGTTAACATTTACACTTCGGAGTGACCAAAAACTGCCTTCAGCTCGAAATCTGAATTTGATCCATTAAATTGATGTTTCTTGAACTTGAGTCCAACTAATGAAATGAAGTATATAAACTCTAGTTTCCATTCCAATTTGAAAATTTGGAAAATATGCAAAATTGATTAAGTTAATGCGTTTTGAAATTTGGACTTATAACCAATTTTCTATTTTTAGCTGAATATGGTAGATTCATTTAAATCACAAGTTTTGGCACTATGATGTGCCCCTCTTTAGAAATTTTCAGAATTTTAAAGCACAATTTGTATTTAATATGAATATTCCCCGCTTTTTCTTCAAAAAACCATAGTAATCTCAAAATTTTTAAAAACAAAATCTATGGTTTTGTTTTGATGCTATCAAAACATGTGATTTCATCTTTGAAAAATCAAATAAAAGAATATACACAAATATTTGATAGAAAATGAGTACACATGATAGAATGGAATTTGGGCTTGGTTCTACAACTATAGACCTAATTCTAGGGTTAACTGTGGCAACCTTTAAGGTTGATGAGCTTTTCTAGCTAACATTATTCTACAAGTGTAATAGATCATGTAAATCAACATCTACACAGTGGATATATTTTATTGTGTCACCACGCCACAAAAAATCATTAAATTTTGCAACCAATATTATTGATGATGGTCCCAATAGATGCCATCTTGCTCCACCTCTCTGTCCTATCAAAAAAAATTCATGGAGGTGGCCTACACCGTTTGCTATTGAAATTATCCGGTTGAAATGATCCAAAAGTAGACAATAGGCCTTAAAGTGTTGATAGATGTGAGCTTAAACCCCCTAGTACCAAAGAGGCCCAAACATGGTTTCTAAATATATTTTCCTTGAATATGTTTGAATCCACTACGATTTCAGGTCAACAAGAAAGGGAATCAATTTATTAACAACATTTGACCACAAATGATGTTTTGCTTTGTTCATGGTATTAATTTTTTTTGATATCAGCTTTGCAAGTTAAGATTGACAATTATCTAAACATACAATACAATATAGTACAGGCATAATGAAGATTGTGCATTAATATTATTTTAGTCTTCGTTATAAATAATTCTTGGAAATTAGGAGATTTATCCATGGTATGATTCTCAACTTGTAAAAACACATATATACAAACAATGAATAAAAATACTTGAAATTGTCATAATAACAATATAAAACAAAGGATAAATTTGGAGGGTAATCAGAGATGATGAAGGTACTAATAAGACACTCCCCACAACAATGAAACTAGATTCTCTTTACATCAAGTTATTTTAAAACCCTAAACCCTAAATCCTATACCCTAAATTTAAACCTCAAAGGCATGCTCTTCCCTCCAAGATGGTCAACTAATGGAAAGGAAAAGGAGTAAACCTGCGGAATATGACCTACACTTATATACAACTACAACCAACTCTCATTACAATATCCTTATTGGTTTGCCTCGTATATACTAAGGTTGCTATATCAAACAATTGTTGTAATGAAAAGGGTGGGTATTGCCTCTTACACCAAGTGTTTGTTGAAGAAGATTTGTTCTGACCCAAGCTACATGTTATAACGATATTGTTGTTGTATCAAATACTTCTATAAAGGGAGCCAGCTCTACACCATTCACTCAAAGTCCTATTGTTCTCGCTACAAGACCTCCACATGCTCAACCAGGGGCAACTTCATGGCCTCCAGAATCTTTAGAACTGCGCAACAAGTTGCAGTTTGTGCATTATAAAGTGAATTGAGAATCAACAATGAAGAGAGAAAAATCAATCAACTAAATGTAGTAGTAGTAAGAACTCCGGCCTTCAAGTAAAGAAAGTGTATGTTCCTCAACTTAGATGTACACCATACCTGGTCCATATATCTCTGCTGTCAATGGACGAAGAACGCCTCTTGCCTTCACCTCATCAAACAACATCAACTGCATCCACAAACCAAACTTCTTAGAATAAACAATAAGTACAATCAACTCTCTTTTATACAAGCATCTCATACAACAACAATCTCGTTATAATCTGGTCAGAACCAATCTCCTCTCTTCATAACAACAACACTTGGTGTACACCTGTTTAACCCCCTCTTTCCATTACAACAGCCACTCGATATAGCAGCCTCTACAATAGTAACGAGGCTATTCTAAAGGAAGCCGACTATATTGTAGCCTTGTTGTAGCAATATTTCTAAGGTAGTAGAGTTATTTGTAAAACAAGGTGAGTTTTGACCTCTTTTGTCAAAGAAAATGAATGATTAAAACCACCTCTGAAATTCTTCTGTTATCAACTTGTTGAGGAAAAATAACAGCTAAGATTCATAGTACAACTTGACCTCTCCTTCTCCCTTCTCAAAGGTGGTGAAAACTACTTTCATACTTAGACCTGATAGCTTTTTATTAGGAGTAATAAACATATTATTAGTAGTGCTAAAAATCAAGAGACAGGTAAGTTACAAATTTAACTTTAGGTGAGTTTGGAAAGGACTTTTCACTATCAAGCTATGTTTGACTCCACTTGATTGAAGACTTACCTCAGCTGCAATGGCTGCTGGAACGCCAACAGTGCGAGCCATAGCTGATTCTGGTTTTTTAGTATCATCTCCTGCTTCTCCGAATGCTAACAATGTAGCTGTATGCCGCTCCTTGAATCCGTCAAATTCAATGTCCAGCTCGTGGTGTAGAAGCACCATATCCTGCAAGCAAAACTCCATGATTCATCACAAAAATTCATCACTATTCTACCTTTCGCTGAATCTTCTTACCTTCTCGTCTGGTCCGAATGTGAGCTTCTCCTCCATCCGTGTACAGAGCACTTCGAAGATGCTCCTACACGACTCGGGAACAGGCTCCATCGCATCAAGGCCCAACCACCTGGTTGCAAACAAGTAAGTGCTTTAGAAACACAAGTATACTACACTGTATATGATAATTTAACCTCACAGTAAATGATACCATTCACCTCCACTAATTATGATAATTAACGTCATAAACAGGCTCTTTCTGAGATGGAAGAAAACCTCTTTCTAAGATTGAAAAAACCATCTTTCCCTCTGAGATGGAAGAAACCATCTTTTTATCTGAGAGGGAAGGAAACATCTTTCTTTCTGAGATGGAAGAGAAAGGCTTTTTAAGACAAAAGGATTTAATGCTGACTCGTTTAGATGAAAACAATATTCATGAGTGTAGGAGTATTTGAACATCAGCATTTTCCAGACAGCTTGTAATGACGCACCTGATGCAAGATGCAGCATTGGCAGCAGCGCCGGGGTCATTCTTGCAGCACTCCAGAGTCGCCAGAGCATGTGCAAGGTCGCCATTTGGAAGATTCAGGGTGGTTAGTATGGTGTTGTTAGTTGGGGGAGCGCTGGAGTCGTTGAGAAGAGGGTGGGGGTCGGTGTTGTAGTACCCCAGCGCACCCAGGGCGTCCATGAGTTTACTGAAGCCTTGGTAGCGGAGCGTGGCGCGGAAGACGGTGGAGGCTTCTTGGGAGATGCCGTAGAGGTCGCCGTAGATCAGCGAGTCTCGGTTGGGCAGCCTCTCCAGAGCGAAGGCTGGTGCGGAGCGGATCTGGACTGGTTGAGCTGTGGAAAACAGCTTCTCACCTGCAAAAAACAACAACAAAACATGAGATGCCCTGTAGGAATTTCATTAGCAAAGGCACCCACAGTTTGATAACTCCTCTTTTGATGTTTTCTACTACTCAAAGTAGCTGTTAGATCATTCTAATGTACACTACTCCTATCTCTTTGATACCTCCTCTATTGATGTCTTCGACAACTCTAAGTAGCTGTGAGATCATTCTGATGTATACTACTCCTATCTCTTTGCTCTAACTAGGAATTCGATCAGTAGAAGAGCTTGGTGGCCTCAGAACTTCAGTCAAAAGGAGTTTGAAGGTGGAAAAAGAGTTTTGAGGAACAGTAGCCGTCTGAGATGTTGAAAACTAGTTAGAGATGATTGTAATCATTCGAAATGAAATTGACTGAGCTCACCAGGTACTTCGATCTTTTCGCCATCTTGCAAGTAGACAGCTGAGTTGCGTCCCGCCTTGATTGCTCCAGCAGGGTTCCAGCTGCCACAGACAGAGAAAATCAACCTTACATGATGAGCATGAGCATCAGTGAAGCTCAAAGCGGAAGGAAAAAAACTTCTAGAGTTATTTCTAAAATCACCCAAAGTCACCTCAAAACCAGCTCAAAAATAGAGAAAGACGACTGGCATTTCCCATGCTAACTCTTTCTTCACTCTCTAGAACTGATTTGACTTGAATTAGAATTCGCCAAGCTCTTCCATACGTCATTGAACTTTGGGCGACTTTGCAACTAACTCACACAACAGCAGGTGCTTTCTGATTACTTTAAGAAATATCCAACGTTGTGATAAGACTTACACACCTGAACTTGTAACCAAGAGGGTTGTTTGCAGCTTCTGGCGCCGGAAGACCTCCACAATACGAAACAAACGACTGCACACGACCGCCTCTCTTGTGCGCCGAGTCTATCATCTTCATTGCCATCAAGTGATCTGCAATAAAAATAGCAATAAATATTAATTAGATCGGCTAGCTATGACATAGGTATTGAATGACTGTCCTTTATAAAAAAAAGTGATATGAATGAAGGTGGGGAATGGATACCAATGCCAGGATCTAAACCCATTTCACAAAGAAGTGTTACTCCAGCTTCTTTCGCTTTCTCATCCAGAGCTTGCATGGCTTCACTGACATAACTTGCGGTTACTAGATGCCTCTTGAACTGCAGAGGAATAAAATTTATATTAAAAATATGCAACAGCACATTCCAGAAAATCAGAAGCTGTCACTCGATGCAATCATCTTGTAATACATGACCACAAGCATACCTTTATGCAGGCTGTCGCCACAGAAATATGAAGATTGGCTGGAAGCAAGCTTATGACGACGTCTGCCTGCTTCAGGCGCGTGAATATCATTCAACAGAGTTATGTACTTTTCATAAGAAATATTAACTGAAACTTAACAAATTCACATTACCTTGGCAACACAATCCTCCAACTGTGCAACATCTGATGTATCCAGCTGAATGGCTGATGCATAAGGCACACCTTCAACGACCTGCAACACCCAGAACCTCACACCAAAATCAATATTTCCAACTTAACTATTTATCTGCATCTAAGGAGTGAGTGAAGGTTATGTAGACTCTGCCTTTTGAGCGTCTTCGAGATACAAAGAGGCCACCACCACCGAGACGCACTCATCATCTCTCTTGGCTCGCCCTGTCAAGTACTTCACGGCAGGCTCACACATGCGCCCCGCTCCCAGAATGAGCACCTGCTTCGCCTCGTCTTCCTCTTCATGTTTTATAGATCTCTCCATTCTACTACTGCCTTGCACTGCGATCTTGGCCAGCTTGTCGACGATACCAGTCAGTGCTTCCTTGCTTTCTGCTGTCACCTGTGCACACACCATGAAGTGATCAGTACGGAAGTTTGTAGAGGATAAGGATCTGAGTCATCAGGTGACATGGTGTACACTGAAAATGATGTGGAAGTGCTATACTTCTTTACTATTGCTGAAGGTATTTACCAAGAGCACAAACTACTCAAAGAGGCGGATCATAGTTGGTAAGAATATTCAATCAAGAGTAAGAACTAATAGCAATTTTACTGTGGATACACTAAACATCATTCTTAAGGGGTATTCACAGCAAACATGAAGCCACTTGCAGGATTCGCTTCAAGAAGCTTTTTACACAAAAGTAGGAAGTGTGGGGACCTTCACCACTCCATCGTTTTGACATGGTACAAGAATACTGCACACATGGTATCAGAGAGTGGATTAAAAATGATCAAGGAGCCTCCTTGATCATATCTAAGGGGCTCTCTGATACCATGTGTGCAATGTTCTTGTACCATGTCAAAACGGTGGAGCGGTGAAAGTCCCCACACTTCCTACTTTTGTGTAAAAAGCTTCTTGAAGCGAATCCTGCAAGTGGCTTCATGTTTGCTGTGAATACCCCTATGAATAATATAGAGAATGAACTTGCCTCGAGATCTGCACGCGAGGTCTCGTCATCGGACTGACCGAGCTCCCAAGTTGCAAGCCGGTAGCGTCCTCCTCCGGAGCAGATCACATCCAGCGCCTCGTTGATGAGATGTTGGTCGAACAAGTGGCCACTCAACGACACCTGATCCCCTCCCATTCACAAAATCAGTTCCTAAACCGAACGATTTACACTGATTACAGTCAAGCAAATCCATTTTCACATGCACCTCGAAAGGAATGTGATCTCTGAAAGACCATAGAACTCATATTCAAGCGACTCTCTTGTGCTAAACAGAGCAGCAAGAGCCTATCATTCAACAAAAGCATTTCCAAACACAACGAACTCATTTCACTGCAGAAAAGTAGGCGAGCTTACAACTGTAGACAATGGACTAATGGTAATTTCTTGTCTTTCCTGACGCTTTGGTGTTTGCCTGCAATGAAATGCGAATATATCAGAGATTTTTGTACCCAAACTGATCTTTCAATTCAAAATACCACTGATGGTCTATCGTTATTATGAAAGAGCTTGGTGGTCTCTAAACTCAAGTAAGGAGTAGTTTGAGAAGGAAGCAAAAGAGGTCATGTTTGTACCATGAATCTTAGCCGACTGTTTCCTCTATGAGCTGATTATAAAATCTAGAGCTACTTAGTGCAGATTTTTAATGGAAAAAGAGGTGAAATGAAGTAAGACGTACACAGGAGTAGCCTCACGCAATTTCTGAATGTATTTATACATGTCCGTGAGGCTTCCTTCGTGGGCTATATATGCATCTTGCAGTGGAGCAGGAGCCTCTTCCAGCTTCCTTGCGTTAGCAAGACTGACCAAAAATGGAAACAAGGCATTTCCAAAGTGCTTGGTAGACTGCACACAAACAATAATCACATTATCCATGAAGTCACACCAGAAGAAGAAAATATTGCAAGTTCACAATCTGCAAACTAATTCTTTGTTCTCTTTTGAAGACATAAAATTCTCTTCACTATTCATGAGTTCAACCAAGAGAGAACCAACTACACTGTTCCTTTTCAGAATTCACATGGCACACTACAATATTAGGAAAACTCAAAACTCTAGATAGAGGCTAATTTTATGAATATCTAAATTACTGTCCTTATAATTAAAAAGCTAAGTAGAAGAATCCCAGACCTCTCTAGGAAGTTCAGTTGGGAGGCAATCAACAGCCATGAAGAGGATGCCATCGCCTTCCATGTCATTCTGAGTGCTATCATCCTCAGGATTATATCTACAAGAAAAAACGAACACAGACATGTTAATAGTGGAAATTAACAAATGCTTTTAAGGTAAAATTAAGGTTCTTTACCTGAAGAAGGGGTTCTGTATTGAACTGTACTTCTTGAGGAACTCTATTGACCCTCCTTTATCACAAGTGATGTCTGCAATGACCAACAGCCGGCTCCGGCCAGTCCTCCGAAGCTCCAGCAACTCACTGCTTGTGATTAGCCTGGGGAACCGTTGCTCCCAGTACATACAATTCACTGCAAAATTCAATGAAAATGTGTCAGTTAATATTTAGAGTTCGAATTTAGTTTCTATTTTTTAAACCAAGGTTTAGAGCGGAAAGAAGAAGGGTATTTTTACATACCAATGACAGAAGCGTGAGGAGCGATGGTCTTCGCGAATATTGATGAATATTCCTCTGGATGCTCATAATAGTGGTGCTGAGAAACACAAAATCAAAGGTTTAATGACATGTATACATATATTTCTCAATGGGATTATCGTAGTAAGATGCATATTAGTTTTATGTAACCTTGTTTTAACATCTCCTGATAGGACATGATAAAAATGTGGTCTGAGAATAAGGTACCTTATCAAAAGGACCAGAATGAGGGGTGTTTTGTTCCACCATGTGCTCTGCCGAGACCACGCAACCAAAGACTTTGAAGTTAATCCCTTTGATTGGCACCTGGAAGAGGACGAAAGAAAATCAGCTTCAAAGAGTACCAACGGTGCTGAAAAGTAACAAAGATCAAAGTGAGGCAAAGATACTATGAATTTTGACCACTTTTCTCATTTCTAACTATCAAAATCAGCCGTAAAATAGCTCTAAACATCTACAAGCAATTCAAAAGTAGCTTAGATTCATGGTACAACGTTCATTCTCAAAGGCAACTAGAACTACTTAAGTTTAATGCTCTTCCATTGATCTAGTGAGGAAAGAGTAGTATCATAAACAAAAAGAGGGTGACTAATAAGAATTGATACCTTGGAAGGTGACTTGTCAGTGAGTTCCTGGAGCCTGGATGGGTCCACATACTCATGTAGTTAAAAGGTTAAGTATCTCCTGCGCTCCATGTGAGACTGCATACATACATGAGAAGAAAAGCACCATTGATTAGAAAAGAGAGAACAAAGAGAAGGCTCTAGTAAAAAGAAAAATAAAATTCCCACCATCATAAAGGTGAAGGTTCATCGAGGTAATGAAAAAATTACAGGAATGGAGGGTGTACTGTACCATTTCCGGTGCCGGTGAAAACAAACACCAGAGGACAAATCTCTGGAGGAAGCCCTGAATTCTTTAGCTCTTCTCCGACTGCAAGAACCGCCTGCTTTGCAACGCTCAGGCTCGTGTACATGTAAGTGGAGCCGATAGACAGAAACGGAGTAGAGTAGCCTTGACTCAGCAACCCTGCAATCAAAGAAAAAACAAAATCAAAGTAAATGAATAAAAGCACAACGGAAGAACATCAATTCCTGTCATTTGTAATGTGATTAAAATCAGCTAAATAGAGAGAAAGGCAGCTCATGTCTCATTCATTCTCAAAGACCACCAAACTCTTCTTTTCATCAAAAAAAGAGGAGGAACATAATAAAACCGAACGAGGGAAAACTCTGGGTGGCTTTACATATATACATGGTGGAGAGGTGGTGTGAATTTCTTACATTCACCCAAGCCACGGAGCCCATCAATCATGCCAGCGTACCCCGCAAATTGTCCAAAATACACCGACCTCACATTGTTATCCTTGATGAGCTCATAGTCGAACAAGGAGATCCTCCTCTCAAGCACCTGTCATTAAAAAGCAAATGCCAGCAACATGTCAGAAACATCTGCTAAATGAAAACACCCAACCCTGGATACTCAAGTGACAAATACCTTGTCGAGCAAGGGCATGTTCTCCGGTTGCGCTTTGTGAGTGTGAGAGAAGAAAGCATAAGATCGGTCCCGCAACAACGTCTCCACCTGCATGCAGAAAAACACACATTTTGGTTCTAAAACTTGGTGGGAAAAGTACCTAAAATCATGAGGAAAAGTGCCATCTTTGACATAGTGCTTATCTCATCTTAAAATGCTTCAATCTTCCAAAAATATATGACAAAGAAACTGTAAACAACGCCTGTCGAAAAGGTTAACTTACACAGAGAACAGTAGTTTGGAAGAGAAATTCTACGTATTCTTCTAAGAAAATTCTTACTGTTGGTCATGCTTAAATTGAAGACACATTTTACAATTGCATTCATAGGGCACTGAAACCCTTGAGCCCGCATATTTACAAAGAGAATTGAATGTATACTCTTCGTACGACTGTTGTAAGTGGAAAAAAGGGAAGAATATCTGTGAATTTTTGTATTAAGGAAGACGACGTGATTTGTGAGACATACACATTGTTTAGGAAAAACCCTACCTTGGGCTGTTTGACGCCGAGGATGAGGCCGCAGTCGGAGAGGTCGTCGGTGATTTCGCACCCGGAGTCCTTGTAGAGGGCGTCGCGGTAGATGCGCTTGGAGCAGGGCTGCACCAGGATGCGCTTCACGCCGCTCTTGAGCAGTTTGGCGCAGTGGTGAGGCGACAGGGGCGCTCGCCGCTCCCACTTGTTGGTCTGCTCTTTCAGCACACCCACCACCCCGTTGCCGCGTCGCCGCTCTGCCATCCCTACCATCGATATATCCTCAAACCCCCTGAAAACAAAATAAAACCCTCTTCAGACACAACCAACTCTCGCTCAGCAGGAGCAAATTCTCAGCATTGCTCCTCATCTGCTCAAACGAAAGACGACAGCTTTCTCACTTCAAGGTGAGGTTGGTGGCATTCCAGAAATCCCAAGCTCTTCACTTCCCTGTAACAAAACACAGTCCCACCACGGGACCTAAAATTCTCAGAATGGAATTCTCAAAGTGAAAATTTTCAAACAAAACACAGCATTCTCTCTACACTAGAGGTACCAACTCTTCTAAACCTTGACTCTTCCTCTCTCAACATAATCTCCTGATATTTCACAGAACCCAATGCGAAATAATGAAAAAAGAACGATAGTACTTTCTAATTCAGAGCATTCCAAAAGCAACGTCGAATGCAATCTGAATCCGGTTTCTCGCACGCATCCTCCACTCCCTCTCTCACTCACTCCAGGGCAGTGCAGAGGAAAATCAAAAGAATCAACGAACCTCCAGCCGCAACAAAAGAAAACCAGCAACAGCTCCCGCAGCAAAAAAGATCATGTGAAATCCAAACAACTTATGTACATATCCACCGAATTAACGCATAAATCACACACCTTGTAACAGTTACGATTGAAAGGCAGAATTTTTACTGCAGCGGCGTTCGAGAGGCGGTTTCAGAGCATCCCAAAATGCAATCTGAAGCCAGTTTCTCGCATCTAAACACGAAATCTTCTCCTTCTCCCCTCTCACTCCAGACAATGCAAAGGAAATAGAAGAAAAATCGCACCTCCAGAAACAAAAAAACCAGCAACAGCTCCCAAATCCGCCGCAGCAACAGAATGATCATGTGAATTCTTCCAAAACTTAGTTATGTGTATTTCCACCAGCTTGACGCATGAATCACACACCTTTTGTAAACAGTCACGCTTGCAACATGAGATCGCGCTGAAAGGCAGAATTTTTACTGCAGCGGCATTCACGAGGCGGATTCAGAGCATCCCAAAATAGCAACGTCGAATGAAATCTGAAGCCAATTTCTCGCATCTAACCACAAAATTTCACTCCTTCTCTCACTCATTCCAAACAATGCAGAGAAAAAAACAAAAGAATCAAACGCACCTCCAATCGCAACAAGAAAACCAGCAACAGCTCCCAACTCCACCGCAGCAACAGAAAGATCATTGTGTGAATTCTTCCAAAAACTTATTTATGAGTATTTCCACCAACTTGACGCATGACGCACACACCTTGCAACAGTTACGATTGCAAGGCAGATCGTGCAGAGGTGAAGAATTTCTCATGTGACTCGTGCAGCGGCGTTCACGAGGCGGCGAAGTGTTTATTCGTTGATAGTTTGGGAAGAGGGAAGGAAGAGTTCATACAGAACCGTCGGATGCGAATTTTCTTTGGCTGCGATTGAGTTGCATCGGAATCAGTATTTGCATTGAAGGGCGGGCGAGGCGCGCGGGTATAGGTGCTTACCGTGGGTGACATGGCGGTCGGGGTTGGGGAGTGGCGGCTGACGGGTGCTGACTGGGATCCATCGCGGGCTGACTTGGCAGTTTTCGCTTTTCCACCCAACTCGAACTTTTTGCCAGCGGGGGTGGTGACGTGGCCCCGGGAGTGGGATGTTAGGGCTTTACCACACGGGAGGGGGAGGAAGTTTCACAACTTCCTCCAACATGGCACTAGTGGCACCAAAAATATTATTTTCCTCCTTACATTGTGGACTTCGAGGCACTAGTGCCTGGTAGTTTTTGCATGCAATTATTGTGCCAAGTCATTGCCATGTAGATTCCAAAGCAACATCCAGTGCAAATTCCAAAGCTACAAAGTTGCTCCATGTCATTCTTGCCACTCCCCCTACTTCCTCTCATGTGGCAACCACTTGCTAATTTGAACCAATGTGAGTCATCCAACTCACTGCCTTTCCTCTTGTGTGGTTTGGCCCTTAGTGGATTGTGTTGTGCACTACATTTAGCTCTCCCATGAGTTATACTTTGAATTGCTTTTGTTTTAAACTAGAAAGAACGCCGATGCAATATGTAGCATCAAAGTTAAAGTATCAAAGTGAAAGTATCGAAATGCAAAAGCACAAAATCTTCCAAAGACGTAGACACACGTGACGGCCCACACGGACGGAAAACGGTACTTTATTTTCACATGTGCTACAAGGGGATAACACAATTGTAGTGTTGGTGGAGAGTTGAGTCCACATGAAAAAATCGATATTTTTCTTTCAAATATTTGATACGGTAGAACCAACCCAAAACCACACGATGACCCAATACCACTCCCTTCCTAGATCCCAGAGACAAAATGTAACATGACTTATGCATTGATTAACCCCTAAAGGACCAAGTGTCAAAAATGGGCTTTTTGAAAGTTCGATCAGGTTCCTATGGTGTCAATTCCAACATTCCTCTTTGAAATTATTACCATAGAAAGGCATTACCAAGACCTTAGTGGGAAAATCAATTTTTCCTATATTGGTCATTTGATGAAAAAATTATACGGTTTTGAAGTTCAAATGGGGAAAGCGGGCACCTCGGGCACCTCCAAAAACTTTTGCTAGGACACTCTATTCAATGTGAGATTTTCAATACTCGCAAGCAATATTGTTTCCCTTCATACTGTCAAAAAAAAGTTCTTGTCTTTAGTGAAAAATAACATACCAACCCAAGTCAAACATTTTCCCACATTGTCACTCATTGTCGGGCAAGGTACCAAAAAAACTTATTCTTTTCCACATAAAACCTAGATATCTTCATATTTTTCACTTTATATTTTTACTACAATAATATGTGGTGAAAACCTTCTTTTTGACCATTCGGATTATCAGTCTAAAACATATTAAATTCACAAAAAATAAAAGTGTGAATGGGCAAATTTTGAACCTCCACTCCTGGCACAATTGTTTTGAATATGCTACACCTGTCCTCTACCTCTAAAAATTGGTGTATAAGGAACCAACATCATGCTTAACAAGATGGTAATAGACCTAGACCTTGTGTAGTGCAAAAATTTGACACCAAGTGAAGTCAAAGTCGGTTGATCCACTAAACGCAGGGAAGAAAATGAACCATTTGCTTGACTTCAAACACTATAATCTTTCAATCCTTCTAGTCAAAGATTATGAAATTTTGTGAGTATATTACTTAATAAGTTTTAACTGAGATCCTGCGGTCAAAACTAGAAATCAAAGTTTTGGTTTCCTTCTCTGTTCGTTGCACTAGAATCCAACAATTTTGAAGTGTTTTTGGTGTACCTTAGGGGTTAATGAAATTATAAATGATAGTAATCAAGGTCAAGGATGACTGTAAGCTATGTGGTTACGAGTTCGAATTCTTGTGGATTCATAACCTCGTAGCAAAATCTTCTCTCCCTCGACGGAGTTACGTCGCAAGTTGCCAATACAACTTATATGTTCCAAAAAAAATTAAAACATAAAAGATGTGATTACTGTCTACACTTCCTCCCTTGAATACATAGAAGGGAGTAGTATTGCGTTGCGGGTCAATTTTGGGTGGTCCCACCTTATGCACAAGACTTGTGAACGGGATGCGTCATGAGTGTGCGATGGTGTGAGGGCACGCAAGTCAATTTGAAGTTGATATGGTGGGTGCACCCACCGTGACAAATACAGGCAGTTGTGGACATCACTGCTTCCTTGCATCCATCTTGTCCTCGCAAATTATGATGTGGCGAATTATGATGCCACCGATAATTTACGATATGGCAAACTATGATGCCATTGAAAATTTGTATCATGCATGGAGGTGGAGTGTGGAGTGAATTTGAAGCTACCCAGGTGTAAACATACATGACAGTGAAAATGCCACATTCTTGTTGCTAGAGGAGGAATGACCCGTCTGAAAAAGTTGACTTCACTTTGCCTCTTATCGCTCTTTTTCATGTCTGCCTACTATTTCATAAAGCGGTGCCGTACTCTAGGGTCAGGTTTGATCGTACGTTATTTTTAACTTACAACCATGTGGGACTTTTAATATGTGGAGGAACGATTTGACAGGACATCCCCACGCTTGGACTTACCGGGTGGGGGATGAGGTGGTGGGGCCAAAACCTGGCCCCTATTTTGTTTTTGAATGGGGGCCTAAATTTAGCCAGAGGGGGACCAATATACTAAATTGGGGCCGTAGGCCCCAATTTTGTAAAAAAAAAAGCCAAAAAAAGCCTCTGACCCCCCCAAAATGGGAGGGCCAGAAAAATGAACCCATACAATTAAGACGGGGGCCCACCTCGGGTAAGTCCGAGCGTGGGGGACGTCCTGTCCGCGCCGTGGAGGAATAGGATATGGAAGAACCTGCATGAGTCAAGGTACCACAATTGATGGTAATGGTCTTCTTTAACCCGTAAAGACCCAAGCCATTTTAGAGGAATCTCTCCTTCGTTAATTAAAAACCGTTGAGATGAACTAAATAAAAAATATAACCGTAGGATCTTCTTCTAAACTTATGTTCAATGATGTGCTTAGAATTTTGTGAATTTTGACCATACAAATCGAAAGATAATTGTGGTCAAAGTGTACATTTTTGTACCCCGTAGGTACACTTGGGCCTTTAAGGTTAAAGCCCTATTGAGACCCGGCTTGTCATTCCATACATGCCCGTGAGAGCAACCGAATCTAGCATTTGGTGATGGCCACAACATCCTTGCGTAGGCTCTAGTAATGATGAAATCATTGTTGAGACTTATAATCATGGTGATCTCTCATCTATAATTCTTATAGCCCTTTAATTAGGCCTACGAGCTCGCGAGGCTTGGGAGAATCTATATCTATAATAGATCATGTAGTCCCACAACTTTGCTACATTTCATTACAACCCCACTTCATGGAAATCATCGTGGTTCACATGTTAGATTTTGGCATATATTCTCACCACATTCATCGGAAGCACATAGATCCATGCAAATTATTTCCGTTTGTGGATCACACGACAATGAACTGGCGGACTAGCTATTTGCTAATTACTTTGAAAATGACCACCTATGAGCCATCGCCCATGTATACTTTGGAGACCTCGAAGGATACGACATATACATCTTTTGGTGCACTACATTCCGGCTCGCTACACCCCCAAAAGAGCTCATAGCGACTTGAAAATGGTCGCTTGCCCTTAAAGAGTCAAGTGAGGAAGAGCTAAAGTAGTCTCTAAACAGAAGTTAGAATTAGTTTGAGTTGCCTTCAAGACCAAAGAAGGAGAGCTAGCTCATGTGATACCATGAATCTTTCCTTTTGAGATAATTAACTTTAGTTTAGAGTTATTTACTTAGCTAATTTGAATCGTTAAAAAAGAAGAGAAGAGACTTTTCTTGAAAGTTGCCAAAATACACCGGATAGTCACCTCCAATCTTAGTATCTTACTGACCACATGCACATGCACATGGTGACTTGGTTTGGAAAAGATGTGGAGGAACTAGCAATCAATCCTTTGAGAACTTAGGGTATCATGGGAGAACATAGCTTGCATGAATTAGGGCCCATGAGCATTGATTGTAAAGCATTTCATTGGTGTAAATTAAAGGGGATATGAAATTCTTCATGCTAATATTTTGTTCCTTTTACACATCTTGTCTAGCACCAGTTCCAAATTGACTTGCCTCTTAGGTACATAGTTTCATGAAAATTTTAAGAGGTCAAAACTCTTGGTATCTTAGCCCTACTTTGAAAATAGAATTCTCCTGAAAGTAAAGGGAGGTCATCCCTCATGTCATCCAATACTTTATAGCCTAATGTTCGTAATTTGGACCACATCCACATGGTGACTTGGCTTAAGAAAGGTTGGGGGAACCATCAGTCAACTCTTTGGGAACTTTGGGTACCCCAGGTTAATCTCTAGCTTGCATTGGGTAGAGCACTAGAGCATCAATTTCCATTATCATTAATACATTTAATGGTGCAAAAAAAATGAGCATGACATTTTTTGATATCTATACCTGTACATAAAAAACTATCATCCTTGCTTTTCTCCTCTCTTTACTTTGTCACTTTCATAAAACTATAACAACTCAAACAAATTCTTGCCACAATGCAAAACGTTCACTCCTTAAATTGTAAAACTAGAATTTTCCTAAAAATCACCAAAATAGACTAGATAGTCACCCCAAATCTTAGGGGGCTTATATTGGTAATTGGAACCACATGCACATTGTGACTTGACTTGGAATAGGTGTGAGGGAACTACAGTACCAGTCAATTCTTTGAGAACTTTGAGTATTATGGGGGAACTTTAGCTTGCATGGAGTAGGGCCCAAGAACATTCATTGCTAATCATTTCATTCGAGGAAACAAAAGGGGGGCGATGGAATTCCTCATGCTCTCTTTTTTTCTGTTTTAAAATCTCATACGGTATGGCACCATATTCCTCCTAACTTGTCCCTTCGAAAAGCACTTTCAAGAAAACTCCATTCAATTGATGCCAAAAAAAAAAAGGAGCATGACATTTTTTACTAACTTTAAAAATACATAAAAAAAATCTCACCCTCCTTTTCTCCTCTCTTCACTCCCTCAAAAGCACTTTCGGAAAAACTGTAACAACTCCAAAAAATCTCAAAAAAACTATCAAAATTGTCACGGAAAATAGAGTCCCACTGCCACGGCATTTGATACCGTATTTACGCAAGTGTCGGCAATTTGACCCTGAAATCACGACGACGACGACGACGAACGATCACGTCACCCGAGAAACCGACGTCCGACGTCGTGACGTCACTTCCACGTCCACTGTCTGCAGAGTCGGAAATCGGTAAACGCATCCCAACGCTCCCGCTTTTATACAGAAAACTCATCTCCCTCAAGTATATTTTACGATCAGCTTTATCAAGTGGACTCTATAATAAGTTTTCATACAGTAATCTCAGACTCGATCAAGTGTATATATTCGTGAAATTTTAATTTTAATTTTTTTTTGACACAAGCATATTCGTAAATTTTTCTCTGGGGATGAGGGCTGGACCACCTCGGTCGTAACGCCGTGCTTGTCGTTCCAGTTGTATGCATCGTTCGGCGGTATCTTTAGCATCTAGACTTTGGATTATTTATGTCGGCCCAGCCATTTGAGGCTGCCGTGAACCTGTAGAAGGATGCCGCAATTCCAAAATAACTTCCACGAAATCAGCAGAAATGCTACAACCTGCACTCCGAAGCAGTGAAGGAACCTCGTCAAGCATATAATCTGTGGAGATACCGCGATGATATCCTACGATATCTCCATATTTTCACAGTGTGGTTGCATTTGGGGTTTTCTTGTAGCATTTTATACTAATTTTAGCGAAGTTGCAGCTGGGAATCTGGAGGTGGAAGGTGTAAAGATAGCTTGCTCGTCACTGCACTGTTCACAACTGGCGGCGAGGTGGACATGTGCATGCTGATTCTTTAATGTTTTCACGAGTGAACTTGGAGGGAGATTTTGCGGTAAATCTCGCACCCTTGACCGCTGCAGCTGCCAGTGGACATCGGTTGCGGCATCTTCATCTTCCTGAGCTCCGGCCGCCCATCTACAGTGGTGGCTGGTGAGAGTCGCTTGCCCGTGTTTTGATATTTGCAACCCTGGCCATGTTTCTAGGGGCCTACGGGGTGGTGTTTCGCGCCTGACTGATAGACTGTCTGAGGATAGGGTCCCGACAGTTTGGCAAGTTCGGAGAATGAAGATGGAAGTCCAAGTGCAAAAACTGCAATTTTTGGTTGTGAGGTTGAGAGTTTTACTGTGAGGAAGTTGTATGCAAATCCAAGTGCAAAACTGCAATTTTTGGTTGTGAGGTTGAGAGTTTTACTGTGAGGAAGTTGTATGCAAATCCAAGTGCAAAACTGCAGTTTTTGGTTGTGAGGTTGAGAGTTGACTGTTGTAGTAAAACCAGTGTCTGCAGGCGTCTGTGGCAGGAAGCATATCAACCTTGAGGTCCACGTTTTGGGGGTCGTGCTTCCGTGCAGGTTGGTTGTGGGATGAGGAGAGAGAGAGAGAAGGAGATGATGATGGCTGCCGTGCAGGTTGGTTTTGAGAGAATATGGTTTGTAGGGTAGAAGAAGAGGAAGAGGGGCAGAGAGTTTTGGAGTAGGAGGAGGAGGAGGAGATGGTGATGGCGAAGTGGGGCGCTTTCTTGCTTGCAGCGATGGTTATGGTCATAGTGCAAGTGCGGGGTGAGGCGCAGATATGCCAGGTGAACAACTTGTTGACTTTGCAGACGACGCCGGAGGCGAAGGCGCTAGCGGGGCGTTACGGCGCGACTGGGATGGAGGACATGAGCGCAGTCTTGTCGCTCTGCTTCATGTTCATCGTGGGCGTGAGCACAGGGTTCCTGTGGAATGGATTCCACAAGCTCGCCACGAGGATGAGTCCTACGGATCCTCTACCGTCGTCTCCTGCAACGCCTGAGGCGCCGCGCACTCGCAAGATGGCGCGCGCGAGCTCCGTGGGCAAGCTGCAGCAGTTCCGGTTGAAGGAGATCGAGGACATGACGGAGAACTTCGGGGTCCAGCTGGGGCGCGGCGGGCAGGGCGTGGTGTACCTGGCGTCGCTCCCCGAGGGCCGCGGCAAGGTCGCCGTGAAGCGCCTGCAGCGGAAGGAGGCGAATGTCGTGGTGAACAACCACGGCCAGGAGGTGATTGAGAAGGCGTTTTGGGCGGAGCTGAACACGATTTCGCGCCTGCACCACCGCAACCTGGTGGCGCTCCTGGGCTACTGCGTTGAGGACGACGAGCTCTTCCTCGTCTATGAATTCATGGGCAAGGGGTCTCTCAGCCAGCAGCTGCACCCCCAGGACGGGGCCGAGGGGGGGCTCAATTGGACGGCGCGCATGCGCTGCGCTGTGGAGGTCGCACAGGGGTTGGAATACTTGCACAGCCACGCGAATCCGTCGCTCGTGCATCGCGATATCAAATCCGGCAACATCCTCTTCGACGACGACATGTATGCGAAGATCGCCGACTTCGGCTTGAGCAAGGCCGTCGCCGTGGATCATGAAGCGACTGTCACCACGCGCGTGCGCGGCACCCATGGATACGTGTGAGTGACCAGATTTCTCGCATTCCTGGCATGGTTAGGGTTTCGTTTCCGAGCGTTTCCACATTTCCTGACATAGCTTCGAGAGGAATCCATTTCTGAGGCGGACGTGCCCACAGGGATCCGGCCTACTTGCAGACTGGCGTGCCGTGCGACAAGAACGACGTGTACAGCTACGGGGTGGTGCTCCTGGAGCTGATCACGGGGCGCAAGGCGATCCAGCAGAACGTGAGCCTGGTGCAGTGGTGCAAGGACTTGCTCGTCTCCGACGAGCCCATGATGCGCCACCTCGTCCCTCGCATGGTAGACTCCCGCATGAGCCTGGACATCTCGTACGAGCAGCTCTTCGAGGTCGTCAAGGTGGCCCGCAGCTGCGTGCATGAGAAGCTGGAGTCCCGGCCCTCCATGAAGGGCGTGGTCGCCATGCTGCACAACGCCAACGGCAAGGACTTGTCCAGCAGCACCGAGTTCCCCAGCGTCGACCATATCCAGGTCTGCAATCACTCATCATCTTACAATTCTCCATCTCACTGCTGCAGGTTCGAGGTCTATCTCTCGACGGCGCTGCATGAAGACCTCCTCTTTCTCACTGGTGTCTTTGCGATGTTGCAGGTGCCTTTGATTCGCTTTGGCAGCAGTGTGGGCTCCAGTCACGACGGCAGTGTGGTGAATGCACCTCCAACGCACAGTCAACCATTTGATTAGTATGTGAATCCAAACCTTCTTCATGTATCTCTTGTGTTTACGACGTTTTCACTGACAAACGATGCTTGTGCAGTTCGCCATCTCACGAGGTGAAAGAGAACAGCGTCCTGGTGAAGTGCACGGTGGGCGGCGCGCGGGTGGTGCTGCGGTGCAAGATATGGCCGACGCCGCGGAACTTTGGGTTCAACAAGGTGGAGGCGTCGCTGAACGGCGCGTTCCTGTGGAAGAAGGGCCTGTGGTTCTACAACGCCAAGAGCAGCCGCGAGTTCACGGTGGGCGACGACATCAAGCTGGTGGCCGAGTGGCATGTCACCCTGCGCACCAACTGGGACGCGCTGGCCGCCACCGACCCCAGAAGACGCCAGGGCCCGTTCTGCATCGAGTATCTCGCGCTCAGGAACGACCGCAACGTCGCCCTCGTGGAGTATCACGGCGACAAATCACCGCTCACTAGAATGCCCTCTGTAAGCATCACCGTCTCTCCACCTCTCTCCTCAGTCTCACCCAGTTTCCAACCTCTCCTGCTTACTGATGATGGTTTCGTGACGTGCAGCCGGAAAGAAAACCGAGGAGAGAGAGCAGCGGATCTGGTTCTGGTTCGACAGAACGTCGGAGAAGGCGACTGAGGCGCTCTTCTAGTCCTAGTTGACAATATATTCTTCAGCTTCTGAGGTGTAATCTGATGAATTTGCCGTGTAATCTTATGAGTTTGCCGTGTGTTGCCAAACCTTCAGCAACGGTTTTGGCTTTCCAAGTGAGCTCTCAACCTCTATGATAACAAAACTGTCCATGGTCATGAGTTACTAGAACGTTTTATGAAGTGGATCACGTTGATCCTTCCAGGTGGGGTAGTTTGGATTCACAGAGGGAGTTTGTTGTTTTGCCACATCTATCTTTGCTCTCAGCACGTGTTTCTCATTTGAAACTTCTGATGTGTTTTGCAGATCAGAATGTGTACCATGATGGGGGAGTGGAACCAACATGTCAACTTTGCTCAAGAGACAAGTGAGTTTCATTTTTTTCGGCGAAACAAACATTTGCCAGTTTTGAAGTTAGTGTTTTGTATATACTCTTTCGAACTGTAACGTTGTGGTAATTTAGTTTTCCTAAAGAATGGTAACTGTTCAAGCAAGTTGCACATCTCGTTCTCTCAGTAGTGATTGCTTCGGTGACCTCGCTGTTACCTCCAGTTTGTATTCAGTTGTTGAGGTTGGAGCCTAGGGCCAACCTTTCAGAAATTCTGGGGCGCCCTTGCGGGCACCGCAGGGGGGTTGGAAATAGTTTTCAACCAGCAATTGACGCGTCTCGGTAAAACCTCACTAACTGCGTCATTGCCCCAAGCGCAAAGATGTTGGTGTCGCCGTCCCCTCCACGAGATATACCTCACACTTGCACTGCCAACCTGCATTCGTTAAGGGGTTAATGTTTTAGTCCAGTGAGTACTCGTAGACGACAACTGTGTGTACAAAGGCGACTGTGATGATGGTGAACTACACTCAATATTGCATTTAGTGTAAGTCACACTAAATGACTTATAAATGCTATAAGTTTTTACTTTTGCTGAATATTTCTACTAAGAGCACAATCATCTACACTACACTAAAGATCACATTTAGTGTAGCATACACTAAATGCAAAGCCATACACTAAATGCAAAATTTGCAATTGGTGTAGTGACATAACCATACAGTAAATGTGAAAGACTACTCTATATGTGAATTTCAGTAAAGATTGTAACGGATTTTATTTTACTCGTGCGCATTTAGTGTATGAAAAAGTAAAAAAACATAATATGTTCATTAAGACAATAAACAACCATATGGAGGAAGAACGTTGATTAAATAAAATAGAACTTGCAAGAAAAACAAGGAAAAAAGAAAGGCTTGAGGAATAATGAGGAATATTAAGGGAAAGGGCAGTGCTTGAAAATGGGTGGCCAATTTGTCCCGTTGTTGACCGCCCTCGCAGCCGGACGGGAAAAAGAAAGAAAAAGAAAAAGAAAAAGAAAAAGAAAAAAAGAAAAAGAAAATAAAAAAATATATATAGATATTTTGGCGGGCCCGCTTTTGGCGCGAGATGCTGGCAGGCCAGCTGACGGCTGATTGTTTGCTTTTTTTTAAAAAAAAATTTAACAACTCTTCTAATAATTTTCAATGCTTTTTCTACTTGGACTTCGTGCATAGAAGTCTGGATTCCTTTCCTCACTCTTTCTGTCCCAAAACTATGCCCCTTTTTTCTCCTCTAATTGCATTGGTTGACATGGCTGCCCCTATAGTCCAGACTCCCCATTTTGACCTTTGAAGGCTAATAACTTTTGAACCAAAAGTCCAAAATCATATTTGAAAAATTCCCCATATAGATTTCTTAAAGGACAATGTAGTGTAAAATTTTCATAAGAATCGGAGTATTTTTTCCACTCAAAGGTACATGCCCAAAATCCAAAACGTACGTCCCAAGTACACTTGGGCTCTTAGGGGTTAAAGCGTTTATAAACCAATTAGTGTGACATACACTAAATGCAATATTTAGTGTAATGCATTAGGTTCAGATTCCGAGGTTATGCTATGATGCAAACTAATCTTAGTTGCATTGGAAGTCTAAAGAATTCTAAAGAAGGCTATTTCATAAAGAGTTCTTAAGAAGGTCATTTGAATTGAAATTCCAACCCAAGTGATCTCATAATTTTCCGATGAGCATTGAATTAGTTATGAACTTTCAACGTGTGCAGTCATGTTTAGTGGGTAGCCACCAGTAGGTACCCCCCACAACCATCAACCAAATGTAAGAGGTCATGACCTAGAGCAAACCTTCATTTGAAGTAAAGGGCAGATTCTGAAGACGAATGTGCAAGTTAGGGTTAATAATTATTTATTAGAATTTATTAGCTTGCATTTTGAATCCATCCTTGCATTTCGGTACTAATCCAACCACCGACGTGCAGTATACATGTACGAGATACGAGAAATTTGACAGGATACAAGATCATGAAAGATGATTAACAATGTGAAAATCAGCATCACTATTGAGAAATTCATGTGACGCAGGTGCTCATGCTCATAATCTGGGTCGATCAAAGGTTGATTAGACGTTCTTGATCGATGTTCTATTGATTAGCTCTTCGAGCTAGAACTATGTACATCATGATCATGTCTAGTTAGTTACATTGAGCCAACCATGATGACGACGGGGCTGCGCACAACGTGCTTGCCTTCGGACCACGACACGCTTCCCGACGAGATGAGCAAACCGGTGAGGCCGATCTCGGGCAAGTTGTTGGCGCCGCACGGCGTCACGCGCAGGACGAAGCTCTTCCTGCACGTGGTGGTCGGGAGTGTCAGAGTGGGCGGCTCGATGGAGATGTGGAACCCGCGTGGCTGCACATCGACCGAGGCCGGGTACGTAGACCCGGCGCGGCCGACGTTGGTTAGAGTTCGGTGGAAGCTGATTCCGGTGTCGACGTCGAATAAGTCGGTTGAGAGGGGGAAGTGCGCCACGAAGCTGGGCAGGTTGGCATCCTCCACGCGCGCGGGCGGGTTGGACGGGCAGTCGTACCCGCTGCGGTCGAAGAGCTCGATCTGGGTGCTGTTGTAGCCCAGTCCACACAAGCAAATTGCAATGTCAATGCCAAGTTGTTCTAATTCAAAACAAGGGTTCTATTATTTGCCAATCTATGCAAGAGACCCGCAACAAATACGTCACCTACACTCGTAGTATCAATTGTCACCACCGTCCATAAGGGGTTGGTATTTATCGATCTTGGTTGATGGTTGGTTAGTTGGCTAGTTGCTTTGTTAGAGATTGGTTGGTTGTTTGGTTGGTTTGTAGTTCTTTGGCTACTTGTTGCATAGTGTCTACCCTCGAGAGAGGGGAGTAGTTCCAGCTTACTTTTCCTTGTCCAGTGGGCATGGTCTTAGTAAGTGGAACGAACAGACATTTTATTCACGCCGGCCTCCTTCGGAAGCCGGCGTTATTCTTCTTCTTGTCACCACCGGATATGACTTCACTTAAACTTTGTATTGATTTAGCATTTTTGAGAGTAAATTTGTAAGTATGTTTGCTGAGTTTCATTCCTTATTCTTCATCTTTCTACCTAAATTCCTTTTGACATACAATGTCTATTGAAATCCCATTTAAAGTATCGGTAATGAGTCACTCCATCTTAATAAGCTAAACCCGGCTTTGAAGTTGCAAAATCCATCTTCCTCACTCTAAACAATGTCGTCGTGTACACAATTCCAGAGCACTATCCCATAATTCATCATCCCTAGATGCAACCAACATGAATTCTTTCAAATTGTGCCCCCACCCTAACCTTGATATACAATATTTTCCTGTCTTTTATGAAAAAATGTTTGGAGGGATGCCTCTTTAATTAGAAATTCAACCCATACCTCTCCCCATTGGATTGATCTAACTAAATTGTTGTTGAAAGGTTTGGAATAATTTGGGCTCTAATCTCAAGTGTAACCCGTACAAACTACTCCATCTCCATGTTTCTACCCTCAAAGTGCTATCTTTTTGAATGATGTAAAGTAATTGTCATTAATGCTTTAAGGCCTATGAGCTCATGAGGCCTACAAGAATCTACAAGAGCAAGAGATCATGTAGAACATCGTCTACATAGAGGATAAATTTAATTGTGACCCCAATTCAAGGAAATGGGTGTGGGGATGTTCAACCCCAAGAGTTCTTTAGGACCCAAACTGCAAATTTGAATGCAAATAAACACATATTTACATCTTTAAATTGAAAGTTGATGGAATGGCCCAACAAAGATTGTCAATGTATTGAAACTGTAGCTCAAAGGAGTGTTTAAGCTACAATTGAAAACTATTCCACAAGAGATCAAACATAAAATATCGGCTGGATTCCTCATGAATGAAATTCGAAACAGACAACGAAAAACTAGCAAGTTTTGAGAATATTGCTTCATACCGCATTCAATATGAGCAAAATAAGAAGTTCAAAAATGGGAATCCAGGTCCAGGCTCGTGAATTTGAGGTAAATTGAGATTCCAAGCACCCAGTGACCAGCTGGGCTCTAATGACCACTGGTCTTGTGCACCTGACTCAACCTAAATGCTCCTGCTGCTGCTGTGATGGTGCCCACTCGACGTCGTCTCCATGACGGCTCCATATGTCACAATGGCGGTGCACGGACGAGCAGGGAGAAGCGGCACCACCTCCCCATCCGCCACCTTAACTTACAGAAATTAGCTATGATGTCGACGCAGCTAAAAGGGCGGACAAAATCTCCCCCATCGTTCGAACATCGCGCTCGTTCTGAGCGGCGGCGGACTCCTTGTCTCCCCCCGACTCCAAAACCGCAGCATCCAGAACCAACTTCTGCTTCGCGATTCTGAATATGCTCTCGTCCACGGTGCCATTCGTCACCAGCCTGCACAGCATCATCGTGCCACCCTCAGCGACGTCCTCTCATCCATCGGCTTCATACCTACTGCATGGAACAAGAGGTTCCGCTACAACACTCCACGCCACTAGAAAACACAGTCCATCTTTGCTCATTGGTGAGGAGCCAACCGAATCCCTAAACTGAACCGCACCAGATCGGAACCTTCAAAGCCCACGGCAAGTCTTCCCACAATCGGACATTCATACGACGCACAATCGGACATTCCATACCCTTGAGAAGGAGTTTAGATTACGAGGCTCAGGTTCCAGGATTTTGTGTTGTTTCCCATGAACCATAGGGTTTGGGGTTTATGATTTGGGATGGTGGAGATTTCTGTTTGGCAGGAGAACAGAGCTCAAGGACGGTCTGTCCCCGAGGAATGACCAGGTCTGCGGATGAAGGTACTCATACTCTTATTCCATTGGTCATGCGTACTTGAATTTCTGGAGTTTTTGAAATTCGCGCACAGTTAGAAGCGTCCACTTTGTAGAGTTTTTGATGGTTATGCGCCCTGCTAGTTTACAAGACTAGCGATGGAACCTAACCTGGGTCCCATCTGCAGGTGCAAGAGACAAGATCCGGTCCATGTGCATGAATGTCTAGCCTGCAAGGACAACAACTCTGCAGTCGAGGAAAATATGCCTCTGCACGGCAGGGCACGAATTCCTTCTCCGCACACTTTCTGCTCACTGGCGCCGGCTCCAAATCCATGACTCAGCCTTTGCATGGGGACGCGGTATCCGTCACTATTGTATTCCTCCTCAAGCATCTAGGCTTGCAACTGTAGTAAATATTCAGTAAGCAGTACTAAACTCAACTCTGTTTTTGTGTGGAGGAAATTAATATCTGCCTCTTTGATTCCATCTTGAGTGCTTTCTATCTTCTCAAGGTGCAACGGGTGAGTACCTGTTCCTTGTACAATTAGGCAGATGTACCTTGCATAATTAGGCAGAGTCCTGTCTACGTTGAATTGGGACTCAAGCTCTCTTCTTTTTTCATGTTCGTAATTAGTTTGCTTGCAGATGGTTTTTTCCATGAAGGTGTAATTTCTAGAGCAGTGGGTAAGTTTGCCGTAATTGTACCTGCTCTTAGGTCTCTGTTAAAGATTTACGTTGCATAAGAAAGTGATTCCTATGTTGAATTGAGCTTTGATTTTCACAATTAGTGTCCTTGTTCGTCATTAATGTGCTTGCTGGTTTTTATGAGGTGTAATTTCTAGAGCAGTAGGTACGTTTGCTGTAATTGTACCTGCTCTTATGTCTCTGTTGAATATTTACGTTGCATAAGAGAGTAATTGCTATGTTGAGGTGAGACTCAAGCTTTCATTTTCGCAATTAGTGTGCTTGTTCTGAAGGTGTAACTTCTGGAGTGGGTAAGTTAGTAGTAATTGTACCAGTTCCTTCTTGATGTACTTGGCATCAGACTGTGTCGGGAGGCACGTCCTGTGTGGCAATTGGCACCATGGGTATAGGTCGCAGCTCTTTCCATTTTTAAGGTTGGGAAGCTGTTGTGTGCAGTGTGGCTATGCATAGACTCATGGGTGCAGATAAAATTTATTTCTGCAAGTGAGTGAAGAGCTTGCAATCGTACTTCGACCAGTTTGAGAGAGTGGACATGGCTTCTCCGGCGGCGGACGATATAGATGCAGAGAAGAATGCTTCTCAAGCGCCTTTGGATGCTGTACACCATGAAAGGGAAGTATCGCAGCATGAAATTTTCCCCTGCTTTTGCAATCAAGAGTTCCAAAGCTGCTTCAGAGAAAGTTCTCTTAGTATTGCGGGGTAAAATCTTTCCTGGAGGTCTCTAACTTGGCTTGAGATCAGGACATTTAAAGGGCATTCAATGCTTGCACCGTTCACATCCGGGTGCCAACAGACGGAGGTTGAGCCTTTGATCATAGAAAAGGGCGAGGTGATGATAATTCTTTTTCATACTGTCGAGCTCTTTCTCTCATGTTTTGTTAGGAACTTGAAATAAGGTGCAGGGAAAAGAATTGAAACGTGATGAATTTGATTTGTTGTGATGTAGGGCATCTATGTTTGGGACCGCAATGGCAAAAAGTACTTGGATGCTTTAGCAGGCCTTTGGTGTACCTCTCTCGGTACGTATTTCACACTCTTGTCTTGATTATTTATCGGTTAGAGATGCCTTTTTCTCAGTTTTCTGCTCACCCATTTGCACTGTTTTTTCCTCAGGGTTTGATGAGGTACGGCTGCTGAAAGCGGCGTGGAATCAGATGAACAAGCTGCCATTTTATCATTCCTTCTGGAACCGCACATCACAGCCGCCACTTGTATGCTTTCATGCTTCACCGGAAATTCTGTTAGAGAAGGAAATTCAAATATTGATTTTAAACTCTTTCAATCTTTGGTGCATACCTGTGACTAAATATATGACACGGTCTTTGATACAAATTCATAATGCTTCAGGACTTGGCGAAGGAAGCCACTCACTCTCACCCATCAAATTGATACCTGCACTGAAGGATGGTTAGTGTTCCTCGTATGAATGTCCAAAGACCAACCGTTTAACAGGTTTTGTGACATTGCATTCAAAAACATGTTTTCATCCCACTTCCATATGCTTCTACGGGTTACCATCTAAACTTCTTGTGAGCATTTTCATATAACTGTCTAAACACGTATCATTTGTCCTGCTCAGCTCTTTCTGACAGAATTGATAGATAGGTATATTTCTTTAAGTACAGTACATCTGAATCAAAGTCTCTTTATGCCACATCTACAGGAAAGGAAAGTGAAGGAGTACACGGCTTTAGCAGCTGCACCTGAGGTTCCTGGACACCACATTCACTACATGCGACAAGACCGTTACGCTCCCCGAGTCATCTGCAACAGTTATCACCCGCTTCACATCAAAACCTGCATTTCTCTTGCAAAGGCCTCGAAAGAACCATTATGCAACCTGAAGAAATGTATTTTTTGCGATGTCTTGCAGTCTGGATTATTTTTCTCATGACTCTGACGTGTTTTTGTGTTTTTTTTTTGTGTTTCGGGTCAGATGAACATGCAGACTGGTCCAACTGTGAGTTGAAGGTGCTGAACTGCAAGCAGGTAAAATGGCCAAGCGCTGCAGTGCAATCCAAGTTCCGCGTTGCACGCTGTGGATAGGAGCACGGTGAACACACGTATGAGTGCTCTCTGCGTCTCCTCACAGGACGCACACATCAGGTAAAACCACCTTCTCCCTCCATCCACAGACCTGAACCTTCACAAGTAACCTTCTCCTCCATCCATAGACCTGAACCTTCTCAAGTAACCTTCTCCTCCATCCATAGACCTGAACCTTCACAAATAACCTTCTTCTCCATCGATAGACCTGAACCTTCTTCTCCAACCATAGACCTGAACCTTCTTTTCCATCCATGGACCTGAACCTTCTCCTCCATCATCTCACCTCCTTATATTTTTCTGCAGGTTTGTGCACAATTTCCATCCTACTGAAGAAAAAGTTCTGAAGAAAAGAGTTGTTTCAATCATCGAGGGAACTGATTATGCTCCATAAGTTTTTCCTAAATTTACATTGGTAAAAATGCTCCCTGGTTTCTCCAATGGAAAGCTTTAGTCAAGCACTTACTTGAATCTTGCCAGTGGCTGCACGTCGGCCTTCACAGCATCCATTCCCACCTTCAAATCCCGCATATTGATCTTCACTTCATCCAGCTCGCGCTGCAAATCACTCTTAACATCGCCAATTTGGGTCTTCAAATCCCCAATCATAGTCTTGAGTGCATCAAACTTGGTATCCATAACTCGCACCTGGTTAAAGGCAAACGCCTGATTAATACCCACTGCAGCTCCAGAAATTGTGATCACTCCCGCGAAGATGTAATGACCAGGGTTACCAATCCGACGTCCTTGGGGGTCTGAGAGCGTCCTAGGGCGTCCTAGGACGAGGACGTCTTGACGTCACGTCGGACGCAGCGTCCAGGGGGGGTAAAATGCATTTACGGAAGGCCGTAGTAAGTTTTCTGGACCGTCAAATTCGACGAAGTGCCACGCGGCGAGATCTCAGCCGTCGAAATGCGTCAGGTCGACCGACCGGACCCTGCCGTCGGAAAGATCGGACGGCACCTCGGCCGTCCGCGTGATCGGACGGCCGATGGACAGATCGTACGGCCCCGATTTGATCGCGGGGGCGCACGACGGCCGTCCGATTAGGTCGACGGCTTTAGGGCCGTCCGATCGGGCGGACAGCCGAAAGGGAGGACGGTTGTCCGATCCGCGGACGGCCGATTGGAGGACGGCCGGCCGGCCGTCCGATCGGACAGCCGCAGTGGCGGTCGGCCGTGCGACCGGCCGATCGGCCGCCCGATTGGAGGACGGCCGCGGTGGCGGTCGGCCTCATGGCCGTCCGCCACCCTATAAAAGGCCGTCCGCCAACCTCTCTCTCTCACTTTTTTCTTCCCCTCTCGAAATATATTTTTGAGTGGATGCGGAGTGGCTTTGGCTGGCATTTTTCCATCCATTGGCTCCTCATCTTTGGGAGGGAGAAAGTGATTCACATTGGGAGGGAGTTTTTGCGGTTTTTTTAAAGTTTTTTTAAAAACTTGTTCGTAAAATGCTTTTTTCATAGTTTTTTTTTAGAACTTGTTCTAAACTAGTTTTTCTCTTCAAGTTTTTTTTAAAACTTGCTCATAGAAGTTTTTTGTTATAGTTTTTTTTTTGAAATTGTTCCAGACTAGTTTTTTTCTTGAACTTTTTTTTAAAACTTGTTGTAAGAAGTTTTTTCTCTTAGTTTTTTTAGAACTTGTTCCCATCTAGTTTTTTTCTTGAAGTTTTTTTAAAAACTTGTTCTAAAAAGTTTTTTTTTTAAAACTTCGAACGGCGGCGGGTTCAAGAAGATGCCGAAGGACAAGAAGAAGCAGAAGGTTGCGGACTTCGGAGTGAAGCTTCATCCAATCCACGACGTTCCATCTGAGGCTTGTAAGAATTTCCTCATAGAACTGACCGTCAGATTCTATGAGGAAAATTCTATTCGATCATTGGAGAGCAAGTACGTCAAATATAGAGATGAAGGCCCCGAGAAGTTCCGGACGGACATGCGGCAGCACATGATGGACGCGCTTCAAGCCCCGATGTGGAATACGGAGACCCTGAAACGCGGGTTTTTGAAGTTCTTGGATGCCAGAGTGCACGATTCACTCTGGAATGCCAAGAACTTGTTGACCAAGTTTGGGAGGTTCAATCGCACGGCGGATGAAGTTTTCAACGACGTGCTGTTGAAGGCGGATTTGTTCATGACCGAAATGAAGCCATTCGCCAAGAATCGAAACCGGCGTGGCTCCGTGGGATGGTGGAACTCGATAGAGGGGCACCAAGAAGACCTGTTGCGTAAAGCCCATCTCATTGCCATTCCGCCAACAGCCGCGGTTATACGAATGGACAATGCGAACAGGAGAGGTGGATACGCCACCATTTGCAAAGTCCGCATTGAGGGTGCTCCGGGCATTGAACCATTCTGGGAATTTGCCGCCAAGTTGTCCAACCAATCGGAGACACGGCCGGATTTGGCAAAAGTTGAGCATCAGAATGAGTCGATGGCGGTGAGGATTCCACATCCGGGTGTCATCCGTTTCGTGGCCATTCATCCGGACAAGTACGAAGGCTATGCGTATTGGTGGAATGGCGGGACAGTTCGAGAGATGTTGAACTGGGATATCGAGTTTGGTGACGATGTCATCACACATTTGAACTATGGGAGATTCCCCGATAATGAGATTATTCGAGTTCAACAGTTGGTTCGTTTTCGCAAAAAACGGACGGAGCTTGCGTGGCCGTTGTTGCGCATCATGAACGAGGTCCACAAGAGCAACAATCTCCACAATGACTTGTCTCCGGACAATATCCTCCTCCACTTCCCTCCAGATGAATCGCGAGTATATATTGGAGTATGCGATTGGGGCATGACCACGAAGGTTAATGAACCAATGCAGTCTCTTTATACGTTCACAAAGCGTGAAGACATGGCCGAGACTCTGCGAAAGCGATGGTGGGTCGATCCGTGGGTTGCGTACTTGCACAAACCAGATGCGGATGTGCAAATGATTCCGAAGTTATCGATGGCTTCGGAGGAGTTCGCTACGGCCCGAATAGCGCAACGAATCAACGGGCGGACAATGTCCATAGACTACGAGAAGCTGCGACGGGAATCTCGGAGTTCCGTAGTATTCTCAAATCAAGAATTTGCGGATACATTTCATATGTACATGGAGAGAGTCTGCAACGAAAACCGAGAAAGCGCTGGAGGGTTGTTTCATATCATTACACGCTTCAGCGACACATACAACTGGCCCACGCCTCATGAGCATTATCGGTCAACGTATTAGTAATATATAGGTTTTACTTTATTCCTTTCGGCATTATTAGACTATACTAGATAGCATGCACATTTTGAATTGACTATAGCAATAGTCTTAGATTAATATGTATTACATGCCTTTAAAATTTGGGCACAAGAAGTAAAAAAACCTTATTTCATATAGCTGTGCAAAGAGCGACATTTTTTGAATTTTATATGGTTTAGGTTGTGGCATAGTTCCGATTTTTTAACTTATCAATGTGTTCTATTTCAAAATTCTTGTATTTCAGAATTTTTGTTAAAATTACCTCAAAATATCCTAATCCAACCTTATGATGAGATTTCCCTATACACCAATTTTTAGAGGTAGAAAAGAACTGTAGCATATTCAAATCAAGTGCGCAAATACTGGAGTTTAAAAATTGCCATTCCATGTTTTATTTTTTAGTAAACTGAATAAGATTTCAAATGATAATCCAAACCCAGGTTTAGGAAGGTTTTCAGTGTTCACTACATGTTGTTGAAAAAGCAAAATGTGTAAAATATGATGATCTCTAGGTTTTATGTAGAGAAGACGTATATCAAATTTTATGAGTTTGGGTTCGAACTTTTGGGATAGATCATAGTGCCCATGGCACAAAATCATACATAACCTCAACCATTTTATGTTTCTTGAATACAATTTAGCATTTATAGGAATTACCCCCATTTGAAACGCCTCCTCATGCCCGACTCCCTATTCATACAACATGCCTCCTATATCCCCAAAAATATCGTGGCAGTTTTGATCCGGAAACACTTCAAAGTTGTTGGATTCTAGTGCAATGACCATAGAAGGAAACCAAAAGTTTGATTTCTAGTTGTGACCGTTGAATCTCAATTAAGACTTATTAAAAAATATGTTTACAAAATTTCAGAAACTTTGACCGGACAGATTGAAAGATTATAGTGTGTGAAGTGAAGCAAATGGTTTAGGGTCTTCACTGCGTTTAGTGGATCCGCAGACTTTGACTTTACCTGGCGTCAAAATTTTGAACTACGCAAGGTCTAAATCCACTACCTTAAACATGATGGTAGTTCCTTAGACAACAATTTCTTGAGGTAGAGGACAGGTGTAGCGTATTCAAAACAACCATGGAAGTAGTGGAGGTTCAAACTTTGCCAATTCAAACTTCTTTTTCTTGTGAACTTCATGTGTTTTGAATTACTAATCCGAATGGTCAATAAGAAGGTTTACACCACATATTAATGTAGAGAAAATAAAATGTAAGAAATACAAAGATATGTAGGTTTTATGTGAAAATTAATAAGATCTTTTGGTACCTCGTCCGACAATGAGTGACAATGTGTGAAAATGTTTGACTTGGGTTGGTATGCTATTTTTAAAAATTTCAATAAAGAGAAGACTTGTTTTTTCAAGGGAACGGTGAAATACATCGTTTCTCATAAGGTTTCCCATGACATTGTCATGTACATTCTTCTAAATATTTACACATGAATCAAATGCATAGAAAAGTTAAAAGTTTGATTCAAACTTTGCATGTTTAGGGTTCATGCACGCTTTGGCGAAGTCCCCTTCCATCCAATTGTATTCTTTCCGTGTCCATCATCATATTATTGTTTCAAATGAGATTTCAAACGAGACACCTTACATGTCTTGTAAATGAATATCGCCATATATAACAAATTTGAAAACACAACCAACACTAACACACAAAAAACATGCATGAGATCGAATGTGATGAACATATTCTCTAACCATAATCTACATCCAAAGTTTAGTCCCTAAAATGTTATTTTTAAGTACACTCCAAAATGTCAAATTTTCAAAACTTTTGTAACAATTTTTTTGCTTACGTACTAGATGAAAACGCACCTAAAAAGCCCAAATCCGAAGTCGGAATTGAAAAAATATATATATTTTGGAAGTTATTAAGTCGCTGTTATGTTAATTTTGCCAAAAAAACAGTTTCATCCACTGTGGATGAAATTCTATGCGGCGGAAGAAAAATCCCGCAGCGGATGAAAATTTCCGCAGCGGATGAAAAACAGCGCAACGAATTAAAAACAAGCTGCGGATGGAAAAAAAACTGCGGATGAAAAATCACCATGCGGAGGAAAATCAGAGTCCGGTTTAAATGTTTGCAGCGGATGAAAACATTCGCAGCGGATGAAAAGTAGACTGCAGATGAAATTTTGAAAACCTCATTATAATATTAAACTACATTACAATGGTTGGACTAATGCGTTGCGAAGCAAGCGCCAACCGCTAATTTGCATTTATAGAAGTTTGGTAGTGGTTCGCGCTTGTTTTGCAACGCATTATAACAACCACTTTAATGAATTCTCTATATTATTTAATATTAAGAAAAACATTCATTTCAAAATTACTTTTAAAAAACTGGAAGACTAGAGAAAGAGCGGGTTACAAACATTAAGTGTTTCTTTATAGTGTTCGTGATGATTCTTAACACTTTGCCATAGTCATTCGCGGACGATTTTCATTAAAGTGCGCCTGTGCGCACATACCTATGCGCCTGGCCCGCGTAGCTTCTGAAGACTGTTTTTCGTCTAGAGATTGTTTTCTCAACCAAGGACTGCTTTTCCATCCTCTGACTATTTTCATCCGCAGTGGATGAAATTGTAATTTGGCCACATTATATTAATAGTGGATATCGGCTCTCTAAGTAGGGTTTTATTTAGTAGAAAAAATAAATTTTGGAGGAGGTTTTCCAAAAACCACATTCTTGTGTGTGTTTATAAAGCATTTTAAGGAAGTTCAATGCCTAACTCCGTAGGTAGATTGCTACGACATATTTACTCGGACATCTAGAATCATAACAATTTAAAGCAATGAAGTATATGCAATCATTAATACAAACATGCATACATTAAATTGTAGAGGCATTCAAATATGAATAGCAAAAATGCTTATAGGAAGATTTTGTTGTATTCATTGATATTGTATAATGTATTTGGTATACCATTTCGTGTACTCTATAGAGTAATTTCCACACACTAAAATATCCTTAACCCCTAAAGGACCACGACCTAATTCGCTCAAAAACCAGTCCAAAACTGCCACTGTCAAAAAGAGACATGAAAATCACATTTTAAAGTGAATTTCCAATTTTCAACCGTAAGATCTTAAAATAGACTTCCACATAAACATGCCATCAAATTTTGGTTGCGATCCACCGCACGGATTGATAGATTTTAGTGTTTAAAGTCAAAACAATGGTTCATTTTCATCCCTGCGTTGAGTAGATCAGCTGACTTTGACTTCATTTTGTATCAAATTTTTGCATTGTACAAGGTCTAAATCTTTTACCATTGTCTTAAGCATGATGTTATTTCCCAACACACCAATTTTTAGAGGTAAAAAAGGAGTGTAGCATATTCAAAACAAGTGTGCAAGGAGTGGAGGTTCAAAAATTGCCATTTCACGTTTTATTCTTTTGTGAACTACGTACGTAGTCAAATGATAATCCGAACGGTCAATTAGAAGGTATTCACCATATATTGTTGTTGAAAAAAAAAAAGTGAAAAATATGAAGATCTCTAGGTTTTATGTAGAAAAGATGAAGTTTTTTTCCCCCGTTGCCCGAGAATGAGTGAAAATGTTTGACTTGGAATAAAATGCCTTTTTACACTAAAGACAAGATTTTTTTTTGAAAATTTCCAAATAAGGAAATATTCTTTACAAGTGTGAAAAATCTCAATGTCAATAGAAACTTTTGTCAAAAATTTTGGAGGTGCCCGGAGTCCCCACTTTTGGCTTTAAGTGGTACTAACTTTCAAACCACAAATCCAAAAAAAAATGAAAAAATGTCTCCACGAAGCTCTTATCAAATCCTATCTTGAAAAAAAAGTTGATTAAAAAAGGATTTTTTTCGAATTGTAGGTACATGCCCAAAATCCAAAATGACCCCGGGGGGACGTTTGGTCCTTTAGGGGTTAAAGCATAACTTATGCCCATACACAAAACATGACAAATCATCACAACACAGTACAACAACTAACCCGCACACATATTTACTGACTGTATCAATGCACTTTATTTACTAAACATCCAAATAACAAACCCTATCCTCTACAATAGCCATCTCGACCAAACCATTTTAATGTCGTTGATCCACATGTTACAAAACAGAACACATATAACAATCCTTCACTAAGTTCTGCTCAAGCAAATATCGATGGAAACGAACAAGCAAAAAAACTTGGAAAAGAGGTCCCCAAAAAAACGCATGAAAATGCCAAAGACTTGTACAAACATCCACATGCTACCCCATACCAATTCCAAAAAGTATATTGGCCTCCTAAAGAGGATACCCCCATTAAGGTTCCGGTTTTATTCTTGAACAAATATCTCAAGAAAACAAGACCTCTATAACAACCTTGACACAATCAAATAAAACTTCCCTAATATAGAATAATGGGTTCGCAACAACAAAATAGACTATGAACTCTCTACGAATTCTTCGAAAAATTCCATCATCCCAAACTCACAAATAACATGCGTCATCAAATTCCTTAATAGTCGATATTTGGGAAAGGCCTGAAAACAACTCTTATTTGGAATAGAAAAATTCCCATATGTAACATGCCCCATATGCACTTTCTCAGACGCCGACAAATCACTCCATGTTCTACCGAAAATGCCAAAACCATCACATACACTCCTTAATTGTCACAAGACATAACAAAGCAGTACGGGAAATTCGAAAACTATTTACCTCCCATAACAAATCACGATAATTTATCCTCATGAATGCCGGCACCTTTAATAACAAGTTACAACCCACAAGGAAATATGGTCCCCCCTTGGCTACTCCCGAGTCCCATGTACATGCGCAACATAGCGCTGTCTTTGTAACGCTAGACTCAAAGCCAACATACTTTGCATTCGGGGCCTACCATACAACGACCCTGCATCGACCACATTAACCAAGAGTATACCATTCAATTCATCGAATTCACATATTGAAATGATAGATTCTCCCCGGAAACAATTGAAAACAAAATAAATGAATACCAACCCAGCAACCCCTTATTAATGACATCGTTGCCTTGGATGGAAAATGGACCCGCTTATTGTAATCACTGCCAATGCTCGTGCCACCACCTTTATCCCATCTATAAATATCCTTTTGAGATACCTTTAAAAT
>OZ020520.1:23368294-23391139 GCA_963971425.1 Bryoerythrophyllum caledonicum | reverse complement strand
CGCGCCGCCAATTGCAGGCGCGCGGACGCGGCCTGGTCGCCCGTGCGGGCCGCGGAGGTGGACGCCCCGAGGGCAGCCGGCGCGGACACGAACGAAGCCTGCGCCATGGCCGCCATCGCTGCCGCCGGTGCGAATTCAGTCGCTCACCCTAACTCGTGGGCTGTGTGGCTGAGCGGGCAGCGAGTGCGCGAGAGGGAATGCGAATGCAAGGAGATGCGGGTGATGAGCCTGGCCAGTTCCGATGGCTGTCGCCCGAGCACCAAGCCCCGCGCGCGTTGCTGGCGCTGCTCCAGACACCGCGCTACCACATTATCCACTTCGCCGTTCCCCTTCCCGTTCCCTGCTTGTTTTCGTTCCCGTTCCCTCCTGTTCCCATATCGGTCCCCTTCCCGTTCCCCGCCCGTTCGCCTCCGCTTCTCTACCTTCCTCTTCTACCCACCTCTTCTACCTTCTACCCTCCTCTTCGACCCTCCTCTTCGACCCTCCTCTTCGACCCTCCTCTTCGACCCTCCTCTTCGACCCTCCTCTTCGACCCTCCTCTTCGACCCTCCTCTTCGACCCTCCTCTTCGACCCTCCTCTTCGACCCTCCTCTTCGACCCTCCTCTTCGACCCTCCTCTTCGACCCTCCTCTTCGACCCTCCTCTTCGACCCTCCTCTTCGACCCTCCTCTTCGACCCTCCTCTTCTCCCATTCCTTGCAATGTAGAACCGGATTATCAAAACACATTTGAAAATTCCATGAGATATATAATATGTCGGAAAATCATTATCGTAGTTTTTAATTTGTATAGTATGATAAAACTCATGATTGGGGATGATGTGAACCACTCACTCAATCAAGGTTATTTAATATTTCAATTTATCCTAGGAAGTTCCTTTGTCAATTTCACATCAAAAACACTTCAAAACCGTCAAGTATGGTGCAATGAGTAAGTAAGGGAACAAAATCTTGTAATTTATTTTCTTATGAACTTAATATGCTTTAGAATTATGAATTAGAAGGTTTGTACCACATATTGTTGTGGAAAAATTAAAATATGAAGATCTCTAAATTTTATGTGGAGTAGAAGATGTTTCTTTGGTACTTTGCCCCACAATGTGTGAAAATGTTTGAGTTGGATCAAACTGCTATTTCTTCCTAAAGACAATAAATTTTTTTTGACATATCAAAGAAAATAGTATTCTTTATATGTATGAAAAATCTTGATGTCAATAGAAGTTTTAGCTAAAAACTTAGAGCTGCCCAAAGTCCCCAATTTTGCACTTAGAATAGCATTACTTTTTTTAAAAGGTCCACTAGGGGAAAAAATCATATTTTTACAAAGCTAATTTTAGGTTGCATCTTTACTGGAAAACTCAAAAATTTATTATCAAAATTGAGACCAAAGAAACTTACTCAAAATGGAAAATGCCCTCTCAAATTTATTCACTCAAAACTATGATAAAATATACAAATCAAACCTAAAAAAAAATTATAAGTACTCTAATACACTTTATATTCTACTAGCTATCATCTATTTAGATACAAACACTTGATATGTCAAATAGAATATAAAGTGTACAACTAGAGTATATGTATTTGTAGAATTTTTTGAGATTCTTTTTCAAAAAGGAACCTGATAAATAGTTAAAAAATTTGGAAGTTTTTGAAATTAATGGACCTTTTACAAATTAATAGCTTCCGCTTTATTGTTGTATCGTCTTCTCCAACCCTTGAAAATCCACACAATCCATCTATATTTGTAGTGCTCTAATTAAGTCCAAAGTTTGAGAAGGCTTGGGAGTATAGTAATTAAGTTCATATATTGGTTAAGGATCTTCTTTAAAGCGAGTAAGAGAAGATGTTGTGTTTAAATAAAACTTGTCACAAATACAAGCGCTCTTGAGTAGTTGAACTTGTTAAAACTGACTAGATGCCAAGAACTTCGACTTCGATTGATGTAAAAAAAATTTAAGCAATTGGCCATCAATATTGACAAAGTATGAAGAGAAGTCGTCACATATGATTGTTGCACAAAGAAGACCACTTTTGATACATGGCTTCTTGGTTGAACAATGGTTGGAAGATCAATAATATTGGTTTCCTTACAATCCTTACAAATCTTTTAACATGGCTGAGTTATTGAATTTAAGACACTCAAGATTCTAATGACCTTAAAAAACAAGATATTAAATTAATCATAAAATCAAGAAAATAACATATTGTGTTCATTGGAATGGAATGACAATCACTATATTCTATAAAATATTATTAAAAATAATGCATTTTATTCAGATGCATCCACTACCTTGGTGATGTTCTATATAATCTTTTACACACGTAGATTCTCCCATTATCCAAAGTTTGCTCATCTTTAGATGGTTAACCTTAAATAGTTAGTCGGGAACTGTATATATATGCAAGTATTTTACTTTGTAGAATATGAAAAACGTATCAAATTTTAGCAAGAATTACACCTTTGGATTGAAGATTTTTCAACTAACATAATGCATTTGGAGGTCATTTCAATATGTGAACCTTATCATGATCAAATACAACACTATACATGTAGAATAGTGTGGACCACCAGTGGCACCTCCTGACGTTTAAAGGTTGAGAGTGAACAAATAATAGTTTGAGAATCATAAAAGGGGTGTTTTACTGAAACTTTAGGTAACAACTCAAATGAAAACAACAAGAGCAAGACGAATCCACGCGGAACCGTCCTCCTCTACCGACTCAAAACGAAAACAACAAGAGCAAGACGAATCCACGCGGAACTGTCTTCCTCTACCGACTCAAAACGAAAACAACAAGAGCAAGACAAATCCACGCGGAACCGTCCTCCTCTACCGACTCAAAACGAAAACAACAACACTCGAACTAAGCGATTTGATGAGCTCATTGTCGTCGAAACCCTCGCCATCGATTAAGCGATTAGATGAGCTCTTTGTCGTCGCGAAACTAAGTGAGTAGAGGAGCTCATTGTCGGGAAGTCGGTAGATGAGCTCTTTGTCGTCGAAACCCTGGCCATCACCACCTTGCACGATCCAGGTGTTCGATTGCAGGAGGCCAGATCGGACCATTCAAGCCCGCTCAATTCAACCGCATCGTCATCGCGATTCCGAATCCGCAGTTCTAACCGTCCTCCTCCGCCTCAGCTAGTAAGTAAGTAGGTGCACAATGACGGAAACCACGATCCGAGGGCAGAAGGGCATGACGAGCGTGAGGGAGATGCCGGTGCTGCAGGACGGGCCTCCGCCGGGCGGCTTCCCGGCAGTGCGGTACGCGAGGAGGATTGCGAATTCGGGCCCGAGTGGAGTGACCGTGCTGCTCGTGTCGTCTGCTGTCATTGGCTGGGGAATGTACCAGGTCGGCCAGGGTAACATTTATCGCAGGTGCGCACATTTCTATTTTTCAAAACTTTCTAGGATTTCAGTGCGTGAATCTCCATTCCCGGAATCTGAACTCTTGAAACCTAATTTTGTCGGTTGATTTCTTCATCTTCAGGTCATGTGTTGTAGCAGTTTGTAGCTTGATCACCTAACTTGTTGTGGTTTATTAATCAGTAGCTCTTTCTTGCAAATAATGTTACATTAGACCAATTCAAAAATAGACATGGCATTTTAATCGTAAATAGATTGAATTAAGAAACCACCTCATGTTCTAGGGCAAACTCTCTTTCTTCCATTGACATCCCTTCAAGTTCCTGGTGAGGTTTAATAAACTATGTCAATGGAGGCGCTTATGGTAGATGCTGGTGTGCTTATTTGAATATGCAGGTCTGTTAGGGAGAAGAACAAGCTTTTGGAAGAGGAAGCCAAGGTGATGGCAAATGTGCCTGGCTGGAAGGTGGGCGAGAATGTGTACAATTCTGGAAGGTGGATGCCTCCATCCTCCGGCAAACTGGGTATGGATTCATAAGGGAAGACTCGCTTGCTTTGCCGCTCATTTTTGTGGTCATTCTTCGAGTTTCTTTGTTCTTGTAGGAATTTGTCAATGCAAAGCAGTAGAATAGTTTCTGAGGATCTCAGGTCAGGTGAAAGGCCTCCCCTTGTAAAATTGGAGAGCATTAATTACCACCATCAAGATGGTGTTCAAAGCTTTTGTGCATGTTTGTTAGTGACAATTTTATCACCTGTCACGTCTTGGTTTTGTAGTAAGAAGGCCAGTTTTGCATGGTTTTGCTGGTAATCTCAAACCTACAGTTTTTGTTGTTGGCATGCACTGGTATTGGTGTTGACAACATTATTTTGAGCTATTATTTTACTTGGTCATTCTTAATCCTGCATTGGTTTAACCCATAAAGGACCAATGTCCCCTCGGGGGACGTTTTGAGTTTGGGTAAGGTACCACGTTCTCAATTCTAGGCATTATTTTCTGAGATTTTTTTATTGAATGGACAACTTTTGATTAGCTTTGCGTAGACACAAATTTCGAAGAATTCCGACTTACGGTTCAAAAGTTACAATTTATTTTCACTTACATATACAAATAGTGCAGCAGTTTAGTGTGACATATCACAAATACTGTCACTAAACTTTAATAACTTCTAAAGTCAATAGAAATTCGAGTTTTTGTCCATTTAAAAGAAAAAAAATGTCCACTTGGAAAGAAAATTGAGATCTTTGCATCTACCATACGGATTTGTAAATTTCAAGAATTTGAGAAGGATATGATATATGCAAAATATAAAGTGTATTGTTGATTCTCAGCACATAGTTACATTGCAGGATTTTTTAGGACATCTTCTACACCTCTTCTACTTCTAAAATTTGGTGCACATGTGCCTAACATGATCCTTTTTAAGTTAACATAATTTGGTGCACATTCAATGCAAAAAGTTGCCATAGAAGGTGGTCAAACTATTTTGTACCATTTTGTATTGAGTGTTTTTGAGGAAAAATTGCCTTGGTCCTTTAGGGGTTAATTGATGAGGGTTACTTGAGTGTCAAAACCAGAATAATAACGAAAAGAAACTCGAAGATATTGTTAATTAACCCCTAGGAGCCCAAGTGTACGTTGGGCGTACGTTTTGGATTTTGGGCATGTACGTTTGAGTGGAAAAATATTTTGATTCTTACGAAAATTTGACAGTGCATTGTCCTGGATGAAATCTATATGGGGAACCTTTCAAATATGATTTTGGACTCTTGGTTCAAAAGTTACTAGCCTTCGAAGGTCAAAATGGGGAGTTTGGACTATAGGGGCAGCCAAGTCAACCAATGCAATTTTGAGGAGAAAAATCGGGCAAAATTTTGGGAAAGAAAGGGCGAGGAAAGGAGTCCAAACTTCTATGGACAAAGTCCAAGTGGTAAAAGCCTTAAAAATTATTCAAAGAATTATTAAAATAATTAAAAAAAACAGCAAACAACTAGCCGTCAGTTGGCCCGCCAGCGTCCCGCACCAAAAGCAGGCCCGCCTAGATTTTTTTTAGAAAAAATATGTAATTTTAATTTTTTAAATAATTTTTTTTCCTCCAGCTGCGAGGGCTGTTGACAGGCCCAGGGCGAATTGACCCCTCGTTGGTACTTACCGAAGGTGGGCCACGTCTTAATTGCATGGGGTCATTTTTCTGGCCCTCTTATTTTGGGAGATCGAGAGGTTTTTTGGATTTTTTTTGACAAATATGGGGCCACGGCCATTGTTTATCCTACGAGACCCTCCCTTGCTATAATTAGGGCCCCATCCAAAAAAATAGGGGCCAGGTTGGGCCCTACCACATTGTGGCCCCTTGGGTAAGTACCAACGGGGGGGTCAATTTGCCCTGGGCCTGCTCACAGCGGGTGGCCAATTCTTTTTCCTTTCTTTGTAAATTTTTTATAATGATTAATTTTTAATTTAAAACAGTTCTACCGACCACCACTGTAGCACCGCGGGCCTGTGGAGGTCAAATAAAGAAGATTTGTTTATTTCATTTTTATTGAATGCTTTGAAGACTCTTCTTGTAATCAAGTCTAATCCATGAAGACCCTGACTTCAAGTGGAGTCGATAAATGACATGGCCTTTTATTTTGTGAAGTGTCTCCAATTTCAAGCACTCCCCTCTCCCATAATGCTTTATTTATTCCATATATTCATGAAAATTATGGATTTCACAATTTTTAGTGGTTTCTTTCTCTTAAATCAGTGAAAAAATAAATTGAAAGTTTCCACCATTGGGATTCTCAAATGCAACAACTTGTATGAAACAAACAATTTCATATCACTTATGTAGTAATTGTCATCATTTTGTACCCCCTTTCACTAAAGTATATATTTCTACATCTATTACCCCTCGAATTGACCTCAAATTTTGCCCACAAATAGCAAACAACATATAAGTCATATTGGTAGAAGATTTGATCACATTTCAATATAAAAACTAGAAGATATGCCTAGTCAAAGTAGGCTGACCTTGCTGGACAAGGGGGAAAAATACTTTTCTTTGCACTTCAAACGCTATAATCTTCACATCCGTGTGGTGGATTGCAACCAAATTTGTATTGTAAGTTCACATACATGTCTATTTGAAGATCGTACGGTTAAAAGTCTAAAATAAAACTACAATGTTAGATTTCGTTGCCATTTATTGATGATGAGGAATGTTCCATGAGGGAAAATGCCTTGGGCTTTTAGGGGTTAAACAACATTTCACATCCTTTAGAGCATCTCTACTCCTGGCATGGAATTTTCCACGCTAGGTCGGAAAAATCTACTCCACGCCAGAAGTGGTTTAGGGTTTGGTGTGATAAAGAGCTCCACCGCATGCTCCAAAATTTTTAATCCAAAAAAACGCTTTCACCTTTCACCTCTCGCCACCAATGACACGGCGCCACGTGTCGCGAGGGTATGGGTGTGTCGCCAACATCAAAAAATGGCGCACTCCCCCCATCCAAGGAGATTTTGGTGTGCCATGCACCAATGCTTCTAATTTTTTTTAAAGTTTCTCCGTTTTGAGGTGTTGGGTGCAACTTTTTGACCTCACAAAACTTCAAATTGGTGGTTCTCTATCTCCGGGTGGAGTTGCTCTTAGCATCAAGAAATTTGTGAAAGCTGTTCTAGCCAACTTCGCGGAAGACACAACATAGGACAAGAAGAACTGGTCAACAACTTTGAAGACTTGGTCATCCTTGAGGTGGACGGCAGAGAGTGGGCCGACTGCAGCACTCTCGAAACCATTTCCTCCAACCTGCTCATTACAAGTAGGTACGGTTGAGATACCCATAATCGATAACTTTAGCATTTCAGCATAGCAGAGCTTGGGTTATCGGGAAGGAGATATTTCTTGTTTGTAGGAAAATAAGGTTCATGAAGAATGAGCATTTTTTCAAAAATAATTAAGAAAATTTAAAATTACTACAATTTTTTTTGTTCAAAAGATGGTCAAATCCCATAACCAGCACTTTTTTTTTGGCGACACTCTGACGGATTTGCTTTGCTGCCAGACGTGGGTTGGGTAAAATTTTGGAAGGAAGATATATCACTGGCAGAATGCGCTGTCCATAACCAATATATAGCCTCATCCATAACTGATAATAATAAGAGTAGTGAACGAACATAAAAACATTTAATTCTGTAACGAATATGATGCAAATCCACTGCCTAGATTACCTATAACCAATAAGTCTATTATCCAATACCCAACCCCAACGCCCCTTGTCCCAGCCCTGTCCCCGCACCGCTCTCTCCCTCACTACGCATCCCCCACTGCCTATCCGTGGCTCGCTAAGTCCCCCTCCACGCACGGCTCTCTCCATGTTCCCGCGTTGGTCCTGCCCGTCTCTTTGCTACCCCGCACAGTTCAACGGCTCCTTCCCGCACGATCCTCCCTCCCTTCGTCGCCCCTCCTTCCTTCACCCCCTCCTCCCTCCGTAGGTGCCCAACCTTGCGCAAGAAAGATGTGAGGCGTGTGTTGCATGGCTTGAGGCTGTAGAAGTGTTTGAGGTGGGGAGTTTGGCGACATAGATAGCACATGGTTGCCGAATTGGTTGAAAGGGAGGAAGTACGGGTGTTGCATCCCCGGAGATGGTGGAGCGTATGAGAAGTAAGGGTTTGGAATACCTCCAGCATTGAAAGAAAAATCTTGCAGCCCTGGCTCTTGCGCTTCGCTCCCTTCGTTATGTCAGTGGCCCTGCCCCCGCGCCGTATTTGCTGAAGATGCGCAGACGCCCTACGGGCCTTCTCTGCTGCTTTTGCAGCACGCGCCGCTGCCGCTTCAGCTGCGCGCAGGGCCTTCAGGCGCGCTGCCTCCTCCTTCTCCTCCAAGCGGCGAGCGCGGGCCTCGGCGACTGCGACAGTGCGCACCTCCTTCTCCGCAGCCTTCCTCTGCCGCAACGCCTCCTTTTCGGCACGCAATCTCTCCTTCTCCCTCGCCGCTAATTCTTTTGCTTCGTTCAATCTCTCCACTGCAGCCGTGTACTCGTCCGATGTTAGAATTTTGGACTTCGTGAAGTTCAACAGGGGATCTCTGCGTCTGCAACTTGCTCGCGCTGCAATGGTCGGTAGAATTAAAAACCTGGTAATTGATTCAAGCTCCCCCTCCGCATTGTCGACGCTCGCAATCTCAAGGGCTCCCTCCCAGCAGTCTGCATGATCTGGTGCGACAAAGAAATGTGACGCGGAGGAGTCCGGGACCTCATCGAACTCGCATTCCATCTCCAGCGACCGTGCCTCGTCTCTAGGTAAGTTCAAATCCAACATGTCCTGATCTCACTCTTCCGCTACGTCATGTGCATGCTGTGCTACATCGTGGTCCTGCCTACTGTGTATATTGCCCGCGGCACCTGCATCTCTGTTGACTTGTGCATGCTCGTGGTTCTCAGGTCATTCGAGCTCTTGGTCGCTGTGCATGTCGCCCGCGGCACCTACGTCTATGCCGACTTGTGCATGCTCGTGGCTCTCTGGTCATTCAAGTTCCTGGCTGTTGTACATGTTGCCCGCGGCACCTGCGTCTGTGTAGACATCGAAAATCTCAGACAGTGCCAGGTGAGAGTTGATTGCTGCAGGGTCGATAGGATATATGCCCGTGTCTCTGAATCCACTTTTGATACTCTCCTTCGTGAGGGCTTTTCGAAGAGCGAGGTGAACCCATTGAGCTAACGTGGACTTTGTTGCAGGCTGCGACAGATTTCTAGATGTCTAGAAGTCCCTGTAAGCTCTAAAATTTTGCTTGAATGATTTGAAGACACTAACATCCAGTGGTTGTAATGCGTGAGAGGTATGCTCAAGAAGTGTGAGGATGTCCAAACCTGCAGCACGGGCCTCGCGAACGACGTCTAGGATGCAGTGCAAATTATGTGCGGATTATGTCCAACACTAAGTCATACATAAACCAAATTCCAATACCATACGACTATATTAGTATGACTCCATATAGTAAGCACTCAAAGCATGACTCAAAAAAATGACTAGGGGAACATATGTCCCGTTCCCGTAGATGTTCCCACCCAGGTCCTCAAAAAAATGACTACTTTTATGACTAGTCCATGACTGGACCCTCTTATGGCTGATTTTGGACTAAACTAATGACTGACGTGACTACGTAGTCACATGCGCTTAGTCACATCCAATCACATTGGGCTGATTTTCTTGTAGTGATAGCCAACGCCTATAAAATTGGGGTATATCCAACCCTCTTCCATCCCTTTACAACCAACTCAGTTCCAAATGGAGGAATTAGTCAAGTCCCTTACTTTTGGTCGCTAGTTATGGGGGTACCTACTGCTAGCCACCCACTAAACATGGTTGCACAATTTGAAAATTCATAACTAATTCAATTTTCATTGGAAAAATATGAAATCACTTGGGTTGGAATTTTAATTCTATTGGCTATCACTGAAAAATAATAGTATAATTATCTCCTCTCTATATATATGCACATTCCTTAACTTGTCGGTTTTAGGGGGGCTTATCTTATTTTGTTTGTCTGTTCCAAAGCATTGTGCCATGTGACCGTGAATCATAACTGCTGAATGGCCCAATACGCGATAGGCACAACTTCTGGATCCTTCCCCTCATATCAGGTGCTGAGATAACCAATCCTAGGGTTACACGTGGGTTTCTCCTCCTAGTTAACTCGTAGTTAAGTCTCGGCAACTTCCTCTTCTACTTTTAGCATGTATCACACCAGACCAGTATATAAACAATCCCCTACCTCTGGTAAGATCACTTCTTCTTCTCTTTCATTTCGCTTGCTCTTCATCACAACACGTTATCAGCACGAGCCTCTAGACCTCCATATATATTTTATTTCATTTTACTTTTATTTATTTATTTAGCTTTTCTCTTGTTTTCATCATTTTATTTTATTTTTGAACATGTTATTTGTGCACACCGATGGCTCTTCCACTAAAGTCACCTAGGGAAGCTCGCGTGCAACCGCTTTTGGTGACGCCCTAGAACATGATGGGAGCAATTATCTTGAGTGGAGTAACGATGCGAAGGCTTTCTTATGTGCGGAAGAATTGGACTATGCACTAGATCGCGAGACCATCGAAAAGCTATTGACACCGCGCCGATGGCAAGCCCTCTTCATCTTACGACGCCACATCGACGTCTCACTGCGACAACAATACATACAGACGGACAACCCGGCGGATTTATGGCGGCAACTCCGAGATCGCTTTCACCACGAACAGACGATGTTCTTACCGCAAGCCCGCAACAACTGGATTAACCTGCGCGTCTTTGACTTCCCCGATCTCCTTGCTTTCAATGCCGAACTGTACTGCATCACCGCCAACTTCAACTATGTGGCGATCGCATTTCAGATAAGGAACTCATAGACAAAACCCTATCTACTTTTCCTCCAGCTACCGCTATCTTAGCTCAGCAGTACCGGAACATGCGATTTGAGAAACATTCTAAATTGATGTCGTACTTACTCCTAGTTGAAAAGCAACAACAGTTATTGCTAAAGAACGGAGATGCCAGACCAGCACGGAAGGTACACATCGCCGAGACATCCACCTGTACGTCACAACGGGATCGGAAACGGCCACCACGACGAAATTTCTCACGTGAAGCCAACAAACCTCCTGGTAAGCCTCACTCATCTCATAGACGTGAGCCTACTCATACTGGTGGATAAACATGTCATAGATGTCGTAGATCAGGTCATTACAAAAAGGAATGTCGGGCGTCACTGTACCTCGCTCAGATTTATCAGGATCTTCAGTCATTAAAGAAAGGTTCACGTGAGACGCACACCCTAGACGCTCCGTCATTTCCTGATGTAGAACCCGAAAATTTTATGGTGGACAATTGTAAGGCCGTGTTCCCGGCAGACGTCACACTGCTCGACATTACGTCCACCCATACGATTTTACGCAATGCGAAATATTTCGATTTCTCAGCCAGCGCAGCCACCTGGCAAACGTGTGACTTAGTCACCATTGCCGGAAGTCAGAGTTTTAGATTTTGAGAGGGCCAGGCGTCTCTGATACTGCCTGGAGGACTCCCCCTCTTGTGCCAAAAGGCAATGTATGCACCGACAGCACCTCGTAGCCTGATCAGCTACCGAGATTTGCGACCAAATGGAAGCGATATTCCTCGAGGGAAGCTGATCAAGCTACCTTCACGGTGGAAACTTCCAACCGAGCTTCCCCATGTGCTTATGCGTCTTCACGATGATATATGCGGTCCTATAAACCCACCCTCAGGTCCTTTTTGCTATTTCCTTGTTTTGGTAGATGCTTCCGGTAGACACTCAGAAGTATCCATCCTCACAACCCGGAACATGGTGTTTCCCAAACTTCTAGCCATGCTCATTAAGTTCCAAATCCACTTTCCTTATCACCTAGTGAAAACTCTACGCATGGATAACGCTCAGGAATTTAGATCCCATGCATTTGAAGATTTTTGTGTAGCTTCAGGAATTACCCTTACCTATTTCGTTCCCTATGAGCACGCTCAAAACGCACTTGTTGAGGCCTACATTAAGAAGATCCAGCTGATTACTCGGCCTTTGCTTATTCACGCAAAACAACCAACTTCTATGTGGAGCCATGCAATCCTTCATGCCGCTACTCTTCTTTATATAAGACCTACCCTACTAAATTCTTATACCTCGCTAGAATTACTATCCGGACAGGTACCTAATGTATCTCACCTTAGAACGTTTGGATGTCAAGTTTGGGTACCTACAGCTGAACCTCAAAGAATGACTATTAGCACCTATCGGCACGAAGGAATATATGTAGGATACGATTCCCCTAGTATCATCCGATATGTTTCTCCCTCTATAGGAAGCCTATTACGTGCTAGATTTGCAAACTGTAAGTTTGTAGAAGATGTCTTTCCCTCCATGATCGTGGAAAATCCATCTCCCAAACTAGAATTCTGGGCCCCTGAAACATTCACACTAAACCCTGACCCCAGAATTGTCCTATGTGAGACCGAAGTGAAGAAGTTCCTTCACCTCTAGAACCTAGGCAATAGAATCCCAGATGGCTTTAATGCTGGACATCGTATTACCTGGAATCCCCTCCCCGGAACAGGTTTCCAACCAATCAATATCCTTCCAATTAAACGGAAATTTGATCACTAGTCTTCATCCTCGAATGCTACCCGACCCCAACCCCAAAATTTACTATCTGAAGTAAATTCCATTAGTTCAGATGAGGTCGAAGCTTTCGTTACTCGGCTAACCCTTTCAGATAATGATCCTCAGACCCTAGAACAGGCAAAGGCTAGTCCTGAATGGCCCGAATGGTCAAAAGCTTTAGAGGCAGAGTACAATTCTCTTAGAAAACGCAAAGTATTTGGTCCTTAAACCACAGATCTCTCTAGCAAACCGATTGGATTCAAACTGATTTTTACTCGCAAGAGAGATGAGAAAGGAAACATTTTGTGTTATAAAGTACATTTAGTAGCACATGGCTTTAACCAACGACCCGGTATCCACTTCAAATTTACCTACTCACCGGTCATGGATAGCACTTTCTTTAGATACCTACTTAGCTTTGTTGTCCACTTATCCCTAGAAACACAACTTTTAGATGTGGTGACCGCATACCTCTACGGACCCTTGGACGCTGACATCTATACAAAACCCCCTCCTGACTTCATTCCTATGACCAAGCCGAGGACACCAGCGACTACTACAGGAAAATTCTCCGGGCTTAAACTACAGCGCGCTCTGTATGGACTCAAACAAGCCGGACGAATGTGGTATCAACACTTACGAGATTTCCTATTGAACCACGGTTTCCAACACGACCCCACTCTCCCCTGTATCTTCACCTTCAAGGATAGCCAAGGTTTTGTAATCATAGCAGTACACGTAGATGACGTCAATCTTGTGGGGACTGTCCACGCATGCACATATGCCGTGACCTTACTCACGGGCCAATTTGAGATGAAGCTTTTTGGCCAAACAACCTTCTGCCTTGGCCTCCAGATTGCCCATCTAGCCGATGGCAGTATTCTCCTTCACCAAACAGGCCACACTCAGCGCCTCCCCAAGACTTTTAATATGGACCAGGCCAATTCCTTTGCGACGCCAATGATTGGTCGAAGCAAGACAGCTGAAGATCCGTACCGTCCTTACGAGGAGGAGGAGTAGGAGTTAACCGACCGCAGCGGTCGGAGCCTTACTTTACCTTTCCACTTACACAAGACCAGATATATCATTTGCTACAAGTGTGTCGGCGAGACATAGTCAGAAACCGACAGCGCAACACTAGAACGGGGTGAAACATCTATTCAGATACTTACGAGGGACAGAAGACTTTGGACTTCATTATACGAAGGGCGGAACACCTGAGATGGTTGGATATGCCGATTCAGGATTCAAGATTGATGAAGTATCCGGTAAATCTCAGACAGGGTATATCTTTCTCAAGAACAATGCTCCAATTTCATGGAAATCTGTCAAGCAGACAATAACAGCAACATCCACGAACCATGCGGAGTTGATTGCACTCCACGAAGCTGCACGAGAGGTGGTATGGCTGCAAACAATGGACAAGATTTTGATGGAGCAGTGCGGCGTAGCCTCAAGTAGCCGACCGACCACCATCTTCGAAGACAACGCTGCATGTATCGCACAGGTCACCGCGGGATTCATCAAGGCCGACCGTATCAAGCATATCAGCCCACAAATCTTTGGATTTATACAAGACCTCATCGAATCAGGCCAAGTAGATGTCAAGAAAATCGAATCAGCACACAACATATTTGACATGCTTACCAAGGCGCTACCTGCCTACAAGCACAAGGAACTGATGAAGAAAGCGGGAATGCGACCCCTGCATGATTTCATTTCTTGAACAGGTTACACTCTTTTTCTCCGTTGGGATTTTTCCTTCATAAGGTTTTTCCCGAGGTCAGTTTTTTAATGAGGTAACCGTGGATCGAGGAGGAGTGTTGAGATAACCAATCCTAGGGTTACACCTGGGTTTCTCCTCCTAGTTAACTCGTAGTTAAGTCTCGGCAACTTCCTCTTCTACTTTTAGCATGTATCACACCATACCAGTATATAAACAATCCCCTACCTCTGGTAAGATCACTTCTTTTCTCTTTCATTTCGCTTGCTCTTCATCACAACATCAGGTATCGTTCAGCACACGCAAGACCTCCAAACCCGCCACATCTAGACTTCCTTTGCTTCCATCTAGAAAATCAGTCAGATGTGCACATTCGCGTGGTTTATTTGCCAGGTTCCTAGATTTGTTGGAGGCTGACAAATTTAAGATTGGCAATGGTCAAGGTGGATTACAGAATATCATGGAAGCGCCATAGCCATTGGCATACACACTCGCAGCTCTTCCCTCTCAGCTCTTCCCTCGAAGCTCAGTGCGCTGCCTGCATAGCTCCATTTCGGTAGCGGTTTGTGATTACTCAGAGACCTATCACCCGTTTGTCTTCGCCGGACGGTTTGCTGAGGCGATGGATCTCAGAGTGGAGTTACTTGGCGGTCACATGGACATGGTTCTTGATGAGATGGCGGGTTGTTTGCAGTGCTGAGCGGTTACAAGAGTTGTGTTGCAGTCGCGACTTGGAAGACGTGTGGTGGGTCGAAGATGATGTCCGCTTGTTAGGATTGTCTGAGCTTGACTATGCTGAAATGAGTTTGGTGCTCTTTCCTCGATGGGTGAGGGATGTATGTTTGCTGGTGATTTTGAGAGGTCTTTCCTGTGATCACATGATGGCTGCTGCTAATCGGGTGTGGGCTTGTGGCAGGAGCGGAAACTGGTCGGAGTGGAGTATCCGCTGTGCATTGAGAACAAGGGCGGTTGAGGCGCGGGATCCGTCGTTCGCGGTCTGCCATCGGCTGGAGCGGAGTGAGGGCGTCGTGTTGGCGGCGATTGGCACTCATGCAGCTTTGGTATTGGCAGGCGCAATCCAGAGCACAAAGGTGCGGTCCAGTCCATGGAGTCGTGAACTATTTGTATACTATTCACGATGTCGGTGTTAGTTACCCTGTGATTGTGTATTGTACTTTGTTCCCTTGTCATCTAAGTTTGAAATGACCATCTATTTGGGTGTTGAGAAATCGATAATCGGTGTTAATAATTGCCGTTCTGTATAATTGATGACTCGATATTAGCCTTATTGCAATCGATAATGGAACGGAACGGAATTAGATCTGAAACAGACGAAATTTCTCATAAACTATTTGAATTCTTTTGTGGTGAATAAGTAGGCCACCCAAACGAGGGGGGTTTATCGGCTTCACAGTCCGCGCATTCGTTGCTTGTTGCTGCTCGTCCTCTCTGGTGAGTGCCGCTCTGAACCCCTGCCTTGGTTTTCCTTTTGCCTCTAGTTTGTATTCTAGCCATTCTAGTTCTTCTTTGGTCGTTGCTGTTTTATGCTAGTTAGTCGCCATTTAGTGTTTGTGTCTGTCTTCCTGCTTTGTCGGTAATTGTATGATGCTTCTTTGTGTGAACATTTAGGTTAGGTCATGGTTTGCTTATTTGGCTGGGGTTTGTTCAATGTGAGCGACAGGTTGAAGGTTTTTGGTTATGGTTTCAGGCAGTCGTCTTGTTTTGAGTGGTGTGAAGTAATTTGATCTTGTTGAATTCTTTAGTGGTGAATTAGTAGGCTACCCAAACGAGGGGGGTTTATCGGCTTCACAGTCCGCGCATTCGTTGCTTGTTGCTGCTCGTCCTCTCTGGTGAGTGCCGCTCTGAACCCCTGCCTTGGTTTTCCTCTTGCTTCTTGTTTGTATTCTAGCGACTCTAGTTCTTCTTTGGTCGTTGTTGTTTTATGCTGGTTAGAACTTAGTCGCCATTTAGTGGTTGAGTCTGTCTACCTGCTTTGTTGGTTTTGGTATGATGCTTCTTTGTGTGAACATTCAGGTTAGGTCATGGTTTGCTTATTTGGCTGGGGTTTGTTCAATGTGAGCGACAGGTTGAAGGTTGAAGGTTATGGTTTCAGGCAGTTGTCTTGTTTTGAGTGGTGTGAAGTAATTTGATCTTGTTGAATTCTTCTGTGGTGAATTATGGATGGTTTTCTTCACTTTAATCCGTCGCGCGTTGGGCTAGATGGTGAGCGAGGGCTCATCCTACCTCACCCACGAGGTGAGCCTTTTAACATCGTTTCCTTTGGCAAATTTTTTTTGTGAATCTGACACTCTTTTTTATTTTCTGCAGCATTTTTCTTCTAGGTTGTACTTTTCCAGTTAATCCATAAGGATCAGATACCCATATACCAGGACCAAATAAACCTGTTACATGAAAAGCTCCAAATGCAAAACATAAAACTCCTGATAAAAATAAATGAATTCCAAAAATTTTAGGTAAATCTAAAGAAGGCTTTCCTGTACGTTCATCACGGAATAACTCTAAATCCCAATATACCCAATGCCAGATTGCTGCTAAAAATAACAACCCTGATAATACAATGTGTACTGCAGCTACACCTTCATAACTCCAAAGACCTGCGTTATTTATAGTTTCTCCAGTAATACTCCAACCCCCCCAAGATTTTGTTATTCCTAAGCGAGTCATAAATGGTATAACAAACATACCTTGTCTCCACATTGGATCAAGAATAGGATCAGAAGGATCAAAAACAGCTAATTCATATAACGCCATAGATCCAGCCCATCCAGAAACTAAAGCTGTATGCATTAAATGTACAGCAATTAAACGACCAGGATCATTTAAAACAACAGTATGAACACGATACCAAGGCAAACCCATGGAAATACCCCTTTCTCAAAGAGAATTAGAGACTATGTAACTTTTTTGCATTAATTAATAACTATACTATGATGAAATTAATTGAAATTAATCAAGAAATTTCAATTTCAATAAAAATTTTTTTTTATTTATAAATTATATATAATATATATTATTAAATTATATATAATAATGATAATATTATTAAAAAAATATAATATAATCTTCTTAATAACATTATAAACTAATTTTTTATTTATTAGCTACTTTTTTTTTTATTTTTATTTTAAGTGCTGTTATCTATATTTATTTTAAGTAAAAAAAAATGCCCATTGGTGTTCCAAAAGTGCCTTTTAGGCTTCCAGGAGAAGAAGATGCTGTTTGGATTGACGTATAGTGCGTTTATTAAACATATTTGGTTATATGGAAATTTTCCATCATCTTTTATTTAATTTAGATGTTTTTATTTCATTTTTAAAGTTAATAATTTTCAAGTTAATAAATTATTAAAACTTTAATAGCATGACATAATCTTCAATTTTATTAAATAAAAATTTTTTTTTCTATGGTTAGTCAACAAAAAAAAAGTTTTACATTTCGTGAAAGATTTCAATTAAAAAATTAAAATCTAATTAAATTAAATAAGTAAAAATTTACTTGAAAATTTAACAAAAAAAAATAATAATAAATTATCTTTTATATGTAAGTAAAATTTAACTAATTTTTACCGAACTAGATTATAAACCTAAAGATATAACTAAAAACCGTTTGTAAAAAAAAAGGTATAAAAAAAGTATATTTTTAAATAAAAAAACAAATTTTTTATCAAATATATTAATGAATGATTTGTTTAATAAATTGTTTATAAAATTTATAAAAGATAAACTTAAATTATTAAACTTAGTAACAGTAATAATAAAAAAATAGTAAAAAAAACTTTTTTTTTTCATTTTAACTGTTTAAGCTGTATTGGGCGAATAAAAAAGCTAGTACAGTTATAAAAAAACAAATTAATAAATTTTATTATAGCAACCGACTTTATAGAGAAAGATTACTTTTTTTAGGTCAACATGTAGATGATGAAATTGCAAATCAACTAATTGGAATTATGATGTACTTAAATGGAGAAGATGAAAGTAAGGACATGTATTTGTATATTAATTCTCCTGGTGGAGCTGTATTAGCAGGAATATCTGTTTACGATGCTATGCAATTTGTAGTTCCAGATGTTCATACAATTTGTATGGGATTAGCGGCTTCAATGGGATCGTTTATCTTAACTGGAGGCGAAATTACTAAACGTATAGCGTTACCCCACGCTTTGCGGCTTTGCTTTTTTTTAATAAATTAAAAAATGTATACGCCTAATTACTAAAAAAAAAGGTAATAATAGCATGACATAAAAAGCTTAATAAAAGTTTTTTAATAAACATATTTAAGATTAAAATAATAAAAATATATATATATATTTTTTTATTTATTTCAGTGTTATAAATTATTATTTTATTTAATAAATAATTAAATAAAATAACTTAAATTTTAACTAAAATGAATTTTAGTTATATTAAAAAAAAACTTTGGCACTGTTTTATGCAAAAAAAATAGAACAACAGAACCATAATAGTATTTAAAAAAGAAAAATGGTATATAAATTAAAATTATGCAATCTATTAGCAAAAGTTTATTTTAATAAATTTTTTTGTGTCTTTTTTTTTTTTTAATATTATATTAATTTATTTTTAGAGCTGTATACATTAAAATATGTTTGTACAGTTCATAACTTTGATTATATCAAAAAAACTAGGGTGATGATTCATCAACCTGCTAGTTCTTATTACGATGGTCAAGCAGGAGAATGTATGATGGAAGCAGAAGAAGTACTAAAACTTCGCGATTACATTACTAGAGTTTATGTACAAAGAATAGGTAAACCTTTATGGCTTATTTCTGAAGATATGGAAAGAGATGTTTTTATGTCAGCAAAAGAAGCAAAAAACATATGGTATTGTTGATGCTGTTGCGATAGAAAACACATAACTTTTTCAATTTTTTCTTAAATCTTTTTCTTTTATATTAAATAATTTTATTATACATTTCTAAATATATTTAGAAATAAAAAAATATATATTTTTAAGGTTGAAATAAATTTAAACCAAAACATTCTGCATATAATTAAAAATGCCTACTATTCAACAATTGATTAGAAATAGAAGACAACCAATAGAAAATAGAACAAAATCTCCAGCCCTTCGCGGATGTCCTCAACGAAGAGGAGTTTGTACTAGAGTATATGTGCGACTTGTTATGATTAAAAACTTTTAAATAATACAAAAGATTCAATATAGCAGAAGAACCTTTTTATTTTTTAAATAATTAATCAATTATTTATTTAATAAATAAATGAAATTTATGACTTTTATTGGTGCAAATCCAGTTATCTTAATGTAAGCTAAAAAAGCAAAATTTCAATACTATTTATTTATGTATTAAGCGAAAAAAAAAATACAATTAAAAAAAAGATTTATACATATGTATAATTGCAAAAACGGAGTAATAAGGTTAGCTACTCAGCAAACAATTAAAATAAAATATCGTTACTATCTAAAAAATAAAAAAAATTTATTTAGTTAAAAAATTAAAGCTAAAATTTGAAAATTATATAAATTACAAATAACATGTTTAAATTTAAAAAGCTTCGGTATATAAAAAGAACCTCACCGTTGAAGAAAAAGCCATAGAAACAATGAAACCCATAATTTTTCTTAGTTTAAGGTCCTATTCTTTTATTAATAAGAAGGTTTTGTTACCAAAAAAAATTATGATTAGGAAGGTTAAAGTAGCAAAAGCCATTAGACTTTTTTTTTTCTACACTAGAAAAATCAGTTTTTTTATCAATAATTAAAAAATAATTTTATGTATAAAACTAACATATACATATATTTATTTTTTTATGATTAATTAAATAACAACAAGTAATAAAAAACAAATATATATTTTTTATTACTCATAAAATATATATATATATTAATTTAAATAAAATTCTATTTTTAATAAAATTTTATTTTATTTTTTAATCAAAATCAATCAGTAATTTATGAGAGTAGATACCAATGACTAGAGTTAAACGTGGATATGTAGCTCGAAAACGACGAAAAAATATTTTTACACTTACATCAGGATTTCAAGGGGCTCATTCAAAATTATTTCGAACAGCTAATCAACAAGGGATGCGAGCATTAGCTTCTTCATATCGAGATAGAAGTAAACGAAAAAGAGATCTTCGTCGGTTATGGATTACTCGAATTAATGCCGCAGCCCGAAGTAATGGGCTTTCTTATAATAAATTAATTCAAAATTTATATCAAAATCGAGTACTTTTAAATCGAAAAGTACTTGCACAAATAGCTTTATTAGATAATAATTGTTTTTTTACAATATTAAAAAAAGTCAATGAATCTTAAAAAAATAAAACAACTTTTCAAATAAAAAAAGGCTTCCCTGGAGTAATGTAATTTCCAGGGAAGTTAAAAAAAAAACTTATTAAAAATATAAAAGTTTTTAGTAAAAAAAAAAGAAAAAAAGAAAAATTAATTTTCATTATTTAAAAAAGGTAATAACGCTAAAACCCGAGCTCGTTTAATTGCAATAGTCATTAAACGTTGTTGTTTTGAAGTCAATCTAGTCATCCGTCTAGATAAAATTTTTCCTTGTTCACTAATAAATCTACGAAGTAAATTTATATTTTTATAATCTATAATTTCACCTGATCTAATTGGTGGTAAACGTCTACGAGAAGATCGTTTAGATTTGTTTATAGCTTGTTTCATAAATACTATTTATTTTTTTATTTCTTTGTGAATAGTATGCTTATTACAATAAGAACAAAAATTTTTTTAATTCTTAATCGAATAGGCGTATTACGACGATTTTTTTGAGTAGTATATCTAGAAACACCTAATTTTTTTTTTTCATTATTTTGAGCACAATTAGTACATTCTAAAGTAATTGTTACTCTTACATCTTTATTTTTAGCCATAATACTGTTTATTTTGAATATTAAATCTCTAAAATTTATAAAATATTTTTAAAAACATTAGCAATTAAATTTAAATTTTTTAACGAATTATAATAATAATAAAAAACAAAAAAAATTATTATTGTTATTTTTAAATATAAATTTTTTATATTTAATAGATTTTATTTAAAAAAAAGGAAGAATTAACGCATCTGGGAAAAAACGATTAATTTCTATCAATAAACCAGCTAAAAATCCAAACCATAAAGTAGTTAATACGGGTGCTGTAGAAAGATATGTTTTAACATCTTGCATTGTGGGTCTCCTTATATGTACATATTTAGTAAATTTAGTAAATTTTAAATAAACTAATAAAACTGTTTATATTTTTTATAATTAATTTTTTTTTTATGAAAATAAAAAATACAAAACAAATAAAAAAATATAAATGTATTTTTTATTTAATTAAATTTCTTTTATTTTAAATACTAGTTTTTATGTAAAAAAATAATATATATATAATATATATATAATATATATATATATATATTATTTTTATTTATATACCTAGATATATATTTATATATTTATTTTTTATTTAGTAAAATAATTAAAATTTTTTTCTAAATAAAATTATTATAAAATAAATAAAATGTGTAGGCAAAACATAATAAATAATATACAATTAAAATAAATAAAAAATTAATAATGAAAGATGGGAGGGATGTAGCGCAGTTTGGTAGCGCGTTTGTTTTGGGTACAAAATGCCGCAGGTTCGAATCCTGTCATCCCTACCCGAAAATAAAGTAATAAAAAATTAATTCTAGTAATTTTAAACTACTTTATTTTTTTTAGAAATAAATAAAAAATAATAATACTATTTATTATTTTTGTTTATTTCTAAGCGCTCTTAGTTCAGCCCGGTAGAACGCAGGTCTCCAAAACCTGATGTCGTAGGTTCAAATCCTACAGAGCGTGGTTTGTTGAAATAAAGATATTCATTAAAAGTCTTTTAATTAAATATTTATTAAGTAAAATTTATTTATAAACCAAAGATAATTCTAAATAAATTTCAACTTAATAAATATCTAATTAAAGATCTAACTGATCACCACGGCGATATTGTGAGTAAGCAGTTACAAATAAGCCAGCTAAAGTTATTGGAATTAATCCTAGGACAATTCCAGACAATAACGCTTCAACCATTTTTTATTTAAATAAAAGAATATTTAAGTTAAAAATTAACTAAATTTATTATTAAATCTCAAAGTTAACTTAATTGAGAAATACAATGAAATTGATTAGACCTGAAAAGTTGTTATTTTCTTTTTATTTTTTTAGATAAGTTGTATTTTATTTAAACCAATAAATAAAACTAACGCTGAAATTAAAGCCGCAAATAAACATACAAAATAACTAATTATAGTAAGCATAAAAAAGTCCTAATCACAATATAACAAATTTAGTATACATCTTTGTAAAACAATTACCTAAATTTTTTATTATTTCACTTTTTATTAATTACAAATAATTATACATATAACATTAGCTTTATTTTAAAAATGTTTTTTTTTCTAATAGCAAATATAACTAATTTTACAATTTTTTCTTTAGAGATTAATTAATTTACTATTATGTTGCATATTTTTATATTAAAAATAAAAATTTCAATTTATTTTTAGTAATTTTTTTTAATTTTTAAAAATATATATACGTTTTAGCAGTATTTTACTATTTTTTTT
>OZ020520.1:23077538-23368094 GCA_963971425.1 Bryoerythrophyllum caledonicum | reverse complement strand
CCCGCGCTGCAGCTGCGCGCGGGCTCCCGGCGGTCCCTGGTGGCCCGGGCCGCCGTGGCGGACCTGGACATGGACGCGCTGCTGGAGCGCGTGAAGTCGCTGACGCTGGCGGAGGCGAAGGTGTTCACGGACCGGCTGTCGGAGGACCTGGGGATCTCGGCGCTGTCGTTCGCGCCTGCGGGCGGCGCGAGCCCGGCGGGCGGGGGCGCGGCGACGGAGGCCGCGGCCGCGGTGGAGGAGAAGACGGAATTCGACCTGTCGCTGGAGGAGGTGCCGTCGTCGGCGCGGATCGCCGTGATCAAGGCGGTGCGGACGCTGACGGCGCTGGGGCTGAAGGAGGCCAAGGACATGATCGAGGCGCTGCCGAAGAAGGTGAAGGAGGGCCTGTCGAAGGAGGACGCGGAGGAGGCGAAGAAGGTGCTGGAGGCCGCGGGCGCCAAGTGCAGCATCGCTTGAGCCCTATGATTAGGCGAATTGAATTGTTAGCTGCGAGTAGGCGATAAGAAACGTTAGGGTTAGGTGGACGGGATGCCGTGTCCCGTCCGACATTGTCCGTCAGAATTGTTCACAATGCGAATGGCAATAGCAGCTCGGGTGCCAGTGTTCGTTTTCTCAACATTCTTGCTCTGGTTTCGTCCATTCTGTGTCGTTCTGTTTTTCCTGTCCATCCGGTATCCATTGGAATGGCAGCTTTGCAGATATGGCTTCGGTTGTGAATGTTAGAGAACGGACAGTGAGTGCTTACATTCTGCTGTAAGTGTATGCATCGGTGTGCGGGATGTGACTGTAGTGACAGTGAGTTGCAGTGGCCAATTTTGGGAGAGACGAATTTGATAGTGAATGGGAGCTGAGAAAGACTGCTTCTGGGAATAACAGCTACACCCTGTCCATGCTTATAAATTTAACAGCTCTCATTCATCCCCGCTTGCACCAGACGGTTGGCAGATGTTGTAACGTGTAGCAGATATTCGATCACGTGACATCCGGTCCGCTTTCAACAAGAGGGTAGCATTGCATTATAAAGAATTGTCAATATGTTACAAAAGTGTTCATTCTGAGCGGGCACTAGCTCACTCATCTGGAATTCGAACACGCGATTCTGATTTGCACTAGGACTTGAAGAGTGGATCCTCAACTAAACTGCTCTGATTCGAAATACTTTCATGGCTTGCATGCAAGTAGCGTCTGTACATGGTTTCCGTATATCCTCAAAAGTCTTCATCCAGTCTGAAGACGTGGTTGTTGGTGTCACCACCATTCAGGTTGGACATAACAGAAGCTTTCTGGTATTCCCCTACTCTTTTCTCGAAGAAATTCGTCTTTCCCCTGCACAATCCAGTGCCACCACATCAGCTTCCAAGGGGAAACAGTTTGCAAAGTGAAGAAAAGAACCAGAAGCATTTGCAGAAAAACAAACGGAGTCTCGGAAGACTCACTGCAAAGAGATAAGCTCCATGAAGTCGAAGGGATTCTGGGCATTGTACTTCTTTTTGTAACCAAGAGAAACCTGTACGACAGCGACAAAGCCATGAGCTGGGGAACAGGAAAAGATGGATAAATGCATGCATGGAAATTGAGGACAGGCAACTTTCACTTGAAAACCGAGGGAAGAGGATGTACCAGCAGGCGGTCAGCCACAAAATCAATGTATTCGCTCATCATAACCTTGTTCATGCCGACAAGGTCACAAGACAGGGCCTCACAAACAAATTCTCGTTCAATTTCCACAGCGTCGCAAACGATTTCATGGACTCTTTTCTCGGAAAGTTTGTTGTCCAGCAACCTGACAGGTAGAGAAAAAACGCAGGTTAATAAAGACTGGTAGAAAACGTGAGGACGACAGTATCAACCTCCAGGTATTTACATCAGATATCAGGTAGCATATTCCCGTTGATCTTACTGTCCTACCCATTAGATTAGTGCACTTACACGACTAACGATCAACTCACGTGTATAGGAGACATGCGAAATCACAGTGAAGTCCCTCATCTCGTGAAATTAGCTCGTTCGAGAAAGTAAGTCCGGGCATAAGGCCTCTCTTCTTCAACCAGAAGATGGAGCAGAAACTGCAGCACAGAGAGTCTAGGCTGTTAGGTACAGAACAAATATGCTAAAAGACATGCCAGAGGCTGGGCAAAACTTCGATACCAGACAAATTACATGAATCGAGCAGGGTGAGTATTCCGTCGCATGTACATGACGGCCATTGCTACAACAGGGTGTGTATTCTAACCTTCCGGAGAAGAAAATCCCTTCCACGCAAGCGAAGGCTAAGATTCTCTCCGCGAAGCACTCAGCACTGTGACAGTCAACACAAATGTTACAGTAAGTGTGGCAACAAAGGTAAGAACTATTGGTCTCAGTTCTGAAACTCAAGTTCCACTATTTTACACATGACATAACGTGGCAGCATTTATGTTAGGAACGTACGATACATTGGGAATGCTGTTGGCATATTTACCTGTCGATCCACTTCAAAGCCCAGTCCGCTTTCCTTGTGACGCACGGAATGGTATCAATGGCATTGAAAAGTCTATGCTTCTCCTTCTGATCCTTGATGTACGCCTCCAGCAACAAACTATACATCTCTGAGTGGATATTCTCAATCGCAATTTGGAACCCATAGAATGCTCTCGCCTGTACACATGATACAGTAAATGTCACAAGTTCTTACATGCCGAGGATCCCATAGTTCACGACGCAGTCCAATTTCAAAACCAGTTGCAGATATGATGGTACGGAGGAACGGCGATACATGATGATGCTCACCTCTGGAATTTGAATCTCTTTCATGAAGCGGACAGCCAGATTCTCGAGCACGATACCATCAGATGCTGCAAAGAATGCCAGTACGTGGCTAATGAAGTGACGTTCATTGTCCGTCAGAGCCTCCCAGTGCTTAGAATCTGCTGATAGATCGACTTCTTCAGCTGCATTCAAAACAAATGTAATTTTCAGAAACGGTCGAATTAAATGCATTACTCGGATACAAGAAATTCGGGATCAGTCAATTACATCGCAAAGTCTCACGATCCTGGATTTCATGCACAATCAAAAGCCCAATGTAATCCTGTCCTACTGCAGAACCACTTCCAAGTTCCCTCCTATGTGGAGCAGGGTAGACATCAGGTACCAATTACCTCTGAAACTGGAGAACTTGAGAGCGAGAAAAATGTGATACCTGTCCAGAAAGAGGCTTCTGCCTTCTTATACATTTCCCATACTTGAGGGTACTTAATGGGGAACATCGTAAATCGATTTGGATTCTCAGCAAGGATTGGTTCCTCCGCGTCTGTCATTTTCTTCTTAGAAGGCATTTTCGCTCTGCCAAACAATTGGACCCGTCACCTTCCAGTCAATTCGGTTCCGACTCTAATCCACGAGCACAACAAGTTTAAAGTACACGAGTAGCTGGCTAATAATTCGGGTAATTCCAACAACGCTCAACAATGCACCGGGAAGCGACCAGAAAGTAAAGTAAACGACGGCGCAAACTACACTTCCGTCCCAACCACTCCGCCACAAATATGATAACGACCACCACGCCCAAGCATAATGCGATCAATACGACAGAGAATCTGCTTCATTTCCACTAACATAACAAATTTGACAAGAAGAAATTTCTGAACCTTTTCTCGGAGACAGAGAGCTCCGGAAACTCGTCAATCATACGATCAGGAATTTGTGGAGCCATAGAGGCGCACCTGAAATCTAGCCACGAACAACAGAGTAAGGCACGCGAACAAGCAAACCATCCGCTCTCTCCATTAAAACTGTAGCGCCGCTCTTAGTCTCCGTACCCATCACACCAAGAAAACAGAGAAGATTGCGACGCATACGAATAATCTCCGAGCCTCTTCAGCCGCAAGCCGCACCAAGCTCTCAGCCACGAACTGACCTCACACTCGTCCCAAAAACAACTAAAAAACGAACCCTAACGCCACAGCTACACTAAAACTCCACACACCAAACCTCAAAACTCATTCTCTTCAACCAAACTCCATACCTGAAGCCCGCAACCACGCTCCGCCGCCCCGCGCCGCCACCTGAGCAACGGCGGCAGTCCTCCTCGTACCTCGCAAGAGGACCAAGTGGCGTGTCTGAGAGAATGGAGTGATGGCGATGGTAAGCTCTCGGGAAGTGTACGTTGCGACTGCAACTGGGATGCAGAGGCAGCCGGGGTTTTACGCGCAACGGGAGCGCTGGCTTCGCCGATAAGCTGCGCGGGGCGAAGCGTTCAACCGCCAGTCGGCCAGATCCGTATCCACGCGACCGTTGGTCGCCACCCGCGGCGGGAGCGCTTGGGTTCGAAAGTTGGCGCCACTAACGTGGAGGGAAACCGTTGCGAGATCTGGAGACGTTGCCAGTTTACGCCACTGAAATCCACGATATCCGCATCCAATACTCAGGTGATACCGGTGCAATACTCGGTTGATACTGCGGCGTTCCGGTCGTACAAGATGGAGGGAAACCGTTTGGTTCGAAAGGAGTTGCTAGTTTGGTGTAGAGTATCCGCCAATTTTACCCGCCTTTCCAGTTGCTGCCAGCTCTGTTAACCTTGCGGTTGGAAGTTTAACCTCTAAAGGACCAGGAATACAAAATGCCAAGGTGAACTTTTTGAGAATTTAACCGTAGGATCTTCTTCTGCACTTCTATGAGTTGATGCGGTAAGAGTTTTGTGAGTTTTGACAGTAGAGATTGAAAGAGAATTGCAGCCAAAGTGCTATATTTTGTACCTCATCAAGATACAGAACTTGAAAAATGATGGTACATCAGACTCCTCTGGGTCATATTTTTACAAACAGGAAAGTAGTGATTGTTGTTGACGTACCGGGCTATCTGTGTGCTCTCGAGGTGCTATGATTCCTATGGTTGGGTTGACACTGACACTTGCGTATTGGCTTGACCCAGCTCCTTGGTCTGCTGGAGTCGCGGTGGAGCTCGGTGCGAGAGCAGTTGGGTGAGTGGCAAGGTAAGCCACAGACTGGAGCCATGGTATAACGATGGGTTTTCTCATGTAGTCGCTGCTGCCTGCTACAACTTCAAACGCGTTTTGAAGAGCTGCAGTCCGTGCCTGAGGAGGTAAACCGAGAATCACTTGTGCTGTCTGGCGCAGCAGCTCTGGAAGAACCTGCCAGTACAGTTTCCTGTCAATACGGATTGTAAAAAAATGATCTTTCTGACAGTGAGATTCAGGACGAGGATGCACCTGCAAGTCTACACGCCGGATCAAATGCAACAACAGCAACTGGAGTTTCTCAGCATCTCCGAGATCGTCCAAATCCTCCTCGGTTCCCGTGAGTTTTTGGCGTCCGACCCCTGAGCTCATAGGCTTCAGAGTAGATGCTTTCTGAACCAGAAGATTGATACAATGTAGAGTTGCAGGGCTGCCCGGAGGAAGATTCTTTGAAACAGCTGCTACTCCGTACACGAGAGCTTCAAACGGAGTCACGCCTGGAAATGTCTGGACAAGCCAGAAAGACGAGATTAGCGTATGGAGTATTGTAAAATGCAATCCTCAAATAAATAAACCGATGACTGTTGTACCTCCAAAGCCCTCGTCACGTAATAAACAGAGAGTTTCTCCCGCAAATTGACTTCCGCTGGTTCAGGTCCGATAATATCCGCTCTGCCTGATGAGGATTCTAAAGATTCAAGGCCAAGAAAGTATGCAAACAAAGCATGAGCTGCATTGACCACCACCTCCGTCGGATGTTGCAGATATCTTCAACATGGGTCAAGGACAAATTGGCCGCTAAAAATTGACTGAGTGGAACAAAGTCGCTAAGACGACTGATGATACACAATTTACCGCCAAGTAAAGTCAACCAGATCTGAGACATCATCAGTTCTGTTTGTATGATTGGAGTGCGAGAACAGATTAGAGGATACAAAAACATAAGAGGCGCAACGTCGTTTGAAAAAGTGACTTCGGGCACGTTCGACAGGAACGAGGGCAAGACACGTAAGTAAAATGATATACGGGCCGTCTGCACTTCATCGCGGCTCCAATCGTAGGACATGTTAAGTTCTGGAGGACCTGCCAATCAACAACAGACAGTCAGTGTTCTAGATATAACTTGAACTTTTCAGGAACAAATCATTTGGAACATGAATGCCGCTCAACATCTCAAAGCACCAAATCATTGCTGACAACCACCGTCTAAGGTAGACACCCAAGCCATTGGCCGAGCCAGGCGGTAAAGAAGGTTCAATAAAGAAATATCCTGGAGACATCAAAATACCTGGGTCATCCTCCATGCTAATAAGTGCTCAGTATTGAAGACTACATGCGCATGCCAGCGAACAAAAATAAAAAGAACTTGCTGAACCCAAACTGCAAAATCATACGTACCGGGCCAATGCACGACGTTGTCGTATGGAGGTATGAAGCTTACATACAATCTGGCAGCAGAAGGATGCTCAGAAAGATAAGACACACACCGCTCTACAAGATTTCCATACTCTTGCATCTGTACTCGCCGGCAAAACTCAACACAAGCAAGAGAATCTAATGCTCTAGCTGCTTTTTCAGCTGTCAATGGGTTGCCTGCCTGCATTCCTGCCTTGACATCAATAGCTCGCGAGAAGAACACTACCACTGTCATAAACGAAGAAATGAGTACTTTCTCCACGGCTTCATTCCCCGCTCCTGAAGGTCTCCCTAACACAAGCAGCACGGATGCATGAGTTACAGAAAAGCACCTATTCGTCGCAAGATAATATCCTTTCATGCAAAACAATAAAAACTCCAACACCAAAGAAAAAATGGCATGGGAGAAAAACAATGTTCGATACGCCAAGCCTCAGGAACTATCATACCAAGGAGTCATCTGATCAGAGAACCTCCTGAGAAAATTACCTCCTAAAACAGTATGTGTGCGATGGCCTCTGTACAATTCTTGAGTGAACTGCCAAACAAGAAGTTCAGTGCGATGTTGATACACTTCAGTGACAGGCTTATACTGCTCACACATTGCCCGGGCGATTGCGCCAGCTTCATGAAACAAGGAACTGTCAACGTGCAGCTCGAGGCGCTCCATTGCAAAGCCTAGAGCACTCCCAAACTGATGTAAATCCGACAAAGGCCGCTTCAGGTCCTCAATCTGGGCTGAATAGACATCATGCAATGACAGGACGTCCGTTAACAAGGTGATCGCCAAGCATTGCAAAACAGCTGAATGACACGGAAGCCCTCTGCTGCGGGCCACCGCCAAAGCAATGCACCGATGCATATGTTTCAGACCAGACTCAGAAAATTTCCACAGGCTGGAATAAATCTTCAATTGCTCCAAATGCTTCATAGCATCTTCACATATCCTCATCACTCCCAACTCCAGCGAAAGTATCAACTGTTCTAAGCCCGCGGTCCTGCTCTGGATCAAGCCTCGTCGAAGTCCAGCAGCTGCCATAACAGCCGCACACTTCGTGGCCTGGGGTGACATGCCAGAAAGCCTATCCGTCGCCACTGCACCTAAGACAGCGAGTGTATGAATATTCTTCTTCGAGGAGATCGCCAACCCTATGTACTCCAACAGGTGAAAAATCATCAAGGCAACCCGCAACGGCGGACCTTGAACATCTCTAAGATCCATCGCTTCGGTATCCAAAGTCCACAGAGATAGTAGAGCGGAGAGGAGGACTGAAGCACTGGGGGAACCAGTCATAGCATAACCTACACCCGCGAGCACTACAGAAAGCTCCCCCTGCACTAACACATGTTTTCGAGCAAGAAGCTCCGCGGATAGCACATTCTGACACATATCTCGTTGCGCATCGGAAACATATGGAAGAGAGCAAACCAATCCTAGAAGAAGAATCGTCCGGTTCAGATAGGCATCTGAAACCGGACGCTCAAGGACACTTTCCACAAGGACATTCAGTAATTCTTCGGCTTGCTTCAACGGCTTCGCAGTAGTGTTCAGGAACGTTTTCCTCACCCACGCACTCAGCACGAGAGTCGCACTCGCCCGAGCCTGTCCTAAAAGACCTACATTATCGCATCTCACTGCTGTCAATACCGCAAGCAGAAGCTTCACATGAGAATCCGCAACATGGATCGACTTATGCTGCCTATCAATGAGAGACAGCGCTTCCGCATGCGAAATTTCCAGCACGCCTTGCTGCACACACTCCCGAATTTTGCCCCATGCCTGCCAGACACAATTCATCGATGTAAGTATCGTCAATTCTAGTGATTTCCAACGAGATTATAACACAATTTCTTGCATTTCCAGCCACCTCAAACCCTAATGCACTTCTAGATTACCTCCGAATGAAATGCTGACAACTACCAGAAACAGAGCTGAAAATCATGAGGCAGCACTGGGACAATTACAGATTACAAAGACACGCTCTCACCTCTGCAATCTGCCGAGCGGCAGGCAGAGCGCCTGGAGCTTGCTTCGCGAGCGAATTGGAAGACGAAGGAGCTGATGCAGCTACCAGCCAATCCTCCAGCGACTGCAGGTCCATTACGCGAAGAGCGCAAAACGGAAAAAACCTCAACAAACCCTAAACCCTGAGCGCCCCTCGGCCACCGCTCGATCCCCCCAAATGTTTTCCAACCATGGCATGCTCTCCAGCGACAAGATGAGCGACTCTCGCGCTCGCCATCGCCCCGAATTCGCCCTCGCAGCTCTCTGCCATCACCGTAGCCTGCTTCACACTTCTAGAGCGCCACGGTATCTCCCACGGTCATCACCGGTTCATCACATCAGTATCGCATTAGTATCTCACAGGTATCGAGCACGGAGAGACATCTTTGTTGTCTCCCTCGTGATATCCGCAAATGATAACTGTGAGATACTAGTGTTATACACGTGTGATACACACGTGATACTGTGGTGACGCTGCGCCGCTCATGTGCTGCGAAAACGACGTCGTGAAAACAACGGCGGAGCCTGATTCTCGAATCGGGCGTCGCGCGAGGACGGATTTGCGGAGATGATGGCGAGCGTATGAGCCCCGCATCTTGGCGCTGGTGGGCACGTCATGGCGGCCAGGGGCATGTGGAGGTTGGGTGGTGGTGGTGGTGGCCGAGGGGCGGTGCTGGAGAAACGCCTGTTAGGTTTCTCGACTTCGTCTGCCGGTGTTGCTGCTGCAGGGGAGGTTGCAGCAGCGGCTTCTTCGATTCAGCCTCGTAAGTCCATCTATCCTACATCCTCGCAGATGGTTGTTTTCTCGAGTCTGGTTTTACTCGGACATCGATCTGGGAGTGAGGGTTTTTCCTTCTTGCAGTGCTTGTTTGAGCTTGCTGATTTTCATTCGTGGGAAGGAGCGGGGCCATGCGCCTGGAAAATCAATAATGTGATGCAATTTGGTGTACAATTAGGGTTTTGGGTTTTAGGCTGGAAATTAAGAATGTGATGTACAATCAGGGTTTAGGGTTTTAGACCGTTGTGCGGTTTTATTACTTTCCTTCATAATTCTGAAATAGTAATAGACTCGAACCTCTAACGTAAGGATTCTGAACTATTTCCTGGAGGCTATCTTCGGAATTTTGGACTTTTTCGGATTGGAAGTTGGATGCTCAAGGTTTCACAATTTTTTTTATTATAGAGAATTTTTTTTTTATTATAGAGAAATTGCTACGAATGAAAAGTAGTTTGGGACCGGAAATTCAATCCGCAAGTTCTCCGTGTCTAATTTTATTGTATTAATTTCTACTCATGCCAATACCTAATTTCTCCGAATGATTTCCACCCACTGGCTTGGTTGCCACCTTATGCACATCAAACGATGGTTCTTTTAGGTCTTCCAGAAAATGCATGTCATGGTAGGAGGACAATTAACTTTCTATGGATTGAGGCAAGATTTGTGCACAGTATAACATGTGGTCGAATTGATCTTGTTGTGAAATTTCAGAGAAGGCAGGGAAGAAATGGGGACTTTCAGTGCTGGTTTTGGTTCTACCGTGCGCCGCTACTTTCGGTCTAGGTTCCTGGCAATTAGTTCGCCGTGAAAAAAAGGTAGGCTTTCCAAAGTCAACATGCAGTGAATGCCTACAAGTTTATGAAACTATTTGGTTGTGTTTGCTCCTTTTGGCTTGAGCTCTTTCAATTAATAAGTAGTGACTTTTTCTTTTGTAAAATTCAACTGTGGAGGATATTGGTCGCATCAAATGCAATGTCTTACACCAATATATTGAGTTGAGAAATCATCTCATTTTTTGTCCTTGCCTCAATCTTGGATGGACGCTGAGACAATGTGTGTGTGTGTGTGTGTGCGCGCGCGCTCAGATTGAGCTCTTAGACTTTAGACGAGCACGATTTGATGAGGATCCAATCGCACTTGAGGAGGCTCTTGCAATCAAAGGTCAAAGTGGTGACATTTTACAATACAGGAAAGTGTATTGTGAGGGTGTCTTGGACGAGTCGAAGTCTTTGTTTGTGGGCCCACGATCCAGAACGCTGTACGGGGCAGCAGAGAAGGGATACTACATTGTCACTCCCCTCATTTGCAAATCAGACAGCGATGCCAGGTGAATAGTACTCTGAACATCATTGGTGCACGTTTTTTTTGAATTTGGGATTTGCGAAACGTTAATACTGGAGACAGCTTGGTGTCAGAGTGCAGCTCCCGGTGTTGGTCAACCGAGGGTGGGTGCCTTCTAGTATGCGAGATGAAGCCATGATAGCGCAGGAGCAAGCTGCTGTCCATGAGCAACCTGTGGTGAAGAATGTCGAAGAAACGAATAAGGGGACGAAACAGAGCTCTTGGTGGAGCCGTTGGGGTAAACCTCACGTTACCGAGAAGGTAAATTCAGTGAGCTTGCTCCTGTTTTTCAATATATACCCCCTCTTTTAGTTGTTTATTCTACTCTTCTGATTGTTCATGTCACTCTAAATACTCATTAGATGAATAGGAGAGCTTGGTGTTCTTGTGATCAGAATCCTACAACCAAGTATGGAAGCGCTTGTGGTCTCCAAACTAAAGTCAAACAATAGTTTTAGCCGTCTTTGAGTGTGTAGAAAGAGTTTCGTCCGTCTCTCTTCGAGCTAAGTTCAATTTAAAATGAGGGTGTATCTTATCGAAACAAATCACTATCCTTTTCTCAATGTTGCGAGCAGAGGAATTTTCTTTCCTTGGAACAGTAGAAACCTGCCTTTTTTTTGGTAATTGAATTCTGTAATATATTTGAAGACCTGTACTGTTGAAATGGCTTCATGCTTGTATTACAGTTCTATCGTTCCTCTGCTCTATTTCCTCATCGGATCCTTGATTGCATTTTCTAGGAAGAGGTGGTGGCCGTAGCAGCAGAGCCCGAGAAACCTCCTGTTGTGAGGGTGGCGGGTGTGATTCGGGATGGGGAGCAGCCCAACATGTTCGTGCCCAATAATCAGCCAGAGATAGGGCAATGGTTCTACGTTGACGTGCCAGCCATGGCTCGCGTCATAGGTCTCCCTCAGGACGTCACCTACATGGAGGCAGTCGCCACATCTTCACCGGACAGGGAAGGCCGAAAGAGGTTCCCCCTTCCCAAGGAATCCGATTCGTTTCTGAAGTCGTCAGTCATGCCACAAGACCATCTCAATTATGCTCTTACCTGGTACGCACTGAAATGTTTCTTGCTGTCCAACCGTTTCACCGATCCTACAACTGTTCATTTGGCTTGAGTTATTTGTAAGGTCACCCAAAATTTCAAGAAGTTACCGGTCTCATAATACTAGCATATGTTTATTACAGAACTTAGTGGTCTCAAGTATAATCCTAGAAAAGCTCGGTGGTCTCTAAACTCAAGTTTCAAGTATATTTATCCGTCTTTGAGAATGAAGAAGGAGAATAATGATAGTTAGCCGCCTTTTGCCTTGTTGAGTAGATTTATAGATACAACTGAGAGTTCTTCAGGGTTGGTTTTAGTAAACGTCATGGTATCTTTGCCTCTCTTTACAAATACCTTAATTGTGTCTCTTAACATGTGAGGGTATGTTCTGTGTTGTAGGTATACCCTCTCGGCTGCCACTAGCTTTATGGCAGTGAAGAGATTGCAAAGTTTAAAACGCGGCCGATAAGAGCGCCATGGTGCTTTAGACATTCTTTAAGGTAATTATCAGGTAGAGTTTTTATAATATGGGTTGGTTTACGGTACGGTCTGGTACTTACCAACCCACTCTAGTTTAAATATTGTTTTGCATCTGGGTTCAATTCCCAGATCCATTTTATAATCCGATTTACTGGTTTCACATCCAAGGCTTGGATGTACAACACCACCTCCTTGGCCTTTGGAAACACCTCTTTCATTGTTTAACCCTTAGGCCCTTTAACCCTTAGCCCTAAAACGGAAACGTCAGTCGGGAACCGTATGTACAGGACCGTATTTTACTCTGTAAAAGTTTAGCAAGACTTACACCTTGAATTGAAGAATCTTCAATTAACATCTTTCATTTGGGAGTCATTTCAATATCTGAACCTCATCATGTTCAAATATGACACCATACATGTAAAATATGGTGGCCACCAGCGGCACCTTCCGACGTCTAAGGGTTAAACGTCAGTTGGGAATTGTATATATAGGCACGTATTTTTCTCTGTAAAATGAGGTTTAGCACATCTCATACCTTTGGATTGGGGATTCTTCAATTAATATGTTTCACTTGGAGGTCATTTTGATATCTGGACCTTATCATGTTCAAATACAACACTATACATATAGAATACTCTCGCCACTGGTGGCACCTTCTAACGGCTAAGGGTTAAGGATGACGGGCCAAGAAAATGGCTGAATCGTATGCGGCCATAGTTCAATTCAGCCGGCCAAAACCAAATGGGGAAAGGTGAATGTGGCACACGAGTATCGTGGGGTTGATTTGGACAGCGCTGTTGTGGCGAGGCATTTGTTGACTTGGGTGATCTTTCAAGTGAAATCTAGAGTCATTAGAATGGAGGAAACCTTTATTTCGACAAAGAAAAAAGGATTTGAAATTGAAGAAAGAGAAACATGAACTTTACATAGGATATGAAAGCAAACACAATAAATATGGTTTGAAAAAAAGTCATAATATGATGGTGTAGGTCTTAGAGAGTATAAAACACTTTAATTTATGCCATTTAAAATCAATACAAGAAGGTCAAGTAGCTATGGAAAGTAGCCCTATCATGCGCATTTCTTGGCTTCTTTTGACCTCTTCTTGGCCTTAAACGCTGCTTTCTTTTGGTCAACTAAATATTGCACATTTTTATTGAAACCTGTGTACGGCTCATAGTGGAACACCAAATGCAACGCCTGCACACAATACATCATCTATCCATCAGTAAGAAAGGAGAGCATGTAGAAGCATTCTCAAGGTTGACTCATCGTAATACTACAAACAGTAACTCGAGTATGTTACGTAAATTTTATTGATGTTTCCTTCTACAAAAACGTAAAGAAAGAACAGTATCAGCAAAGTTGAAGACACATTTTTACTGATCTCATACAAAGGCAGGTACAATGTGGTCAGGAATAGAGTAAGCTGGTACCTCGAGCATCACAAAGTAAGGTGCCAGAAGGCATGCTTGCACAAGATTTTCCACCAACGCAGGAGAACGTTTCTGTCATGTCACAAGATTTATCACAGGAGTATAAGTTGGTCATATTTTTGTGAAAACCACTATTAAAACAAATGTAGCCTTGTCATCTTCTAATCCATGGCGGTTGGTTAAAAAGAGCTGGCCTCGTGATGCAAGGAGAAGTGATTACACTGACCTCGAAGAAACCATGTGTGATGAATTGAGCAGTCCAACCAACGACCTCTATGACTGCCGCAATCTGCACAAAACTCCAATGCTTTTTTGAGCCTACTGTTTCGATTATATTGATTGAGCTATCTCTTTGACCGATGAATGAATGTTTCTCTCTCATCTGATAAATCCTACATGTCCTAGAAGTGGAAAAACGTTTTTGGATTACGAAAATGATATCAGAAAATCTTAAAAGTGCAGCTATGTAGTTTGGCACGAAAGTACCAATGGTACTGAAAACTGCCAATGTAACAAATATAGCCAGAGAAACCCTGAGAGGAGGATGACGCACCTTCCATCCCACAGTGTAAGGATAGTGGAACGCGAAAGCGTTTGCAGCGATCCAGCAGGATAGCACCAGGAGAGCGGCCAGCGACCCCGACTTGAACTCCAAGCTCACGTAGAAGAGCGCGTACACAACGCACGCGACGAAGCAGTAATTGAGAGCCATGTACTCGTGGAACGGCAGGGCGGTCAGCTGCTGCATCGCCAGCAGGGGCTGCGTGTACGCTAGCATGATCAGGCCTCCGAAGAAGAGCGGCCACACGCACACGATGTGCGTCATGACGTTCACCTTGTTGTTGTGGTACGCGCCGTAGAACGCAAACTGGTCCTCCAGGTCGAACAGTCCCAGTCCCGCCATGGCTGCGAATCTGACGAGCTCTGGAGAAGGAGATGTTTCTATAACGATGGAGCGGCTCCTGAAATTGAAGATTTATTGCGTTTATGTTGTCGTGTTCCTGGTTTCTGGGTTCGCAAGTTTGTCACCTGATGCAGAAATCCTTGGCTTACTAGTACAGTCATGCCATGCACCAACGTCGGCTAGAAACTTGCTTGTGAGCGGAATCACGACGAGGCATGAATTATGTGCCTGTGACGTAGTTCATGCGAAGCTCGTTGGCAATCTCGTGAAGCACGTCTCTTCAACAGCGTCAGGACTTGGTCTGTTAATCTTGAACGTCGACGATTGCGCTGCTCCGTTCTGCATCGTTTGCGTCCATTCCCTGAGCATCATCATCTGTTCAGGCCGGCCTCTAAGAAACGAGCGACTCCTCACCAAACCCGTGATTCTATCGACATCGCCAAGTCCAATTCTAACACAAAGTCTCTATAATACTGAAGAAATGGAAACGTTGTACTGTCAGTGGGTTAGACAAGGTTCAGCAAGACACGGGCATCGATATGGCTGAATAATTCCAACGATATCAAATCGAACTTGTGAGATCATAACTTCACGAAGTGCCGGAGAAAGGGGGTAGAGGTGGTTTTTCCTCTTACCTGATTGAAAATAATTATCATGCGTTACGTGTATGCCAAACCATGAAGGGCATGCATCAATTTGGTGCATCTCTGGACCAAATTGGACCTAAGCGTTGTTGCTCATGACAGGGTCGACGAATTCGTACTCATGAGAGATGACAATCGGTGACGCTGCCGACACTGGACGCTCCTCGGACCAGAGTTCAAGAGTAACAGACCCGGGGCCCCAGCTGATGAGGCACAGAGCCACTTGATTGACGTCGAACGTATTGATTAACGCGATGCCGGTTTCGGTGTCCTCCAGCGTCCATTTACCCTTTGGTCTTTCAGTGCCCTCGGTGGAGATCTCCCCGAACTCCATGCTCGCTCGGTGCACATACTCCGTCCCTTCAATGGAAGTGTACTTGATCACGGACGCCAGGGGATGCACGAGCTTCATGAGCGGATGCACACGGAGCCGAACGAGTCGTGAAGTGCCGTCAGAGCCCGCACCGACCGATCTCGCCAGGATTCTGGACGTTATCTTCACCTTGTCCGGAGAGTCTTTCGCAACCAGAATCTCTCGGGACATGACCAAGCCCCCGCCAATATCGCACTCCAGCGCGAGAAACTCTTGGTCGTCTATAGATTGCAACAAATGCCTGAAAGCAAAGAAGTTGCATCCTTTTTAGGAGCAAGCTGAGAACCTGAAGAATTGTGAAGAGGTTAATTGTTTTAACGTTAGTGAGCTTGGTGAAGAGGTGTTACTTGGTAACTTGATACTCTTCAGTGCAGTCGGCCGATCGGAACTCAACGCCGCTGTACTCTTCGTAACAACCAGACTCAAATCTACCCTCTAACCACTCGTTGCCGGATGGCAAATGGATCATTGAGACGATGCGACCTCCGATCCATGGGACAACTTTCAGCGTTACGTTGCCGGCTTGTAGATCAATTGGCGAGAAAAAACCACCAACTCCCTTGACAGAGGAGCGCTCCTTTAACACTTCATCAAGGAATGTTTGTGCTTTCTCTGAAGCGCACTAAGAAGATTTTAGATGAAAACAGAGGGGGAAACGAAAGAAAACAATGAGTAAAACACGGCAAGTTACCCCTCTCAGCGATCTCGGAATTGTGCTTGGTCGCCACAAGTTCATTAATTTCATCTGGTGTGGGTAACATCATTTTCAGTTCTTTTCCTTCTTTGCATTCGCCTTCAACCTATACAGCAGAGTTGCTAGTGTCAGAGCTCGAATGTTTTCTGAAAGGACTTAGCTTCAAAGAATAAACTCGATTGATGTTATTCAGCAATCGTTAAACATTCGATGATTTCCATGTACCTGCGCAGTGTTGCCAAGCAGAAGGCGGATGTGTAATTTACGATTTGGCCTCGGCCATCGGCCTTCAACGCGAGCAACTTTAATTACAACCTCCGCAGGGTCGTTCTTGCTCCGTCTTGCTTCGTAGTAAGTGAGCAAGTACTTGTCATGTCTGTAACCGAAGCCATCACCATCATCCTCATACAGAACTCCCTCGGCCTTTCCTGCAGCAAAAGGAAAAAAAAAGCTTGTGAATATCCCTCACAGTAACTGGAGGATGCCACATTTATTTAGAAAAGATCACCTTCGTCGTCAAGAGCAATAAGCAAGGTGACAGTATCTGTGGGCTTCGCTTCACCAGTGTGCTGGAGAACAGGGCCTGTTGGAACAATCCCTCCACCCTTCAAGAATAAGAGGGGCATTTCCTGTAATAACCAACAGAGGAGAAAGTTTAGAAGGGAGATCAAACACTAGAGTAATTTGGGGATCCAAGTTACTTAAAAGCAGAGATTAATGTATTACCGGACTGTCATCTTCAAAATGGAATCTCTGCCAAATGCCTTTGGGAAGGAAAGCCTCCAGCGTATTCTTTGGATGCTTCGGAGTAGGACTGCCAGAGAAAATTTACTTTAGATATAACGTGAAAGTGATCTGAGTAACATCATATGCTAAAAGCCGATAATATTTTAACCACGACTCACAACATTTGGAACCCTGCCACTTGCTGAAATTTAGAACTCCGTAGTTGGCACTAAAGGTTGACAGAACTCACCAAGCAGCAACGAGGATAGAACCCAGCAAGAAACCGTCATCTCTTGTTCGTAGTGAAGGGTCGCTTGGATCTATCCAAAAACCAAGAAGCGATAGTTAAATTAGCCACATTTACATACAAATATTAATTTAAAATCAAAGTACGTTCATCAGTGTGAGGAGAGCTTCAGAAAAAAATTACCAGCAAAGAAAAGAGGAGTCATGACTGGCACGCCCCTCTTATGTGCCTGATAGAAAAGGGTGTAAAAGTGGGGCAGTAACCGATATCGCCTGCTTAAAGCAAACCTGCAAAGCTCTTCCACCTACAGAAGGAGTGAGAGCTGTAGTGAGAGGTCGGTATAGTGTACTCATAGTAGATATAAATTGTTTTAAATTGGACAATGTTTTTTATTTATAGATGACGCAGGATTTATTAAAAAATAGTATCAGAACTGGTGGCACAAACCTGTGAACCAAAGGCCCAAGGCTCCTGGTCAATGGTTGCCTTCTCAGAATGGCCCCTTGAAAAAGGCAGCATTGCTCCAATGCCCATCCACCGAGCAAACATCTTTGGAGTTGCTTCCCCAGCAAATCCACCGATATCAGGACCTGAAAATGGTTGCCCACTTAATCCCTAGACACAACAAACAGACGAAGCTGTGAGCAAGCGAGAAACAGACCAACTAGAAAACAATCGAAAATGATAGAAATAGAAATCCACTTGGGTGGGAACATAAAGTAAACTTCGTCTACCAAGTTGAGAGCCATGGGAATGCTCAATCCTAGATGCTCCCAAGTTGACAGGTTATCACCAGTCCAGGTAGCAGCATATCTTTGAGTTCCAACAAAACCTGCTCTGGTTAAGACAAATGGCCGCTTGTCTTTGTTAGCAAGCAGCATCCCTTGGAATGTCGCTTTCGCTTGAAACATGCCATAGACCTAAAAAGTCTTTTCTGTCAGCTTCCTTGTACATACAATAACCAAGATACGAAGTACTCGCAATCTACAAAAAGTTGGCGCAGATAGAAATTTAATACCAACAGCGCTTACATTATGGTAGTACGTGTGAAGCTGGACACCTCCAATTCCTTCATCGCCTCGGTGGACATTGGACTCCGGCATGGTCTTAGACACAGTCTGCACATCTTAATTCAATCAATGTACAGTGTTTGAGCAAGGGGAACTTGCACATGCTTAACAATTACCTTTTGACCATCTGACTATCTCACCTTAAACACAGCCGGCTCATTCATGTCATTCCAAATGCCATCCACACCGTTAGCTACAAACTTCTTCACCAGTTTCGACCACCACTTGCGGACCTTCTTGTTGGTGAAATCTGGGAAGACGACGGGCCCCGGCCAACATTCACCTGTGCATATACATTGAAACAAATTTCAAAGTCTGGAGCAGAATCCTGATACCAAAGTATCAACTGTAAACTCACTCTTGCATTGAGTCCTAGAGGTACAACTGAAACAGATCATGCAAACGTTGAAACGCACCAATGTAAGGCTTCCCATTTTGGGACTGAACCCAGACATCCGCCTCAGTTCCACTCTCATAGGCTTCATAACCATCCTCCACTTTGATCCCAGGATCAAGCATCCAAATGCCCTTGAAACCGATACTGTGCAACTCCTTGCAAAGTGCTTTGGCATCTGGAAAGGCAACCTGCAATCATGAAGAGAACCAAAGAATCAGAGAAACAACAGTCAGCAGCTGACACTAGGGCTACTCTGCAAGAAATCAGTTCTATCGACAAGATGGTGCCTTCGAACTTGACTGGATGTGGAACGACTCAAACCTTATCAAAGGTAAAGCACTTGAACGCCTCCATGTAATCGATGTCCATCCAGACAACGTCACAGGGCATCTTCTTCTCCCGAAAGGTGTGTGCAATCTGTACCAAAAGGACCATAACGTCATTAAATCTCCTAGGCATTCGTTGTAGGCCAGTATGAAGTACCTCTGAAAGGTCTCAACTAGGCGTCCCAACCCATATCCTTCACGTCTAATCAGGAAAAAAAATTACCACTATTTAAGTGGTCGGCTTACTTTGGATACTTTTTCTGCTGTTTCGTAACTCCATCTACATTGATGATAACCGAGAGCCCATCTCGGAGGCAGCTCAAGGGTTCCTGCGAAGAACTCAAACCTCATGTTAAATCAGATCTTTCTGATGGCAAACATACGCAACACACATTCAGTAACAAATCAACAAGAAATTCTTTCAAATTCAATTTCAGGATATGGAACTAAAGGAGTGTGCAATGATATCAGATAAAACTTGTAGGGAAAGAGAGTACCAGTTACACTTGCGAACGCAACAATCAACGCTTCAGGGTTCGGATATGGTCCAAATGTTATCACAGGATATGGAGCTACAGCTACAAATCTGATGGTTGTCTCTTTCCTCAAATCAATCTACAATCCAACATCACAATCAGTTTCACCACGTGATAGCGTAAGATGACGTGACATTCTAGTATTATTTCAAATGAAAATTCACCTCACAACGCTGACTTGTATCTGCAAGCACTCCAAAGGACTCCCCATTTGCCAGTACGCTGAAAACCCAAGGATGAGACTGGTAGAGTGACGTTGTATTCCGGTTGTAACCCCAGGCATCTGTATTCCAAGTATAAATCTACAAAGCACACAAATAACGAGGTAAATGTGGGAGACGCAAGCCTATAAAAAGAAAATCCAAATTTTCATAAAATCAACCAAAAAACGAAACAAGGAAAGGAAAGCACTCACTCGCTTCCCTGTGCGCTCCAGCGACCCGCCCGCTTCTCCAGTGCCATAAAATGTGGTCCCAAGAGGCAGCTGCATTCTCGGCCATTGGAGTATCAAAAAATGTATCACCGATAGACTTGGATTCGTCAACCTTCAAATGACAAATGCATTGAAACTCGTATTCAGAAGAAGAACTCCCTACTAACGCTGGTGCCGCAACAGATCCAAAGCGCACGCATCTTCTGACTTTTCAGACGCCAGATGACCTGATTATGACAAAGGATAACAAGTGTTTCTACATGTTTGTCATGGCTCTAAATACATGAGAAGCAAGATTCATAAGACAAGGCAAAAGAAACCCTAGCAGTAAGATTCTCACCGCAAATATCACTTCTTGCTGGACGCCATCAACGACAAAACTCGGGAGAAAAGCCGGGGACTTCCTGCCCAAGGCCGAGGCGTCAACTCGCTCATTTCGAAGCTTTGGATTCTCAAAGGTGAGGCTAGGCGAAGCTTGCTGCCGAGCAGCATCCGACTCATCGAACCGGAAAATGGACTCCCCAACGATTGGCATCCACGCCATGTTGTCCGTATGCGTCGTCATATGCCTGTCAGAGAGAGTGTTCTCGATCAGCAAGGCCGCCTCTGCCAATATTGAGCCATGACCAGCGATTCTCGCTGTGTACTCCGACAACCTCTGTTTCCTTGGTACTACTCCTGCTCGATGCAGCAAATCTCTTATCAGAAACAACTCTCTCGACATTCCAGAATATCCAAAGGCATTGTCATATCACAACTAACAGCAAACAAGTAAACGTCAATGATGAAAGAAAAAGGAACATGAAACCCTAATCGACTCACAGTGAGGAAAAATGTACGGCGACGGAAGGCAGAGGCGCAAAACGCACAGGCACATGATTACCAGGCTCCACGATTGACCGCCGCGCTATGGAATGGTCGCGCAGGGAGCGCTCGGCGGGCGCCGCGGCGTCGACGACAATCCCTGCGAGAGACATCCGCGACGCTCTGCCAGCCTGGTCATCCTGGTAAGACACAGACGCATTCGCCATGCTCATCCTCCGCCCTTCAATGAGCGTCAGGCTGCGCTCCTCCAGCTCCTCCAGATCCTCCAGGTCCGCTTTCCCCACCGCATCCCCGAACAGCGGGTGATCCTCCTCCACCGCAAACCGCACGGAGCTCGCTCGCGGAATGGCTGCATTGCTCATTCGCCGCACCTCCGCTTGCGCCTCCTGCTCCGAATGAGCCCGGTCATGCGAACGCTCCTCCTCCTCCCCCTCCTCCTCCTTCTCGAAGCGCACGTTTCCGGACATGAGGAAAGCTTGCCAAGAGCTCCACCGAACTCTAACGTGCTATGGAACTCGAACTCCAACACGAGGATTGTGACGATCGCGGAGGCGAGGAGTAGCGTTGCAGCGAACTCGGAGGATGAGAGAGACGAAATTGGAGCAGCAAGGCGAACAGACACATCTGCTCTTCTAACCGCCGTGTTTCAGCTGAACCTTTGGAAGGTAAAGCTCATGGTGTATGGATTGTCATCCCTATTTATTTCACAATTAAAAATTTGGTGCTAGTGTGGCAACCAAATTTGTTTGGCAAGCGCAAGAATATGGCTTCTCTACCAAAAAAAAATCTGGAGAAGAGTACTGGCGATCCCGTTCTCTAAGCCGTTGATTTCTGGCTCATCTTAACCAAAAAAAAACAAAAAAAAAAGTGCTCGTCTTGGCCAAAAAGTACTCATCCTGACTAAAAAGTACTCATCCTGACTAAAAGTACTCATCCTTACCACAAAGTATCCATCATGACTAGAAAGTTAGGCGATATTACTCACACAAGTGGTCACTTCTTGGTGGTGTCCTCCCTGTAATTTCCATCAATTGGTGTTAATTTGGGCCCAAGTAAAACAAATTGGCATTTGGGTGTATTTTTGCGAGAAATAAAAACATTGGTTGTCATGATCTGTTACTGCAATGTAGGACAGGCAAGTATCCTCCTCTAAGTTTATATACTCTCACTCTTCCGGTGTGTATTTAGAAGTTGAATCTTAATGAATTTAGAAGTTACTTAATTTGGACATCGGATCTTATTGAGTTTTTTGTAACTTCTAAATTCACGCCACTGAGTTTGGTGTAACTTCGACTTGGAGAGTGTTGTGCACTAAAGATGATATTTAGTGTAACCATATTATTGATTGTTTTGGAAATGCTATAACTTTTTACTTTGAAGAGTTTCTTTTCCTAAGAGCACAAGTATTTCTACCACTTGTAGAGGGCAATCATTGATAATATAGTTGGTAAAAATATTCACCATGAGTAAAAACATATAGAAGTCATAAATAAATTAGTGCGTTATCACTATATATCAACTTTAGTGCACTGACTCGTGGGTGTTTTTTAAGTCAGAGGTACTCGTGAGTGTTTTCTAGGAGGTGTGACTCGTTAGTTTTTTTTTACTAAGAGTGACTTGTGAGTATTTTTAGTAAGAGTAACTCGTGAGTGTTTTTTTAATAGTGAAAGTGACTCATGAGTATCTTTTGATAAGAATTACTCGTGAGTATTTTAAGAAAGAACCGGCATGAAATTCAGGAAATATAACACGTTAAAACTAGTAAAACCCTATAGGATCAAAAGAAGAAGAGCTTTGATCTTCAAAAGGGACCGGCGTGAATATTAATAGTGTTTGTTGATTCTTTTCACTAAGCCTATGGCCACGGGACATATGCTAGTGTCTCTAAAGGATCATGACTATATTAATGAAAAAAACAACTTCAAAATTGTTGTTACATTGTCGATTATATTGTAGATTCACAAATAGATATAAGATTGAAATTCTTAGTGGCCAAATATGAAATATGATACTTAAGTCTAAAAAAATACTAAAAATATTGAATGATGTTCAAATAAGTTTTGAATAACATTGTAGTAATAAATATAAAGAATATTAAAAGTTGTAAAAATGAGTAAAGAATTTTTTGCAGAAACGAGGATCTCAACTTACACAAGGCTATTTCAGGTAACATAATAGCATTGAGCAGTATTTGTTAATTTTAAGAAAAACAATTTTTTTTCCCTTCATCAATAGGGAATCTCAATAATGTTTAATCAAGTTAAATAATGATTCAACCAAAAAAAATGAGTTCAACAAATAATGTTTTGATTTAACAATGAATATTTCAATTAAATAATGTTTTGATAATGTTTAAATGATGTTCAAATAACATTTAAACAATATGTAAAAAGAATTAAAACCTAGTAGACGTTTCTCTAGTTGCAAATGCGCCACCGCCTCTTGGCCCCCAACCAATCTCCACATGCCCTTAATTGTTATGACCTATCCACCAACAGTAAGTGGGGCTCACACGCTCAAAATCTTTGTAAATATGTCTTTGTGCAACGCTGAATTGGAAATCAAGCTCCACGTACCATTGCCATTGCCATGTTACTCTCCATAATATATATACTAGTATCTAGTACATTACAATAAGTATTTTATATTTAGTTTATAGATATAATATATTTGTAATTATTATGAGTATTGTTAAAACTCTGGATGGTGTCACAAACAACTTTCATCATAGAAGTAAATATCGTACTAAGGTCAAGGTACATATAAGGATATGGAGCCTAGGATGATAAGCGTCCTTGAGCACGTTGAATGACAAGAAAGAGGAAGATCAAAAGCCAATCATCAACATTGTCTTGGTCCATCAACGACATGGAATGCGATCCAACCTCCAAGCCTTGCATGATAGACCTCAGGATATTGCCAATCAATGACAACTAATGGTCATTGGCCCTATCCAATGCAATCTAAAGTTCTCCTATAACATTCCAAGTTCTCAAAGATTCAACCAATACACTATTTTTTTGAGTTTAGTGTTTGTTACGAATTCTAACACTATATGTCAAATGAACACTAAAGGCAAAGAATTATAACTTTGGATCTTTTTATAGCTTTACATTTAGTGTTAGTGAAGAAACAATTTTGGCCTCTTAAGCGTCGGTTTGCTTTGCTCAATTTGTGATTCCCAGTCCCCATTCGTTACTCCGGAATCAAGCCAAGATCGAGACTTAGATCGAAACCCAAGCCATAGTGGACCAAGCTAAAATCTTGCTAGGGAAGAAGGTGAGAGGTGCAAAAAGAAAGTAGTGGGGTTTGACTAGGGCACCCATTGATGAGAAGGAGAGAGTGAGGGAGTGAATCGAGTTTTGCTATAGTCTCCTTTTGTTGAGGCCGATTGTCTATTCTTGCCTAGTTCATTCTTTTTGCGCGTGCTTGCTTACTACTTTAAAGGTTAGCTTGGTCAATCCGTTCATATACTCCATTCGGGTTCTAAGCCATTATAATGGTGGCATTGTCAAAAGGCAACACATTAAATAGTGCTACACCAATTTTTAAAAGATACACAAATAAAGTTGTGTGGTCAAGAGAGGTTATTACACTAAATGTGATGCAACACTAAATCCCACTTTTTGTGAAATTATCCCACGAGTTTTTCAAGCCAAGTCACCCTCTTCATATGGTCACAATTTCTAACATAATGTAACCGGTGAGATGTAAAGTCACGTCTTTTACTTTCAAAAAAACTCTAGGATAAAAGTTATCCAAACCCCTAGTAGGTAAACCCCCAACAATTAACAAGTCAAGCAATGTGCATATACAGGGAACAAATATCAATAGACCTAAATTTCAATAATAGCCAATAGAATCACAATTTCAACCCAAGTGATTCTATATTTTTCCAATAAAATGTGATTTAGTAGTGAATTTCAAAAATGTGCTGCCATGTTTTAAAACCTGTGAATGCCAGTAGGTATCCTTTATAAATGCTGACCAAAAGTAAGGAGTTCCGACTAATAAACAAAACCTTCATTTCAAATTGAATGGGTGGTAATGGGATGGAAGTCGGTTGGATATACTCCAATTTTACAAGTGTTGGTTATGGATTTTGCTTGGTCACCAGGGGATTACCTTAATGCCTCAATTCCTCGCAACTGCACCAAACACTGAATATAGTGTGGATTCATTAGAAATGTAGATGAAAAATGACGTGGACCACATCAATTTTGGTTTTGAAACAAAATTAATGTGAACACATTTCAACATGTGTCACAACCCTCATTGCCACTCCCCACCGCTCGCCGCCACCACACCACCACTCACCGCCACCTCCCCATCAATCCACATTCATTTTGTGTCAATACTTTTTGAAACACCCCACACTATTTCTGAAGTACACGATTTGATGTGGATTGAGAATTCAAGTGGACCACTATAATTTGAATTTAGTAGAATTAGTGTAGGTAATTCAAAACAGTCTGGTCCATGTTTGGTGTATTGGGCATGCTCTAAGATGACATACAGATGTTAGTGGTAAACCAGATTCACGACTACCGGTTCAGGGTTCAGGGTTTAGGGTTTAAGGATTAGGGTTTGAGACTTGAATCTCGATCGACTAAGCTCTCTTACAGAATCAGGTCGTGACGATCTCCTTCGTTTCCCTTGGAAAGTGATACAGATTGGATTAGGGTTGGCATTTCCATGTGATCGCCATGGACGTCGCCGCCCGGAGCCCCGTGCGCATCCGCCTCTACTTCCCCGACGCGCAAACACTCTCCAAGGCGCAGCAAGATCAGGGCCTCGCCAAGTCCTGGTACCTCGTCCATGCCGACGTCCTCAGCATCGGCCACCTCGTCGCAAGGATCGTCCACGACTACCGCCTCCAGGAGGCTTGCCCTCATGGCGTCGCACTTGAGGTCAGCGCTGCCATTGTCCTTCCTTCCGAAGTTCTTTTGAAGGAATTAAGAATCAGAAGATGGCGTGAGTTCATGAGAATGGCATGAATCGGATGCTTGTCCAGGGTTTAGGGAGTTCGGTGAGTGACTGAGACAGTGGTGAGTTTTTTTGTGAGGGAATCGAGAATCAGAAGACTGCATGAATTGGTGAAGGGAGAATTAGGTCGGGTTTCGCGTTAAGGTCTTTCTGTAATAGAATTTTCCGCGAGTTAATTGGTGTTGTGTTGTTGCCTGTTTTTTTTTCTTCTTCTTATTATTGTTTTTCATTTTATGCAGATGTCTGGTTTTTTGCTGCCTCCCGTGCAGTCTACTCGAATCCTTCAGGATTCAGATCTCGTCAGGTGTGGGAAAGTTTTTTGGTTTTTTTCTGTTTGGAGTAGGAATGATTTTACCGATCATCTGCTTAAGTTCGTGAATGTCTGTTTGAATTTTGATCAGTTGCAGAGTATGCGTTTTTAGGTTTAATAAGATGTTGGTTTTTATTATGGTGATCATCAACTGAATTAAGCTCGACTATGAGCAGTGTGAGGCGCAAACAGGACGCGGGAGCAGCAGAGCAGTCAAGGGAGCAGATTACAAATAGTCTGAGTGTAGATAATGAGGATAGATATCGGATCCGCCGAGGTGGTCTGCTTGCCTTGGAGGAGTTTGAGAAAGAGGCAGGTGGTTACCAGAGTGAGCATTCAGAGGATGCAGAAGATGGGGAGTTTTCACTTGGTTCCGGAGGGAACTTGAAGAGTGGATTGAGGAAATTGACTGCGAAGGAGTCGAGCGGGAAGAAGCGAAAGCGCTCCCATCACGCCGAAGCACAAACGTGATTTTCTCATACTTTTGTATGAATGCATGTTCATTACAGAAGTATTCATTGGAGGAATACTTTTCCTGTTGCAGCCTTCTTTCGTTATTTGCAGGTTGTTATCATCCTCTGAATTGCTAAAAGGCTCGATTAGGTTGAAGGTTGTGTTGACAACCGTATTTTTGAGTTTTACAGGCGAATCGATGATTTAGTCTCACCGAAACCACGAAAGAGGCCGGAAGTATTAGATCTAGAACTCTTGGCGGTGAAGAAACGAAAGTCGTCGGAGAAGAAAAAACGGAAGAAAGTGACAGACGACGATCATGGAAGTAGCCAGCTTCTGGCTCTTGAGGGGGCGTCCATCGAAGGAGGTGTTAAAACTGAGAAGAAGAAAAAGAAGAAGAAATTGAGAGAGGCGGTGGAGCTAGAGTTGAACAGTGGAGACGTAACCGGGTCAAAAGAACTGAATAAACTCGAAGCAAAGCAGAGCAAAAGAAGGTACAATGCTTGTTTAAAAATTTCCACGTCCTGCCTTCTTTCATTTGATAGTTTTAGGAAACATTAGTGGCACCTTCACAATTTGAGAAGAAGCTCCACTTCAGTCTTTTGTCCACTGTTGCGCTGATCAAGGGAATATATGAAGCGCAATAAACGTTCGGGCACATAGCATTTTGTCTTTTCTCGTCAAAATATGCACATATCTGAGCAGGTTGAGGTAGAAATACTCTGTTGGAGTCTATTGTATTTACATATTTAGATTCATAATCCAGAGATGAACTTCTATGCAGGGATGTTCATATCTGGAGTCAGTTGATATGGGACAGTTTCTGATAAGTTACTCAAATGTATCTGTTCTCAGAAAAGCCAAGTCTGTGAAGGAGACAGCAGATCTAGAAGGACCTCTTGTGAAGGCTACGGGTGAGGAAAATACTCATTCACAGAGAAGCAGGGGTGAGGAAGAGGAAAGATTACAGAAGTTGACTCCAGATGCAAGTCGTGATGGAAAGAAATCCAGGAAGCGTCAAGATATCAACCAGGTTGACCATGTTACCGAGCCTGTGAAGAAGAAAAGGTATTTATTAGTTTGTTGTGACGGTTGTTGTTGCGGATCATTATATAATCTTGTCGTAGATCTGAATCTTCTTAGAAACATGTCATTTTACGTGAGGCTCAGTAACAACAGCTATCAAGAGATCTGGAGTGAAGGTCAGCCTCTACATTGTTGTTTTTAGCATGTAGCAAAGCAATCGTTGGATAATGACGCTTTTACCGTTTAGCTAGCATTTTGAAAGTAAAATTGTGTGACTCACTTTATTTGAGGTTGCTTTACCTGCATCAAGTTGAGCAATCCCTTTGCCGTGTTGCTGTTAGCAGAGATGTGAAGGAAAATGATGGCATTTCACTAAACAATGAAAGCAGTCCTGATGAAAAGGTTAGGCTCTCACTTCTCAGTGTATGTGAAATGCTTTCATGAGGGGTTTTGTGCTTTTCATATAAGAGTGAGTTAGACTGATGTTTGAATAGTTATAAACTAACTGGGCAGCTACCTCTCCAGACTGATTTTGTGTAGAAGTTTGGTATGTTAACCAAAGAGTTCTTGTCGATTTAGTTGAAGTTAAGTCAGATGGATGCTCCCTTGCAGAAACAACCTAGCAGGAGTGCACGAAGGAAAAAGGCCAAGAGGAGGTGGCTACGTGAACAAAAACAGGTCAACTGTCTATTACACGATGACCAGAACGTGTGACAATGTTCGAAGTTCTCATTTCCATTTTTCCTGAATTGCAGATATCTTCAGCGAATTGTTCGGCATACATTTGTCCTAACATTAGCATTTTGAATATTAGCTCACAGTGGAAGTTCATCTTAGTTTCTCATGTTGACTTCTGTGTGTTCTGGAGTTAACGACGTGTATCTGCACTTACAGAACGGCGTCGTTCCAAAGCAAGATGATGTTAATGCACAGCAGAAAGAGAATCTAGAGAGCAGCGAGTCTGAAACCTCAGAGGAGGATGTGGAGGTTGATGAGGCAGCAGGAGAAGAGATAGAAGCAGAAGAGGAAATTCTGCCTGTTATGGTTGCTCCTGGTCACATTCGATTTGAGCGTGATGAAGGTAATTGTGCCTTCATTGACCCCTTCTGTGTTTGCATGTCCATTGCGTATACGATTTGGATTTTATACACTGAGTCACAGAAAGAGACGCTCTAGTGATGGTGCATTCCCTCTCCTCTTTGAGTCTCAATTTGATTCTCAAGACTTTCTTATGACGTGCATCTTTTGAACAAATGCTGTATGATGCAGATGTCAGAGAAGAAGAGCACCGTGCTCCGGTAAGCTTTCGTGAATTTATGGATCAAGAGAATAACGCTGAAATTCTTTGCACAAAATTGGCACTGGAGTCATGTTTTATTACGATTAGTGCTGACGCCTCCTGTGGACTGCACTGTACGTGCAGATTGTGTTATCATATCCTGAAGTCCAGTGCAAGAAACAGGGCCAAGCTTGGGGTCAAGAAAAATCTCAGGGTAGATATTCCAAAGATGGTCGAGAGATAAGAAGTGGCAAGGAGGACAGATTATCGCATGTGATGATAAACCAATCACCCAATGTAACGGCTGTTGCAGATTTTGATAAGCTCCCTCTCCTCAATCGTGCTCCTAGGGTATGCTTCTTGCCCTTACCTTCCTCTTGATTTAATGATCAGTTAATCAAATTATACCTCTTGCGTCTTTATTTTCATTAGCGAGTTTACTTCGTTCTTGTATCCTATATATGTTTACAAGATACGTACTTTGCATCAAAGAACAGGAATTTGCAAGGAGCTTGTTTGATTTCTAGGATGTATTGATGTTGTCTTGTCCGATGACGTTAGCTGAATCAAGGCCTATTTTACCAGGTTGGAGATCTACTAGCCTATCGTCTGGTGGAATTGACAGCTTCTTGGACTCCAGAACTTTCTAATTACAGGGTAAGCATATATGTCTTTACAAATCAGAGTATTATTTTAAGCTTTTGGAACACTAGGTAACTCGTAGTGGTTTTTCTGCACGTACCCATCTCTGGCTAAAAGTTCAAGTGGAATGATGTTTACTGCCAGTCAAATATTTGCACTTAATCCACCGCAATGTTCAACTTTTCATTCAACAACCACCCAAGAACTTGTATCTGTATTGCTCTGAACTGAAAGTTTTGCAGGTTGGGAAAGTTTCCAAGCATGACGATACAACTAAGATGATATTGATGACACCAGTGCCCGAGTATCCCATACATGTACAGGAGCCTGAAGAAGTTGATGAGAATGGACATCCGTATGAACAACCGGATGAGGACCAATTTTTGCCGCCTTATAACTCAGATGGCACTTTGGAGGTTAGTAATAATAGTGGCTTCACTCAGTCATGGAAAGTCTCTGGCTTATCCTGGATCGTGTCCATTTCAGTTGCAGAAATTTTGGTCATTCAGGTCTAGCTCATGTTCTTGCTGCCGACCTATATGCGTTTTACTTTCATTTTATTTGTCAGAAGTTTTAAATGTACTTCTGTTTCATTTCCAGGTAATCCTTTCCACGCTTATGGAAGTAAGAGTCTTGGAAGGAGGGCCTCCTGGTGCCCAGGCTGATATTCCTGCACAAGAGTCCGTTGACGTCCCAATAGAGCCCCTTCAACCTGTAACTCTGTCATCCAAGGCCCCTCAAGAGAATTCGAAATCTGCCGCATGCATTAATCTGAATACCGCTTCAAGTGCAGTCAGCTCACAGAGTAATCATGCCAAGGTTAAATCTGGAGGAGATCATGAAGCAGGAGGGCCTTCTTTGACCACACAAACAGAGCCGGTCATAGATCAGCTAACTGAAGCAGGTATTATATTTATTGAATTTGATGCTGTAGTTCACGTGTCCAGTCGAAGCCTACTTTGGTGGTCCTTGTCACGTTTAAGGAATAGGCAATCACTTGACTGAGGAAAAGGACCTTTCATTTGGCCAATGTACCGGGGAGTTGGCCGCTACCATGTTAACTTTCTCCCAGCTCAAGTAATGTGCTTCTTCATGTGATTTTCAACTGAAATTGGCTGTGATGCAGGTTGGCAAGACGTGCTCTCAGAAGAAATTAACAAAAAGAAGTTGGAGCTCGCTCTAAGAGCTAGCGAAGGATCAAAAGCACAGAACTGTGATAAAGTTCAGGATCAGGATCCCTCTGATGAGGCGAGGCACAAGAATGGAGCACCTGCAGAAAATGGTCGAGCGCTCCCTCGGACGAGCGGGGCTCCAGTTATTCGACATCGCTACCTACGGACAGGCGCCTTAGGACCTACTATGGCTCTGCTCCGAGCTAGCCAGGTTTTGTGATGTACTAGAGGCACAAAGCAGTTGAGGTGATGGATAAGCTTTCTGTAGCTGTGCGTCCCTTTCAAGTTTGTCGATGCCAGCTATCTACGACAGCTTGTGAGATTCCGAAGTACTCTCTGCTAGTTACAAAGAGAAAGTTCTGGCAGCTTATTTCTCATGCATCATTGGTCTCCACCTGATGGGTTTGTTGCCTCTACCAGTGGTTCTAAATATCGACGCTAATTACAGCGTGGTTGCCAACGACTCATTCCTTGAACCAAACTTTTTTTTTCCCTCAAACTATTCTTTGGATTTGCTGAATTTATCTTGAAGAAATCGTAAACAAGTTTTGTGTTACTTACCATCACGTTGGACCTAATTCTTTGGTTGCTGCAGATGCGAGGCGGGTTACGAAGAGACCTTGTTATGTGGTAAATTTTCAGACGTGCTGTGTAGGTTCCCAAGTGCTGGGTACATGAGGTTGTTAATGTCCATCTCCGCTTCGATGTTGTCGATTCCTATAAGCTCCGCTAAATACGAAAGCACTACGGTTAAATTCCATTTTCAACTGCAAAAGTATGAGTCACACTGTGCTAGACTGTACACTGGTTTTTTCATTAATTCAGCAGCTTCTCTTCAAGTGAGCGAAGAGGACCTATTGGCAAATCATCACTGCTTGTAGTACATGAACAGATGAACTTTTTCAAAAATTTCTGCTTAGACTGTACATCTGCGTAGCTAACTCCATGAAAGTCCTCATTCCAGCTCCAAACTCTTGCAGGATTCTCTGGCATTGGAGGTGGGAGTACAAACCGCTGCTGGCCTACGCTTCTCACTTGATGAAAGGCTTTGTGCCCTGAAGATGGTGAAACTCTGTTCCTCCCTAACGTGTGAATTTTCAATACTACTTTACGCAATCTCTTGTTACCTCTGCGTTGGTGCTGTGCTCCTCTCAATGTTCTAGTCTCTTCCTTCAAGGCTGCGTGATTACTAGGGATAATAGCTGAGTCTCTCTCTGCCTCTGCGATCCTCTTCTGCAGTTCATCTAGAATACGCTTGAAGCTTTGATTCTTCAACTGATCAAGAGCTGAGTCCTGGCGCAGCTCTCCAGAAAATTGACGTATTCTGGTATGTATTTCTCTCTGCAGATCCCTTTCCTTCTCCTTCTCTAATTCCTGACTCAAGGTTGTTGGCCCTTTGCCACTAGAATCACAACTTTTTGTTCTGCTGACAACATCTAACCTAGGTCCATTTCCGAGGGATGATATCTCCTCACCCTGTCTGTGAACAGGTTTCTGTCGAGGATCTGCTTCCTTGAGAAGCCGCTCCATCTCAACCCTTTTGCAGCATTCGAACTGGCCAACATCAGTTGCGATATCCCAGGGCTCGACCATGAAGCGACTACCCTCCTGGTCCTGCTCTGAGACTGGTGAGAGACGGGTCTTCACAAGGGCAGGATGCCTTGATCGCTTCAATCTTCTCGCTGACCGTGGACGCAGGATGGCAGCACTCACAGCCACCGCCGGCTGGAACAACACAGGCTGCGACACCATGGTGGCCTTCTGGACGATGCATGTTTTGGTGTTGGTAGCAGAGGAGGAGCGGCAGCACCGGTGGCGGTGGACAATGGTGGACACCTTCTTCAGCGGCAGGAGGATGAACCTGTTGGCCGGAACGATGCCCACGTTTTCCAAAGGCACAATGTTGGAGCGCCTCCGTGGTGTGCTCATCTGTGCAGCCCGGTAACGATGCCGCTCCTTCAACATGATGCCTCCTCGTGTAAGTCTCTGTGCATATCCTCCAGCCTACATCACCAGCCTAGTCTTATCAGCACTCCTTGAACTCTATCACATCTCCACTCCTTCTAGCTTCCTGCCCTTGTCCCCAAACTCTCACAGCTAGCAAAAGACAACCTTGTGTGTACAAATACTATCCATCGCTCAACCTTGTGTGTCTTCTGCTACAGAAAGCCCAACATGTTAGCTTCGAGATATGTACGCGTATATATAGCGTAACGCAAAAGGGTACAGTGTCTGAACAGAGCAAGCCATGTACCTAACATAGTCCTAGAGGCGAAAACTTGATGGCATGTACCTCACAACTCCAGTACTAGCGCCACACGGATGTCTCAGCCAGTTGAGAAGGTATGCTGTCAAGCAGATACTCTAGACTTCCTCTTTTCGTACCTCTCTTCTACCTCACCCACGTTTTCATCAATAAAAAAACAAGCAATCATGTAGTAAAACGGGAGTTGCAGCCTTTCTTCTATAAATGAGATGGGAGGGGGCGTATGAGAAGTTCAACTGCAAGCTGTTCATCACGGCCAGTGCAATAAAAGAGCAAGAAATCCTGCACTTGTGGAGGTTGACAATGATGTGGAAGGTGGTCGATAATTGAACTTTGACTCAATTGTTCCGTGCTGGCATCATCCACGTTTGTGCTGGCATCATAATTCATAGCTTCTACTTTCAGGCCATTCGTTTCGTTACTTTCGTTTCTGGGAGTTCATGTTTTTCACATTCAGGTCACTTGTCTAATAAAGGCACCTTTGATGGGGAATTTTTATTAAAAAAATCTATATGCAAATTTTTTTTTTTAATGGGGCCGTCCTTTCTCGCCCTAAATTCGAAGCGTGTTTCCTCGCTGGATGACTATTGCTTATTTCAAGGTGAAGTTAGTCTTGGCTGGACGCTTGACATGGAGAGTTGTGGCAGAGGCTCACATCTCCATGATCATACACACATGATCATACATGCCACAAGAGACGTAGGTGTCGTGTGCACAAATAGTGCTTGTGTTCGTGGCGGAGCATGGATTGGGGAGTGCATTTTTTTTCTGTAGACTTGGCCTTGGACACTTGTGTGATTCTGTCACCGTCCCCTATTGCAGCTTTATCTTTTTCAGGGATATCACACCAAAACATTAGAGTGAGGGAGGAAAGTAGAGAAGGGAGAAAAAAAAGTAGGGCGTAAAGTACCAGGTGTGCCCTCGGGGGTCAAATTTTTTCACTTTGACTGCAATTATCTTTCAATCCATATGGTCAAAATTCACAAAATACATACTGCATCATCTCATATAAGTATAGAAGAAGTCTATCCTACGGTTACATTCTCAAAAAGTTCATCTTGGCAGTTTAAATTAATGAAGCAGAGATTCCTCCAAAATGCTTTGATTATGTAAGATTTAAAACACCATAAAATTCTAAACTCTATCAAATAAGCCCTTCATGTGCTTAGAATCTCCCTATTTACCCTGGTCGAGCATTACCGGGCCTTAGCCTTGGGTGGGTCTATTTTTCTAGCCTTTTAACTTTCGGGGCTCTAGAGGCTTTTTCTGGATTTTTTTTTGGGCCAAATTTGGGACCTACGGTCCTAATTTACCATTGGAGCCCCCCTCCCATCTGATCAAATAGGGGCCCCCTCCAACATTAGAATAGGGGCCGGTTTTGTCCCTACCCTCCCCCACCCTTCCAAGCCAGAGGCTTGGTGCAACGCTCGACCGGGGTATTTAGGCAAATCCCTGTGCTCAACTTTGTTTAAATGATCACCGAAAGAAAAAGAATTGTGGAAAAAAAACTCAGTTTTATTACAAAGGAGAAAGTTTATCTACCTCATGAATGCTATGAAGGTTAGCTCAACTAACTTTCAATGGATATGATCTTGTATTCTGAATCAAGTAAAGTGAATTTCAACCTATGAACTGATTAATTCCTATAAAATGAAACTGTTACTACTTTCATCCGGAATCAGTTAATACTGGTCAACAGTGATATGAGTCTTTCGCTGTTGAAAGCACATTCTTTTTGACTTGTGTCTTAATGAAATTAACAATATTGGTCAATAAAGTTGTTGACCGGAGAATTATACTGTATCAATTTATGGCTACGGATACTACTTTGACCTTAATCCTGAGGTGCTCTGAAAATGCTTGGATTGAGAGTTTGTTGGGGATAGCGCTACTACTTAGGCCACCAAGATCTAGATAGAGCATGCTTTGGAAGCCAAACTCCACACCGAACCGACAAGTTTCATTTGCCTTTTCAAAAAGAATAATTTTTTTGACAATCTACAAGCCTCGCGTAATTGGGTATAATTTTGCTTTGGCTTAGGCTTACAATCGAGATGTTTCCATGATTCCATTTCTATTGTAGATCATCTTTAGCACAAGAAGTAGGGGTGATTTGATAAAGTCCAAAGGGCATTGGTTTTTGGAAGGATCCTTGTCTTTCTACTCCCTTTACTAATTTGTTGCACCACCATTTGCGTTTTAGACCTAGGTACAATTGTTGTGTTCTTCATCTCCAAATTTGTAATACATATTTTGAGTACATACTCATACTCTTCTATTTTGTACACTGCAACCTTGGAGCTCCACACAATTATTGTCTACCCCTTCTCCTTGCCTCAACTAAGAGCACTTGTACCATGGCGGGGAATGCAACGCCGAACCGCGCTTCCGCCACTCTACTCAGATTGCCATGTACGGCCCTCCCAACACCTACTTCAGATTTACACACCCCTCCCTCGTAGCGTCGGATTTAGCCACTCCTTTGTCAATGGTCACTTGGTGTGCATGAAAATCTCACGACATCCTCCCGTGGAATGGCCGTCCCCACACACTTTGGCGTGGATAAATATTTTGTAGTGGGGAGGTCTAGCGGCATCTTTTCATTGTTTACCCCGTTGGCGTGCTTGTTGGGTGAGCGGTGCCATTGCTCTAATGCAGCTAAGTATTAGCAACAGTCCCTTGAATAAAAATACCCAATTCATATATAGTACTAGTATCTCTACAATAAATAAGTTTGTAGACCTACAACTGTGCAATGTTATGAGATATCTTTAGTATTAAATTGCAAGCCACTGTAGTTGTCTTGCCTGTTGAACTACTCTTTGGCATTCATTAGTGTTTGGTTGCACTTGTTTGCAGCATATGGTACTAGAAACGTACAAACTGTGCTTGAGGGCAAGGTGCAAATGTCACAGAATCCGTTTATATGATTTACAAAGTAACTTAAGGTAAACCCCCCATAACCAACAATAACCCATAGCCAACGCCTATAAAATTGGGGTATATCCAACCCTCTTCCATCCCATTACCACCAACTCAGCTCCGAATGGAGGTTTGCTATTAGTCATGACCCTTACTTTTGGTCATTGGTTATGGGAGGTACCTACTGCTGGCCACCCACTAAACATGGCTGCACACTTTGGAAATTCATAACTAATTCAGTTTTCATCAAAAAAATATGAAATCCCTTGAGTTGGAATTGTAATTCTATTGGCGATCATTGAAAAATAGTAGTATAATTATCTCCTCTCTCCATATATGCACATTCCTTAACTTGTCGGTTTTAGGAGGGCTTACCTTATATGACAAGTTAAGCAATGTGCATATTTGGAGAGAACAAATTATACTAACACTTACTCATAGCATATCACATATCACTTATTAATAGCCAGTAAAATTACAAATTCAACCCAAGTGATTTCATATTCTTATAGGTGTGAGTTACTGGTTTTGGTTGTTTTACCCAGGGGGTTATCATATATCCATTCAATACTTGAAGTTTTGAACCATTGATTCAACTTAAAGCATGCACTAGTTACAAGGTTAGAGAACACTCTTATTATCAAAAGAAATAAAGATCATGTGTTTCATTAAGTGCACGATACCACTTAGTAACATTTCTCTAATCCCATTTTTCATCCTATTTTTTCATCTATAATATTTCATCCACGTTCACAGAAACTACATCAATATTTTAGGAATTTTGTAAGATTAGACAATGACAGTGAGGGTCACAGCAAAGTTGTTGTTGCATTGCAATAGGTCTTCTCTCATTGAGTATTGATGCCTAATCACATGTTTGTTAAGCAAGTAAGTGTCATGATTTTTAAAGTAGGTGATTACTCACAACTATTTAATTACAATACACCTTACTATAGGCTTACGAGCAATGTGCAAATTGAAGTGGGTTGATCTTGAGCACTATGAGTACTATTGTGCCTCTTGCGTGCCAATTTGTACATGCTACAATGACAAATCTTCGCCACATTAAAATTTTAGAGATGTCACAAGAGTTGGAATTTATTGGAGGCCATGTTTCTTGTCCAAGGATATGAAATTGCTCAAGAAACATGGCTTTTGATGAGCTCTGCCTCGAGAATTGTGTAACCACATCCGCAACCATGCTATTTCTTCATCCAAGCTTGTCATCTTCCAATGGAGGAATCTTAATCCTGATATAAAATCCCACCTCACAAGAAGCTCATTTTGGTCAATCATAGAGATCTATTTCTCTTAAATACTTCAGAGGTGGAATTCTCTAGTGTAGTCTAAATTGGATCTAAAAGTCGTGATCTCTTCAACCATAGTGATGAACTAAAAATGCTAAAGTACTGAACAAACACACTTTTGTGTTCACTTTAATTTGTCTATAAGATTTGTTCCTATATATTTTTCCAACAAATGGTCACTTGGTACCAAAAGGGTTATGCCAAAACGCATCTAGTACAATCAAATTGTCGTAGTTGTCTAAGGATATTAAACAAGGCACTACACTAAACATGACATTTAGTGTAGTGGTACAAATAGAGTATTAACCTTAGTACACTATTTGTAAATAAATTGACAATTAGTGTTAGCCACCAATGTCATTAATGTTACCTCCAATCAACGCCTACTCACCGTCAAGCCTTTATTCTCCTCCACTGACTTCTCATCCCCATTCCCATCTTTTCCCTATTTCCATCTCAAAATGTCCACCGTATCTTCTTCTACTATTGATACACCAAATGTTCACAATGAAAAAAAATCATATTGCAATCTTTACTCAAATTGACAAATAGTGTACTAGTTGACATTTAGTGTATAGTTTTGTCACAACACTAATTACCTACTTTGCAATTAGTGTACAAATTTGTATTTAGTGAATATGCAAATTTACTTCAAAATGCACATACCAAAAATAGAAATACCTACTTCAAAATCCATTATTCTTGAAGTGGAAAATAAAAGAAATAAGAAAATTGATAAATGTAAGAATTTGTGCCTCTTATGAATATCATGTAGTATACATGAAGATCACATGGTTGAAAATGGTTAAATGAATATTATTTTACTTTTCTCCGAACACTTTTGCTTCTTGCACATTTGTTTTCATCAGCTAAACCCATAATGCCTAAAAATTAGTGTACAAGCAAGTAAAATCTAAAAGTTTTAAATGCTAAAATTGCATATGAATCACCTCCACATGTAAATTACACCACGATAAATAAATTCAAAAAATGGACGGATGAAAACAATGTTTGTCAAGGAGAAATTTTGCATCAAAGATTTCTCAAATATTCCAATATGTAGATGCTTAGGCATATAGGAATTATACACACTTGCAAAAAAAATTAGAGCAATGAGTTCTTCATTTTAATTCTCTTTTTTGTTGAATTAGCACTTTGACACCTCTCTATATCTTCTCTCACTACAGAAAAGTGGTAACAAATATCATCGATACCCAAGTAATACCTACTATTTAACTAGGAGATAATTGAGAGATATTTCAAAGGAGGGGGATGTGGACTTTACTTAGAAATGATTGGGAGATATTTCTGATGACAAAGACGGGTACTTAACTTGGGATGAGACTTCACTTTTACTTTTAGAATTTTACTTACCGTACTTTGCATTACATTAGAGTAGTTTGAGATTCCATAATATTTGGAAATTTACATGCAGCCGTCGACTGACACACACTTGCTTGGAAATAAATGCCCAATCAGAAGTCTACATGCATGTGCTTGACATAAATTAGTGTAGGTGATCCACATCAATAATGAGTCCACACAATATTCAATGAATCGTGTAGCCAGAAGATAAATGTGGTAAGCTTGAATGTACAAGCTGTTGTGGGTGAGGGCAATTGCAAGTATCATCAACAAATATTTTATCATCAACAAATATGTTATCATCAAGAGATATTTTATCAAAATCTTCATCAAAAGTAAAAACTTATAGCATTTACAAGTCATTTACTGTGCATGACACTAAACATAAAATTTAGTGTAGTACTTGCAAACCTCATAGTGAAACAACAAATTATTCGTGGAAACGTAAGATGGCATGTGTGAACGTCTTATGAACATGCGAACTTGAGTTGGTATTCCTGAACCGTGTTCATAGGCAAGTTTGATGGTTGAGAAAGTGTTTATAACCATTCAAAATGGTCTTGTAAGGAAGATAACAACACATGAGAGGATTGTGACACTGTTGTAATTGAAAAGTGACAATGTGAAGGAAACATGACACTGTTGAAGGAATAGTAGCACTGTAGAGTGATATTGTGAATGTAGTATTTAATTGTTCTCAAAATCAAAATATCACATGCAAATGTGACACTTTCACGAAACTTGTCTGCAAAAAGAGAACATAAGAAAGAGTAGAAATTACAGACATAACGTGTAGTAGGATGTGAGGTTGTGTACAGTTCACTATGTTTGTCTTGCTCATCTAAATTTTCTGAACAAACAGACGGAATAGTGCGATGTCCTTGGACTTGTTTTATGTACCTGTTCATTGCGTTCAAGTTGGGTTGAAAACTATCTGAGCTAAACTGTGAGAATCTTCAACACCGTGTAAAGCAATGGCTCACAATATTTAACAAAGTGTGTGCTAGATCCGCATCCATATCTTTGAAAAAGACAAAGCATAGGGCCTTGTTAGCACATCACACTCAACCCACACGTGTCTTAACCCTTCAACGCTAACCAGGCCCTAGTAGGGTCGATTTTGCTCTTCTAATGGGACCTTTGTACCAAGAGGTAGGCTGCAAACACTACCAACACGCTATCTACCATGTGGTCAAAAAATTTCAGTTGGAGTTCATACAACCATGTTGCAATTTAAATATTTTAAAACTATGGAGTGAAGTATTTACAATAGTATAAATGAGAAATGTTCACATCAAGCATTAGATACCTTGTAGTCACTTAATGCTGGTGGAGTAGTTTAGCTTGTCCATATCTCCACCACTGCCTCTTTTTCTCTAGTATTAAATGCATGCAACAAAATTATGGAGTACCTTTATCAACACTCCACCACTTCACTACCAGTGTAGATAACTCACTTGTCAAGTAGGATGCCATGTAGGATTGATAGTTACCACGTTTTTGTGGTGTGAATTGTCATATACAAGCCACTATTCTACCTTCACCCTAAGCTTCACCCAACCTCCTGGTAGAAAGGGGGCATTACTCTTTCCACAATTGGCCATTGTCTCTCACGTCCTCCAAATGCATATCAAGCTCCTTGTTAGCTTTCCAATGGATCTCTCCAATCTCCAATCCATGCATGCATTAGCAAACTACAGTGATTTTTGTACAGTGAAGTCATACTAAAATGTACCTCATGTGTAGATGATGATTAGTCTAAATCTATTACACTCATAGATTCTCCCAGGCTCTCATAGTCCACTTAGGTGAAAAAGGGTTAATGTAGTGAGTTCAAGAAACTTCTAGCTTTTACTCTAATTCAAAATTCAAGTCATGAAAGTAATATTTGTGAAGTTGGCCCATCTAATGAAATGAAACTTCTGAAGTCTAGATTTCACTTGAATTTGAAATTTGAAATAGTTCATAAAATTGGTTAAGTTATTACAAATTGAACTTTGGGAAGATAACCATGCCGTTTATTGGTTTTTTTTTTTAGCTAAACATAGAAGTTTCATTTACACCACAACTTTTGGCACTATAATGTACAACACTAGTGAAAATTTCACAATTTTAAGCATACTTAGATTTGATATGAATTTTTTGATATGAATTTTCTTCTTCTTCAGAAAATCACAATAATTTCAAATTTTCACAATGTTATTTGAGTTTTTTGTGACATATACAAGACATTTCATCTTATTTCTAAAAAATGAAATACAAAATCTTCTATGTATAGAATTTATACTAAATGAAATATCTGAGCACACAATAGAATCGAAATTGGAATTTGATGCCATGATCCTAGGGTCTAAAGTTCCATGATTAAGCATCAAAGAGTCCTTTTATAGTTCAATATGTATTTGCTTAGGCATTTTGAAAAAAAATACACTTGCAAAAATTAGAGCAATGAAGTTCTTCTTTTTAGTTCTCTTTTGTGTTGAATTGACACTTTGACATCCCTCTTAATGAGTGTGGTAGCCTCGCCACAACAAAGCCATGTATTCAATTTTGGTCCGTGGGGTAAAACTTTGTGGAGAGATCACGGGGATTTAATTGGGAGATATTGGAAATCGTGTCCGAGGAGGAGGATGGGGACTAAACTGGAGATCTCCATTGCCCAATTCCGGTTGGAGACAACCAGGGATCCACCAGTCTCCCTATGTAATTAAAGGGATGGAAGTAAGCCCGGTAATGACACGTGGTACATACTGGACTCGAACTTGACCATGAGATGAATGGGAGATATTTCTAAGGAGGAGGACAAAGACTTAATTAGGGATGAGAACTTAATTTTTACTTTTACAATTTTAGTTAATTTACTTAAACTAACAATACCTCGTCGACAACAGCTTACCATATTTATCTTCTCACTTGTATACCGACCTATTGTCACCAATGGGAACCCCACGTAATGGTCACTTTTGTACATAATTAATTCAACATGGAGATTGTCCAAGAAATTGGAAATTTCAACACATTCGTCTACTCATGTAATGCAAAGGGGATAACCGTAGAATACCTAGGTGATATCCGCGTAAAAATGTGACATACAACCTTGTACTTAATTTCTGATAACTTCTTCACTACACTCAAAATTATATTTAGTGTTGGATGACAATTGGTGTATTTACCACCATCATGCCCCAACACTATTAGTCAACTTGTGGACAATTAGTGTATTGGGGCCACCATTTCTTAATGGCAGCCTCCCTTTTAGCCGCCAAAGTTGCAAGTTGCATAATTAATGTATATTTCAAAATCTAACACTAAATGTCAACTTCTTCATTTTTCAATTCTTTAAATCTTACTATTGTTCACAATTGGTGTTGGAATTGACAATTAGAGTTGCTACAATTCTACCCTTGTTGACAATTGGTGTTGTTGTTCGTGTTTAGTGTTGCCAACACTAAATATAATTTTTAGTGTACCAGTTATATAAAAGCATTAGTATTTTTACCAAGAAAGCCATTGTAACATGAGTTGTTATAAGCAATCTGGTACACAACCAAGGACAAATGTTGCACATGACAAGAACATACGTTGCACATGACAAGAACATACGTTGCACACGACAAACTCACAGTGAAACATATCTCCGAAACGAGAGCATAATTTATATAAAGACAACAACCGCATGACTCAGTAAGAGTAGAAATACAATACTTTGGGTGTAGCAGCATCTGCGGTTGTGTACAGTTCACTATGTTTGTCTTGCTCATCAAAATTTTCTGCACAAACAGAAGGAATAGTGCAACCTCCCTTTTCACATAGCAAATAAAAATTAAAAAACCAAAGATTTCACCGTGCGAATTCGAATATAAGCTAGCTTTTTTGTTCCATTCTAAGCAGCAGCAGCAGCACACAATGTTTAACTAACAAGACAAGCATAGGGCCTTGTCAGCACATCGTACTCAACCTATACAGAACTTTCAGTGTGATGTTTGTACGAGCACATGTAATATAGAAGGATAAGCCTTAACGCATGCCCATTGAGCTTATCTATGGCAACCACTTTGCAATGTATCCCATATGTAAGGGCAACGGTTCGCAGCACCTAACAAGGGGATGAACTGGATGAGGATGAATCCCTGACTCCGTCGCCCCGTAGATCCCGAACCATGTGGATCCCGAACCTGTGGACAGGGTATTGACAAGGTGTTGACCAAAACCCCCTCTTCGTTCACTTGCTCCTTTGTTAAATCTTTTTCTTCTTTTTTTCCTTTCCATTCACTTTGCTCTAAAATTTAAATAGAACTATATACTCTTACACGTATTTCGTTGAATACTTTTTTTCTTTTTTTCTTTCTCCTTTTTTTCTCCAGTAACTTTGCTATACAATTCAAATAAAATTATTTATACTCTTACACATATTTCGTTCAATCCTTTTCTTTTTCTTTTTTCTTTCCATTCACTTTGCTTTAAAATTTAAATAGAACTATTTATACTCTTACACGTATTTCGTTCAATTTTTTATTTTATTTTCCTTTCCATTCACTTTGCTTTAAAATTTAAATAGAACTATTTATACTCTTAAACGTGGGAATGACGAACGGACGTCGAAGGTGGAAGGCATTGCGGGGGAGAGCAATCACAGAGCGAGTGAATGAGCAAGTGAACGAAGAGGGGGTTTGGGTCAACACCCTGTCAATACTCTATCCACAGGTTCGGGATCTATCCTCATCCAGTTCATCCCCTTCTTAGGTGCTGAGAACTCTTACGCCATATGTAATGAAGGTGATAGTGGGAGTTTTTTACCTCACAAAATATGTTCTGTAATAGAATTGTCACGTGCAACATATGTATTGATGACACTTGCCCTCATCTACAACAGCTTGTACTTTCAAGCTTACCACATTTAAGGTAAGCCCCCCTAGAACCGACAAGTTAAGGAATGTGCATATATAGAGAGAGGAAATAATAATACTATTATTTTTCAACGATAGCCAATAGAATTACAATTCCAACCCAAGTGATTTCATATTTTTTCGATGAAAATTGAATTTGTTATGAATTTTCAAACTGTGCAGCCATGTTTAGTGGGTGGCGAGCAGTAGGTACCCCCCATAACCAACGACCAAAAGTAAGGGTATTGACTAATAGCAAACCTCCATTTGGAGCTCAGTTGGTGGTAATGGGATGGAAGAGGGTTGGATATACCTCCATTTTATAGGCGTTGGCTATGGATTTTTGTTGGTTATGGGGAGGCTTACTTTATCTTCTCATGTCGAAGTGCTAGTCCAACATAGACGAAAGTAGAACTCCAATGCTCTGATTTTTTAAGGTGGACACCTAAATGCGCAACCATCTATATATTGGTCTATAAAATAAATCTTAACTCAGACTATGTTTCACCAATACCATCCCAAAATTGCCTCTTAAAGATGAGAGGTTGTTAGATTAATCGAACAATGTATTACTATTTTCAACTGTAGGATCCTCAAGTTAACAACTACGAAAAGACACTTAACACATTCCGTAAACTTTGACCGCATGGATTGTAAGATACATGCATTTGAAGAATGTGCTATGGTTTTTTTCTTCCTTGAAAGAACGGGGTCAACATACTTTGACTCAAGATAATGGCGTATTTTTCCACTAAACATTGCATAGATTTTATAAGTCTATGTTCTACCTTGTGATAGTTCATTGCTTGCGTCTTATAACGAATTGTTGTTGTATCAATGCTCTCTTCTATAAAGGGAGCGGACTACACAATAGTCCCACATTTCCCTCATGTGCTACCATCTTCCTTTCAAGATTGTTTTGAATGGTCTTCAAACACTTTTTGAGCTTTTTAACCATCTAACTTCGTTGTAAACAGGGTACAAGAAGGCCAACTTAAGTTGGTATAGCCATATGACGTTTTTACATGCCATCTAATGTTTTCATAAATACAACGTTTTATCATGAATTGAGCTCAAAATGAATTCAAAATTGACATAATGGAAACATGGCTAGATTTATATCTTAGTTTAATGAGGGTGTTCAAATTGAATAATTGTTAACCCTTTAAGGCTGATTGACCATATATGGATTGTTTTGGCACAAGAACCTTTACAAAAGTGCTACACGCCATCTCAAAGGAAAAAATAGACCATGACTTGGAGGTGAAAAGAGATGGGCATCTGTTGAGACCATTGCCACCGCAATTGGTACAAGCATCAGCAAGTTATAGTGATTTCTGTGAAATGAGTCTGTAGATTTTTGTGTTGAAATGTATCCAGTGCATAGATGTCATTTTGCATGATCTACAATACTCCTAGATCCTCACAAGCCGGAAAAGCTCATTGGCCTTAGAGGGTCAAGGATTTAGAAGCACATGTTTTAGATTGAGTTGTCAAATAACCACTAAATCATAGCTTGAACAATGTAACAAACACTCAATTATGTCAATTTCTAATTGAATAATTGTAGATAATTTTGTAGGTCATGACATATGTTGCAAATTATATGCCACATTCATCAAGAATTTTGAGTACATGATGTAATATAATATAATATTTTGTATTTATGAGCAAAGTAGTTGTAGGGATAAAAGAATGAAAAAAATAATTTATTTGAAGTTTACATTGAAGCAAAAACAGACAACAAATCAATTCATTTACTAATGTTCTCTTGATTTAAGATTGATTCAACCTTTAAACTTATACAAGAAGCCAACTACTTAACCCATAAATTCCCAAGAGTCCTTTTGGCGGACAATTGAACTAGGTTTGGGTAGGTTCCTATGGTGTCAATTTTTAACATTCTTCTTTGAATTTCTTGCTCTAGATGGTCATTACTAAGAGCATTGTGTGATCATATTTTTTTCCCTAAATCCAACATGTAATGAAAAGGTTATGCCATCTTAAAGGAAAACGTCTCGAAACTGGGCACGTGGGCAACTCCAAAAACTTTTGTTAGGACATCTATTGAAATGTGAGATTTTTAGTACTGGCAAATGATAAAATATTCTTTCATATGGTCAAATTTTGTTTTGTGTCTTCAATGAAAAATAGCATATAATCCAAGTAATTTTTTAACACATTGTCTCGCATTGTCAGGCAAGGTACCAAAAAAGACTTCTTCTTTTCCACATAAAACTTAGAGATCTCCGTATTCTTACTTTGTATTTTTTCCATGACAATATGTGGTATAAGCCTTCTTCTTCACCACTCGGATTACCATTTCAAAACATATCCAGTTTACAAATAAATAAAACATGATTTAGCAAATCTTGAACCTCCACTCCTTGCACAATTGTTTTGAATATGCTACATCCCTTTTCTACCTCTTAAAACTTGGTGTACAAGGAGCAAATATCATGCTCAAGATGATGGTAATAAATTTAGACCTGGTGTAGTGCAAAATTTTGACACAAAGGGTAGTCAAAGTTTACTGATCCACTCAATGCAAGTCAAAAAACAAACCATTTTGTCTACTTCAAACACTATAATCTTTCAATCTGCGTGGTCAAAGTTTATGAAATTTTGAGAGTACGGTATGTTACTTAAAAAGTCTTAGTTGAAATCCTCCATTTAAAAGTATATACAGACCCGTATGTTACTTTGTAGATCCTAAAAATGCATTAAAGTTTAGCAAGACTTACACCTTTGGATTGAAGATTCTTCAACCAACATCTTTCATTTGGAGGTCAATTCAATATCTAAACATTATTGACATGTTCTAAATTAACACCATACATGTAGAATACTGTGGCTACCAGTGGCACCCTCTGTTGTTTAAGGATTAAAAACCTTGAATGTAGAAAAATATTGTCGATATTAGCCCTTTGATGCCTAAGTGGACCATGAGGCACTAAGAGAATCCAAAAGGGTAATAAATTTTGCTAAACATTATCTACACAGTGGGTACATTTATGCCATGGAAATCATTGTAATTTGTCAATGTGTGCATCGATTGGGGATCATAAAGATGTGTTAGAAAGCTCTCTCAAATCTCCAAGTGCGTTTTGAAAACCGCGGCGACAATGGGCAATCATGGTGAAAGTCACAATATCAAAATTGGCACAAAAATCGACCTTGCGTGGGCCTCATAGGCGTCAAAGGTTTAACACTTTTCATTTTTAAGGAGAACCTTATGGAGTCCATAAACTCAGTGAAAGTGGATCCATTCATTCCACTCTCCAAAGATAACGCCTTTGAGTTGACAATCAACAAGAACCTACAGGAAAATTTGAATCCGTCCAAACCAACATTATGAGCCAACTTCAGTCAGGTGTACACTTGGAGATCATCAATGAAACATCTCTCTCTAGGAGCTCATCAAACTCTAATGTAAGAATGGTTTAAACTTCCTATACAAAATGTTGAAACCTTTTAAATATAAAGAGTAGAATTGAATCATTCATTTTCTAGTATCACCTATAAACCATACAAGATTCAAGACTCATAATGAGGACATCAAAGTAATTTTAAAAACCTTCACTCCAGCTACGCGAGCAAAGAAGAAGAAGAACTCTGGTCTCCGGTGGACGCCAACGTGAATAGAGTGTCTCTTCATTCCACTTCTAAGTGGATGCCCACCGGATAATGGATTTAAGTGTAGAATTAATTTCCCATCTCAGAAGCACTTACACTACCCCACAATTAGTTTCATATGATCTTTAAACATACCTCATGTAATAACCTTTTACTTTTACTTTACTATAAGATTGATAAATACATCTACACCCTTTCATACCACTCACTTTTTCTTCATAAATTCATCCAACTCTTTTACTTTCACAAGCACCTATAATAGTTGCAAGTAGAAATAGATACATATATTTGCTAGACTAATTTCTTCATGTGACTCCACAAGCCACACCAAACACATCTACTTCTATTCTTTTACTTTTCCTTTTCCTTTTCCTTTTACTTTTACTTTTACCAAAGATGATTGAACAACAACTTAAGCTAACTTATCATCTCCTCTATATCACTATATAAGTAGTAGGCACTGGACTTTAACTTGTTGACATTCAAACGAGATATATTTTGACTGATCAAAGCTACAGCTAGTGGAGCTCTAGCTCAAACTAGGCTTTAGAAATGGCCAAGAGGACATCGTGGGCCGATTTGCCCATGGATTGTCGCGAGAACGTGTTGCTTCGCATATCGTGGTGTGATGCGTGTTGTCTCCGTGCGGTTAGCAAGCAATGGTGTAGTGACTTGAAGGATCCTATATTCAGGCCAAGCTCATCATGTATGCTTATCGTGCCCCGGAGACAGATGTTGTCCGAGGCAAATCCTCATGTCATCTCCGTAGAAACACGTCCATGGCAATTTCTAGAAATTGCCACCAACAAAGTGTTCTATGCCCACGACACCTTCATCACAAAAGCATTGCAGCTTCGACCTGGAATCAAACACACTATGGCGGCCAATGGTGGATTTATCTACGTAGTGTATGATGATACTACTCATGTTGTGTGCAATCTCATGCTGAATGAACACCACCAGATTCCGGCCCCAACTATGCACCATAAACAATCCCACATTAGTGCCCTCATGGTGGTGGTGGATGCGGTCACTCAACATTACCGAATCATCCTCACCGCTTGCTCCCGAACAATGATCGAGGCAGTTGGGCTTCTAGCTGTCAATGTGTACGATTCTATAGATAAGACGTGGAGGTACATCGACGTTGGTGCTTTTTTCATCCCGTACCAAAGCCTTATCCTCGACAACGTCTTGTATCTTGTGTGCCAGCCCTACATCAATAACCAACTTCTCTACTTCAGATTGTTTGATTTAAACACCAATCGATGGACCGACACCGATACATGGTTGCGTCGCGTACCACCATGTCTGTGGATCAACCAATGCTCCTTCCAGGTGGTGGTAGCCTCGGGTTTCTTGTTCTTGGTAGACTACTCTGAGCGATCAGTTGTTGCAAAGACAATCAGGGTCACAATTTGGAAGATTGAGTTGGGCGAGAAGACAGTTACTCAAGTTGCTCATCTGCCCAATTTCACAACGTACCCTGCCGATTCTCAAGCAGGTGATGCTCCACTGGTGGCCGTTGGATGTGGAGACTCCATTGTTGTGTCCAATTTTTGTGGCCGTCATTGGAGGTGGGACGTGGTGTACGATTCTTGGTATGAAATGGAGCGCTTTGTGCCGGTGGAGCCTCTCACTACTTACCACAACCTCTTTATTGCTCCCTTTGACATGCAGATCATGCGCCCAATTTCTTCAGGATGATATTAATCCTTTAATCTTGCGAGCTTTGTAGGTTTAAAACAATGTTGTTTTGTACATGAGTGCGACACATTCATCATCTATGTATTAGATTTGTATGCTTGAGTATGGTTCAAATAAATGTATCACTTGAGTGTTGCAGTGTTGCAATGATATAAGTTGAGAAATGGCCATTGTAAAGCTTCTGCTATGGATTCCTCTTGGTGCATATCCATAGAAAATCCATTGTTGATATATTTTTTTGGAAGGGACAAGTATTTAGAAGGACATGTCTTAAATCGAGTTGTCAAATAACCACTAAAACATAGCTTGAATAATGTAACAAACACTCAATTGTGGCAATTTCTAATTGAATAATTGTAGATAATTTTGTAGGTCATGACATATGTTGCAAATTGTATGCCGCGTTCATCAAGAATATTGATTACATGATGTTATATAATATAATATTTTGTATTTAATGAGCAAAGTAGTTGTAGGGATAAAAGAATGAAAAAATGAATTTAACTTGAAGTTTACATCGAAGCAAATAAAGACAACAAATCAATTAATTTACTAATGTTCTTTTGAATTGAGATTTATTCAACCTATGAACTTAAACGAGTAGCCAACTACTTAACCCCTAAATTCCCAAGAGTCCCCTTGGGGGACTCTTGAAGGTTTGGGTAGGTTCCTATGGTGTCAATTTTTAACATACTTCTTTGAATTTTTTGCTCTAGATGGTCATTACTAAGAGTTTTATTTTTTTCCTAAATCCAACACATAATGAAAAGGATATGCCATCTTAAAGGAAAACGTCTTGAAACTGGGCACGTGGGCAACTCCAAAAACTTTTGTTAGGACACCCTATGAAATATGAGATTCTCAGTAAAAGCAACCAAAAAGATTTCCTTTCAGATCATCAAATTTTTTTTGTGTCTTTAGCAAAAAATAACATATGAATCCAAGTAATTTTTTTAACACATTGTCATGCATTGTCATGCATTGTCGGGCAAGGTACCAAAAAAACTTCTTCTTTTCCACATAAAACTTAGAGATCTCCATATTCTTACTTCATATTTTTTCCATGACAATATGTGGTATAAACCTTCTTCTTCACCAATCAGATTACCATTCCAAAACATATTTAGTTTACAAATAAATAAAACATGATTTGGCAAATCTTGAACCTCCACTCCTTGCACAATTGTTTTAAATATGCTACATCCCTTCTCTACCTCTTAATACTTGGTGTACAAGGAACTAATATCATACTCAAGATGATGGTAATAAATTTAGACCTAGTGTAATGCAAAATTTTGACACAAAATGTAATCAAAGTCTACTGATCCACTCAACCCAAGTGAAAAAACAAACCATTTCGTCGACTTCAAACACTATAATCTTTTGATCCATGTGGTCAAAGTTTATGAAATTGTAAGAGTATGTTACTTAAAAAGTCTCAATTGAGATCCTACATTTAAAAGTAGATATAAAAGTTTTTGTGTTCTTCCTTACTCATTGCACGAGAACGAATAGTTTTGAGGTGTTTTTGGAGTGAAAATGAGTAAGAACCCCAAAAAAGGGTTAACAAGGGTCAATTTTTTGCCTTGATCCTGCCTTTCGCTTTACTCCAAGAAGAAGCTTTGATTCCCTATTGTATTTGGTGTACCTACCTCAATTGCCATATCTTGGTAGCATTCTTGAACTCACCGTACGTTCAAACTCATTTACAAACTTATCTCTTTCTTTACGTTTCCTTCATGTATCTTGGCTACAAGCAAAGACTGAAAAACAGAACAAAAACATTGAAACACGGAAGGAGAAAGTTGCATTTTCCAAGGCAAGTTCCATTATCAACAAAATTCTAACGTAATATACAAAAGACCGAGACACTCCCATGATTCCTCGGATGGAGTTTCAGAATCTACCTCATTTGCTGAAGACATACCAGATCTACAACTCAAAAACTGAGACTCCATCATCTCACTTGGGTCCGTTCAAGTTATCAACATCATAAAACTCAATCGTCTTGTACTTCTGTGAAACAAGTTCAGCTTGCACCTTGCGAGCCGTGTCGGTGGCGGAGCCCACGAGGATGAGCACTGACGTCCCTGCAAAGCCCCGGAACGTCGGCAGATGCGTCACTCCTTCCACCAGAAACGGCGCCAGGGCCATCACGCCGAGGAACGCTGACCCCAGCACCGAAATACGTCCCAACACCTGCACACAAGAGACAAAGAAAAACAGTTTAACCCGTATAAAAATGAATTAAAGTTTAACAAGACTTACACCGCTGGATTGAAGATCCTTCTTTCATTTGGAGGTCATACCTTATCATGTTCAACTAAGACACCATACATGTAGAACACTATGGCCACCAGTGGCACCTTCTGACGTTTAAGGATTGAAGATTAATGTCAAGGGTTGGACAATATTTTCTACAGCTACTACTACTTGGGTTCAGAGGCCACCAAGCTTGAAAACATTGCACCTATTTGCAAGGTTGATGATTTTCGTCCACGCTTTCTAGGGCTGATAGACATCGGTGAAGTCATACTGGTTGAACCAGAATGGAAGGAAGAGACAGGATGAGCTTACAGTTTCGATGTAGGCGGCTGTTGCTTTTCCAGGTCGGACGGAGGGAATCGAAGCACCTTGGCGCTTCAGTTGGTCACTCACGTCCTTAGGATCCAGCTGCAAGAATGTGTAGAAGTAGTTGAAGAAGGCTATCAGCAACACGTTGGCAGGAAGGTATAAGGAGCCTGGAAACAAACCAGCACCCCTACCACTGTCAGTACCAGATGCGAGATACTTCATCGACACAGTGCATTGATTTCTCAAAGATGGAAAAAAAAGGAAAAAGAGTAGCCGCCCTTGCTTTTACCTTGCTAGATATCAACTGAACAGTCAAATTATCAGTTAGTTGTGAAGGTATCAACATGATACTCCTTTTTTAAGTTACAATACTACTATTATTTTTCACTGGAGAGCTTGGTGGTCTCTAATACTAGAGATGCTTGTTGAGTTTGGAAGAGCTTCGTGGTCTTTGAGCTCAAGCTGGAACTAGCTTTAGCCGCCTTTGAGAACGAAGAAGGAGAGGTCATGTTGTAGCTGCCTTTTTCCTCTATAGATATTAAGAGCTATTTAGGGTCAAAACTCATGGTGTGAGTGTCAAATTACATACCAGTCGGGTAAAATGCAACAGCCGCATCCTTGAGGAATGCAAGGCCTGTAAACTTTGCTGCTGAGGCAGGAAGAGCAAGCAAGGACGAGGAGAAGATAATCGGCATCACACCAGAGCTATTCACCTGTGAATACCCAAACATTAACTGTCAGCCCTTGAACCTCCTCAAAAAAAATCTAAAATCTATACTAGATATACATTCTTACCTTAAAGGGAAGATACGCAGATTTCCCTAACCCCTTGCTGCTGGCTTTAAACCTGGAGGCGTAGTTGATGGGGATCTTCCTCTCTGCCTCCTGCAAACACCACCACACTAGTTAATCAATTCCCAGCTCAGTAGAAGATTAAGTAAATCAGTTAACACCAAAAAAGAATAGTTGATGAATTCCTACGATAATTCATTTAAGGTAAGATCTGTACAGTTATCCATCTAAGTCATACCTGCACATACACAACAGGAAAATAAAATGCAAACTTCAACAGGAAAAGAAAGTGTAAGACTCCTACCTGGACACACACAATAGGGAAAGAGAATGGGGAGCAAACTTCAACAGGAAGAAAAGAAGACAGAAAATTGGTACCTGCACATACACAATGCCCAGCACAAGCAGCAGAAACGCTCCAATGCTGCCTGCTAATCCGGGGTAGTTGCCATCGGTGATAGCTTGGGCGACGGTGCGGCCGATGGACGAAGGCAGGTACGAGACGATGTTGGTGAAGATGAGCAGCGAGGTGCCGTTGCCCAGCTTCAGATCCGAAATCTTCTCTCCGATGAGCATTGTCACCACGGCTCCCAGCGTCAGAGCTGACACCGCCGAGAACGCCCACTCTGGCGAGAAGTCGCTCACGTATGGCCGAATGTATGTCACTTGCCCCACAGCCTGTGAATGCATCAGCGAGGTCAGAATCCGCAGAATCAAACTATCAAGATAACACCCTAACCCTTGTCTGATAGCATATCAAGGTCAGAATTCACAACTTATAAAGAAATATCTTGTCTGATGGCATGTCAAGCTCAGAATCCTTAACTCTTGACGAGAAACCCGAATTATCCTCGTCTGATGCCATATTTAGGTTAGCATCCACAACTCTGTTGAAAAATTTGAAGATAAAATCCTAACACTTGTCTGATAGCATATCAACGTCAGAATTCACAACTTTGTTTGAAAACTATGCAGAAATATCTTGTCTATGGCATGTCAAGCTCAGAATCCTTAACTCTTGACGAGAAACCGGAATTATCCTCGTCTGATGCCATATTTAGGTTAGCATCCACAACTCTGTTGAAAATTTGAAGATAAAATCCTCTTTGTCCAAAACCCTAACTAAACCCCGTCTGATGGCATATCAAGGTCAGAATGCACATCTTCGTTTGTAACTCGTGAAGATGAATCCTAAACCTTGTCATATCAAGCTCAGAATCCACATCGCTGCTTGAAACGCTTGAAGAGAAACCTTATCTGATGGCAAATGAGGAGATGGAAAGGTTGGAGCACTCACCTGGACGACGCCGAAGGCGACAGACGCGTACTTGGTCCACTGCAACACCTTCTTTCTGCCCGCCTCGCCCTCCTTCTTCTGCAACTCCTGCAGCTTGGGAAACACGGTCCCGAGCAGCTGCGCCACGATCTGCGCATTAATGAACGGCACAATTCCCAGCGACGCGATCCCCAGCCGCCCAATGCTGCCCCCGGAGAACGTATCCAGGGTGCCCAACAAGCTGTTGGAGTCGATGCTCCCCTGAAACGCCGAGCGGTCCACGCCCCACAGCGGCACGTACGTCCCCAACCGCGACAGCACCAACCACCCCAAGAGCAGCAGAAACTTCTCCGGAAGCTTGCCCTTGAAGAAATCGCTCAAGTCCACACTCTTGTCCTCCATCGCCGCTGCCAAAACAAAACCCACCAAAAAATTCTCATCCCAATCGCAAACTCTCCCACGAATTCCAAACTCTCCGAAAAATTGCCAACATCCCAGCAAGTCTCCCAGGAATTCGTCACACCTGCGGTGCCTCTGGAGGAGCTTCCGGACTTGGACATCATGAGGGCGGATTGAATTGCGCTCCATGAGAATCCGCCTGGTTGCGTGTTGTTGTCTGTCTCGAGGCCCAGAGGGTCGAAGCGCCAGTCCCCTTCTGAGTTCTGGTCTCTGTCGACGGCGAGAGCTGCTCTGCACGCGAATGCGTGTCTGCTCCTTCCGCTGCACGACGGCTTCACATGGAGAGTCCGTAAACGAGTTCCACGGAATGACCTGCTGCTGAGCGCTACTACTCTGGTGGCACTGGTGGCCGGGACAATCCCCAACACCGACGCCATCGCCATTCTGAGTTGCAATCCTCGCACCAGCTACAAAATCCGCAACACGGAGCTCTCAACTGCAAAGGTTTTTCCTCTTTTTTTTTGTGGATGAGGCTGTGATACCCTCCAGAGTATCACAAAGGTATCCTCTTTTCCAAGGACATGAACGGTCCTTCATCACATCGTGTTTGGTCTTCTGCTTCATCAGCTCATTTCAAGCACGTCATATTGTTTGCTGGAAATCTCTGCTTCAGTGTGCGTTGAAGTATCGCATCTGGGTTTCCTCGTCTACAGCTTTTGCAGGTTCGTCTTCCAGACATATGTTTTCCCTCTTTCAAATTTGAGATTATAGCATGACGCATCATGGTTATGTCAGTTTTAGGGTTTTGGGGCGTGATGGCGTGTTTCTGTGAAATCTCGGGCAGGTTTGTGTCCTGGTTTTCTTTCATGATGCATCATTCTTTCCGAATTTAGAATTACACCTTGAATTGCTACTTCTGTTATGGAATTGAAGAGGGTTGTGTCAGTTTGAGGGTTTAGGGTTTGATGATTGTGTTACCATTTGTTGTTAGTTGCAGAGCTTGATTGGAGGGGAGAGTGAGTGTGGAGCTATGGTGCTTCTGTTGCTGGAAGTGAAGGCGGAGCTGGAGAGCATCACCAACTTAGTGCCCAAGGGCGGCTCTGATGGCTCAGAGTACACCTTCTTCTTCAAGGTACTAATAAGTCGAATTGGATTTTGGTAGACGATCAATGATCCTGTTTGATCGGTGGTGTGGATTCGACTACAGATCAAGTGCGGCGGGTGTGGGACGGTGAGCGACAAGGAGACGTCCGTCACTCCATCCGAGCTCTATGACATACCTAAAAGCAAGGGCTCCGCCAATCTGGTGCAAAAGGTTTGTCAAAACATCATGCTCCGATTTTTTCAAGAGATGGTTCCTTGATTATTGATCGTTTTCAGGAAGTGAGAAGATTTTTGATCTGATGTTGTTCCTCTTATGCTGGTGCAGTGCAAGTTCTGTGACAAGCAAGGGAACATCACCGTGGTGCCGGGGCGGGACAAGCCCTTCACTCTGGAGGACAGCGAGAGCAGCAAGTTCGTGGCCATCGGGTGCTTCGACTGCCGCGGCATCGAGCCTGTAGAGTTCTCGTTCCGAGATGGCTGGGCTGCGGAAGGCGTAAGTAGTACCACAACATCCACTCTCACATGCTTACAACTCCAGAAAGATGCATTCAAGCTTAGATATGCGTTTGCCTGATCAGGGAGATGATTTATTTTTCTCGGTGGACGATCCATGGATTGCTTGGATATGTGTTCCACTCATCAGGAAGATGATTTGTAAATTTGTTTCATGCGGTTTTTGTACAGAAAATCTGAAGCCATTGTAGCATGCAGAGTATGCATAGAGATGGGATGTTGCTTGGATATGCGTTTGACTGATCAGGGAGATGACTTGTTGATTTGTTGTTTTTCTCGGTGGAGGATGCATGGATTGGTTGGATATGTGTTTTCACTCACCAGGAAAATGATTTGTTGATTCGCTGGTTGGTGGCTCATGCACTTTTTGTGCAGAAAATAGAGCTTGGTCTGAAGCCATTGTAGCATGCAGAGTATGCATAGAGATGGGGTGTTGCTTGGATATTATGCGTTGGAGTGATCAGTTGGTTGGATATGTGTTTTCACTCACCAGGAAAATGATTTGTTGATTCGTTGGTTGGTGGCTCATGCACTTTTTGTACAGAAAACAGAGCTTGGTCTGAAGCCCTTGTAGCATGCAGAGTATGCATAGAGATGGGGTGTTGCTTGGATATTATGCGTTGGAGTGACGAGGGAGACGAGTTGTTGATTTGTGTTTGTTGGTGGATGATGATGGTGCAGTTGACAGGCACCAAGTTTGTGGATATAGATCTGTCTGATGGCGAGTGGGCGGAGTATGACGAGAAGGCGGCGGCGTCCGTGGGCATCCTGAACCTGGAGCAGCGCTTTGTTGTGACCAAGTAGACACCTCCTCCTCATCAGCAAGCAAGGCCATGCCAGGAAATCAGCTGCTTCTCATTTCTGTGTAAGTATGTAATTCTAAATGAGGAAAAGCCTTCTTTTTTGGTGGAGGAAACATGGTCTTGTCATGTAATTTGCAAACTCTGACGATGGATACACTTTTATGTCACCTTGAAAATGAATGTATACACTTCTGTAGCAACACATGAGCGAAAACTACATACATGTAGGCACAATATTTATGAATTAGAGTCATAATTCAATAGCTAATGTTAGGACTCATGGGTAAAATCTTTAACACCTTCTGATGATTTATATTTCAAAGTTGAAAAAATCATAGTCCATTCTAAGTCTGATGATTTATATTTTTCAAAGTTGAAAAAAACATGGTGTCTCCTTACAATCTAATAGTGTAGGAATTATGGGGTCTTTTGATAAATTACAAATAAGATAATCTATTCAAAGGAAATAGGATGAGAAAGCATGAAGATATCTCTGAGACATTGGAGTTGTCAGCAAAGTACCCCAAATCCTCAGTTTCTGACCTGTAAAATGGAAAAGCCATGGTTGCCGAGTCCATTGGCAGGGTTTTACTGTAGACCTTCAATAGAACACTGGATAGATTAGTTTTAGAGCCCCATAATTCCCAAAGTCCAGTTTGAGCCTGGTTTTTATGAAGCGCTGAGTGTTGTCACATGGTATACACTGTTCAAGTCAGCCATGTCAATGATGTTTTGCATTTGTATGTGCTATCAGCCAACACTCTACAACATTGTTCTTGTTTGTTCTTGGGAGATTTGTGCCATTTGTGGTAACTGACACCTCCATAAAACCCTCAAATCCTGAATTTATTTCATAGGATTATTTTACGGTTACACTCAAATACAGGTTAGATTTTCTTTTCCATGAAAAAAGGAGGACGAAAGACCAATTCCCTTTACAAATAACTCTATTGTCAATTTGTAGAAAACCTCAATTATCAATTTTTTTGTGCAGAAAAATTATCCAACTATGATTTGATTACACCAAAATTTATATGATATACCACATAAATATAGGGTGAAACCTCAAAAAATGGTTTTTTAAACAATAAGTTAGTGCATATAAAACTTGTACCAAGACTTTTATTCCACATAATTTAAACAAATGCAAAAAAATTAAGAATCAAAAAACCAAAAAGAGAACTTCATAGCACTACCCCTTTATATATACAAATAGCAAAAAACAAACCCCTCTAGTAAGTAAGAAGAGAGACCAACAAATGACCAACAAGCAAGTATAGACTACAATTAAGCATGCAATATCAACATACATAACACCAATAGCAAAAATTAAAAGACAAACTTGTTTGCACCCATTTTAGTTTGTTGTACTTTGTCCTAAGATCAAAGGTTTGAATAATTCATCTAGTATTACTGCGAAAGAAGTTTTATAACAATATTAGGTGAATATATATATATATATATATATATGAACATAATGTAGTCTTTTTGGATATAAAACTTAAATTCAATATGTTAAAATATCTATTGAAGTCATTTCAATTTATGCTTGAAATCTTCCATAATGATTATTGATATGTGTGGTTTAAAATTTTAAATAAAATAAATTAATGATTATAGAATGATAGATGTTGGTCTCTAATTCTCTTGAGAATAATCTTTGTGATCGCCTTAACCGTCCTCTGCAACGCTTTGATGGACTCCATTAGATTTCCAATTTCCTTAGTGTCCATCGACTTGACAAGCTTATCAATGACAATGGAGCCATATTCCTTGGTGCATGTCCTGAGTAGAGGTAGAAGAGTGCTCCTAAGCATGTGCAAAGTCCATTAGTTTGAGTCATGCACCGTAGGTGAACCTCTAATTCGGCGTTTATTAATTAGAAAAATGCTTGCCAAAATAAGTGGGAAAATACTTAATGAAATTGCCAAAACCAGAGAAACTATATATTTATAGATTTTGTCAGATTGGATTTATGAGGTGTTATTTGACATCTACAGAAAATTTAGATGCCAAAAAACACCTCATAAGCCCAATTCGGATACAAATTGAATGATTTATGGCCATTTGAAAGTTGCTAATGAGAAGAAGCATGGGCTGCCTGTTGGAAATCAGATTTTAACCCTTAAAAGCCCAAGTGTACCTACGGGGTATAATTATGTACACTTTAACTGCAATTATCTTCAAATCGTACGGTCAAAATTCATGACATTGGTGGCTTACACTATATGATTGGGGTTAGGTGGTTCATTGGAATTTTCATTAATGACATTGGTGGCTTACACTATTTGATTGGAGTTAGGTGGTTCATTTGGGTTTACATTTATGACATTGGTGGCTTACACTGTTTGTCAACTCATTTACAAATAGTGTACTTGGGTAAGTACACTATTTGTATCACTACACTAAATATTAATTTTAGTGTACTTGATGTACATGTCAATCATCACTCTCATTTACTAGAAAGTAACCATCTAATGTAAGCCCTCCTAAACCGACAACTTAAGGAATGTGCATATTTGGAGAGAGGAGGTAATTATACCATTATTTTTTAGTGATAGCCAATAGAATTACAATTCCCACCCAAGTGATTTCATATTTTTTTGATGAAAACTGAATTAGTTATGAATTTTCAAAATGTGCAGCCATGTTTAGTGGGTGGCTAGCAGTAGGTACCGCCATAACCAACGACCAAAAGTAAGGGTCTTGACAAGTAGCAAACCTCCATTTGGAGCTCACTTGGTGGTAATGGGATGGAAGAGGGTTAGAGATACCCAAATTTTTAAGACATTGGCTATGGAATTTTGTTAGTTATGGGGGGCTTACCTTAGTCTCTTCACATTTGTGCTATATTGACTGCATTCCATACTAAATTTAATGATATCTATAGAAATTGAAGGATGTCATGGGACACAATTTAGACACCATGACGCATAATCCTTTACTGCCCACGTCATGTTTCTCATGTTTCTCACGTCATGTTACTTGCCCAAAACCAAGGTATGTGCTCATTTTTTTCTTTGAACTAACTTTGATAGGAAATAAAATGCTTATTTTTAGTATCCAACCTTATAAAATTGAATTCAAACCATGACCTGAATCTTGGAGAAAATTTGCACAGCATCCATCAGTTGATGGAATCGATTATAGTGTTTAATCCCTAAAGGACCACGACCACTTTCGCTCTAAAACCAATCCAAAACTGCCACTGCCAAAAATAGACATGAAAATCTCATTTTAAAGTGAATTTTGGATTTTCAACCGTAAGATCTTAAAATAGACTTATATATAAACATGCCGTTAAATTTTGGTTGCAATCCACCGCACAGACTGATAGATTTTAGTGTTTAAAGTCAAAACAATGGTTCAGTTTCTTCCTTGCGATGAGTAGATCAGCAGACTTTGACTTCACTCTGAATCAAATTTTTGCATTGTACAAGGTCTAAATCTTTTACCATTGTCTTAAGCATGATGTTATTTCCCAACACACCAATTTTTAGAGGTAAAAAAGGGGTGTAGCATATTCAAAACAAGTGTGCAAGGAGTGGAGGTTCAAAAATTGTCATTCACGTATTATTTTTTTGTGAACTACGTATGTATTCAAATGATAATCCAAACGGTCAATGAGAAGGTTTTCACCACATATTGTTGTTGAAAAAATAAAAAGTGAAAAATATGAAGATCTCTAGGTTTTATATAGAAAAGATGAAGTTTTTTTCCCCCGTTGCCCGACAATGTGTGAAAATGTTTGACTTGGAATAAAATGCCTTTTTACACTAAAGACAAGAATTTTTTTTTGAAAATTTCCACAAAAGGAAATATTCTTTACATGTGTGAAAAATCTCAATGTCAATAGAAACTTTTGTCAAAAAATTTGGAGGTGCCCTGTGTCCCTACTTTTGGCTTTAAGTGGTACTAACTTTCAAACCACAAATCCAAAAAATAAAATAAAAATATGTCCACGAAGCTCTTATCAGAGGCAATCTAGAATAAAAATTTTAGAGAAAAAGGATTTTTTTTCGAATTTTAGGAACCTGCCCAAAATAAGAAATCCCCCCAAAGGAGACTGTGGTCCTTTAGGGGTTAAAGTTACCATATGTTGATAATGAAAGTTGTGGACTTTGGATGGTATACTACTTTATCCCTGAATAGATTCTTGCATGAACTTTAGTACTTTGAATACAAGACGTTCACATGTGCACTAGGTCAATAGACATATCATATGTCAAGAAAACATTTATGCATGATTATTGATGATTTTTTTATTCTGCCTACTTGTTTGTATACAACAATATTCCAAACTTATACAAATTGAAACAAAAATTTCATATGCAATGAGAAAGATCAACAATCACAAAACAATGAAGAATCTCTTAAAACCAAATTTGTATCAAAATTTAAGATCAAAACCATTTTGCATGTGTGAAATACAACATAGTATACGACATGGTATTCATTGTATTTCAATGTATTTGATGTATTATGTGTTGTATTTGTAGGTTTTCCATGATTTTTGTAACTCCAAATCATAATTTGCTTGTTGGAAAGGGTTCATGTGGTGTGCTCAAATCTGATCTTCACAATTCACAACCTAATTCTTCTCATGGATTTCATCCAAATGAAGTTTTAACACCAGCAGAGTCCCATTTTGGGTCTCTTGGGCACTAATGGGTTAAACACTTACATTTCTTTTCTGCACTAATAATGTATATCCACAATTCTTATTCAAATCATTATGCGATTGAAAAAGGATACCTTTTGTATGAAAGAGTTGTAATAAAATGTTAGCATCATGAGACATCACTACTAGAATTGGAGGGGTCGAAGCAACGTCCATGGAATAACACAAATTGTGAAAGGTTGAGATTTGCTTTCCCCATTTGCATTATTGAAATTTTATGCCGTTGATTCTCTTATCAGGAAGGATTTCATCTAGTACATGTGTTGCCAATTATTTCCTTGAGACGTAAACCTTATTTTCTCAAATTTTTTACAACTCATTTTTCTTCACAAGAAGAACAAAACTTTATAAAGCCATGAAATAATATTCCATCCCAATATCTTCATCCACACCCATAAAAAATATTCACTACAAGTGTCGACCAATTCGAAAAGAGAAGAAAAACACATTTTATTGCAGGAGACAAAGAGGCGAGTTTTTTCGGGAATCAACGTCAAATCCTCGCTAATTTACCTAGGATAAAATCCTCGAAAAAATAGTAGTTCATTGAATTTACCGAGCCCCCCTCCATTTTAACACCAATGCCAAATGTCCTTTGTGAACTTGGTCTTAATTGTTCCTCTCATTTCTTGGTACGAGCTTCTAATACTCTAAAAAATTGCTCGAAAGCAAACCCCCAGAGGCTGCTCATAGTGATGGAGGGCTCCGACGTTGCATGAAGCAACGTTTAGGGATTTTGGACACACCCTCGCATTAGTGTATTTAGCAACATTTTTAACATTGCATAGACCTCCCTAATTCTAGAAGTGCATGGTGTGGGGAAAGTAATAGATGCAACGTCCAAACAAGTAGACTACTTTACAATTGGTGGTCTATGCAAGAATGTGGACAACTAGAATGGATCCCTATTTTCAATACCAGTTGTTGATAAAAGTTTATGATTTTCTGATTTTTATTTATGAGCAAAAAGTAGGAGAAATCAACTTCATTGCTACACAATGCAAACAATCACCGGAACAAGTTATTGTCACTAATTATGTTTATGACATGGTTTTAGGCCCGCATACACGTAAATACTTGGTCCCTTCCCAAAAAATATATCAATGGATTTTCTATGGATATGCACCAAAAGGAATCCATGGCAGAAGCTTTACAACGTCCATTTTTCAACTGATATCATTACAACACTGCAACACTCAAGTGATACATTTATTCGAACCATACTCAAGCATACGAATCTAATACATCGATGTTGAATGTGTCGCACTCATGTACAAAACAACAATATTTTCAACCTACAAAGCTCCCAAGATTAAAGGATTGATATCATCCTGAAGAAATTGGGCGCATGATCTGTATGCCAAAGGGGGCAATAAAGAGGCTGTGGTAAGCAGTGAGAGGCTCCTCCGGCAAAATGCGCTCCATTTCATACCAAGAATCGTGCACCACATCCCACCTCCAACGATGGCCACAAAAACTAGACACAACAATGGAGTCCTCACATCCAACGGCCACCAGTGGAGCATCACCTTCCAGAGAATCGGCAGCGTAAGTTGTGAAATTGGGCAGATGAGCGACTTGAGTAACCGTCCTCTCGCCCAACTCAATCTTCCAATTTGTGACCATGATTGTCTTTGCATCAACTGATCGCTCAGAGTATTCTACCAAGAACAAGAAACCCAAGGCTCCCACCACCTGGAAGGAACATTGGTTGATCCACAAACATGGTGGTATGTGATGCAACCATGTATAGGTGTCGGTCCGTCGATTCGTGTTTAAATCAAACTTTTTGAAGTAGAGAAGCTGGTTGTCGAAGTCGGACTGGCGCACAACATACAAGACGTTGTCGAGGATAAGGCTTTGGTATGGGATGAAAGAACTTGCACCAACGTCGATGTACCTCCACGCCTTATCTATTGAATCGTACATACTAACAACTAGAAGTCCAACTGGCTCGTTCATTGGCCGGGAGCTAGCGGTGAAGATGAATTGGTAATGTTGAGTGACCGCATCCTCCACCACCATGAGGGCACTAATGTGGGGTTGTCTATGGTGCATAGTTGGAGCCGGAATCTGGTGGTGTTCATTCTGCATGAGATTGCACACAACATGAGTAGTACCATCATACACTACGTAGATAAATCCACCATTGGCGGCCATAGTGTGTCTGATTCCAGGTCGAAGCTGCAATGCTTTTGTGATGAAGGTGTCGTGGGCATAGAACACTTTGTTGGTGGCAATTTCTAGAAATTGCCATGGACGTGTTTCTATGGAGATGACATGAGGATTTGCCCCGGACAACATCTGTCTCCGGGGCACGGTAAGCATACATGATGAGCCTAGCGTGAATATAGGATCCTTCAAGTCACTACACCATTGCTTGCTAACCGCACGGAGACAACACGCATCACACCACGATATGCGAAGCAACACGTTCTCGCGACAATCCATGGGCAAATCGGCCCACGATGTCCTCTTGGCCATTTCTAAAAACTAGTTTGAGCTAGAGCTCCACTAGATGTAGCTTTGATCAATCAAAATATATCTCGTTTGAATGTCAACAAGTTAAAGTCCGGTGCCTACAACTTATATGGTGATATAGAGGAGATGATAAATAAGCTTAAGTTGATATTCAATCATCTTTGGTAAAAAGTAAAAGGAAAAGTAAAAGAACAGAAGTAGATGTGTTTGGTGTGGCTTGTGGAGTCACATGAAGAAATTAGTCTAGCAAATATATGTATCTATTTGTACTTGCAATTATTATAGGTGCTTGTGAAAGTAAAAGAGTTGGATGAATTTATGAAGAAAAAGTGAGTGGTATGAAAGGGTGTAGATGTATTTATCAATCTTATAGTAAAGTAAAAGTAAAAGGTTATTATATGAGGTATATTTAAAGATCATATGAAACTAATTGTGGGGTAGTGTAAATGCTTCTGAGACATGAAATAATTCTACACTACTAATCCTTTATCTGGTGGGCATCAACTTAGAAGTGGAATGAAGAGACACTCTATTCACGCTGGCCTCCACCGGAGACCAAAGTTCTTCTTCTTCTTTGCTCGTGTTGCTGGAGTGAAGGTTTTTAAAATTACTTTGATGTCCTCATTATGAGTCTTGAATCTTATATGGTTTATAGGTGATACTAGAAAATTAATGATTCAATTATACTCTTTATATTTAGAAGGTTTCAACATATTGTATAGGAAGTTTAAACCATTCTTACATTAGAGTTTGATGAGCTCCTACAGAGAGATGTTTCATTGATGATCTCCAAGTGTACACCTGACTGAAGTTGGCTCATAATGTTGGTGTGGCCGGATTCAAATTTTCCTGTAGGTTCTTGTTGATTGTCAGCTCAAAGGCGTTATCTTTGGAGAGTGGAATGAATGGATCCACTTTCACTGAGTTTATGGACTCCATAAGGTTCTCCTTAAAAATTAAAAGTGTTATACCTTTGACGCCTATGAGGCCCACGCAAGGTCGATTTTTGTGCCAATTTTGATATTGTGACTTTCACCATGATTGCCCATTGTCGCCGCGGTTTTCAAAACGCACTTGGAGATTTGAGAGAGCTTTCTAACACATCTTTATGATCCCCAATCGATGCACACATTGACAAATTACAATGATTTCCGTGGCATAAATGTACCCACTGTGTAGATAATATTTAGCAAAATCTATTACCCTTTTGGATTCTCTTAATGCCTCATGGTCCACTTAGGCATCAAAGGGCTAATATTGACAATATTTTTCTACATTCAAGGTTTTTAATCTTTAATCAACAGAGGGTGCCACTGGTAGCCACAATATTCTACATGTATGGTGTTAATTTAGAACATGTCAATAACGTTTAGATATTGAATTGACCTCCAAATGAAAGATGTTGGTTGAAGAATCTTCAATCCAAAGGTGTAAGTCTTGCTAAACTTTAATGCATTTTTAGGATCTACAAAGTAACATACGGGTCTGTATATACGGTTCTCAGTTAACGTTGAATGGGTAACCCCTAAATTTTCAAGAGTCCCCTTGAGGGACTCTAGAAGGTTTGGGCAGGTTCCTATAGTGTCAGTTTATTGTATTGTTCTTTGAAATTTTTACCAAATATGGACATTACCAAAAGCTTTGTGTGAGTCCTATTTTTTCCTCAAACCAACATTAAATGAGAAAGTTATAGGGTTTTGAAGTTCAAATGGGGAGAGCGGGCTCGTCCGGCAACTCCAAAAACTTTTGCTAGGACACTCTATTGAATGTGAGATTTTCGATTCTAGCTAATAATATTATTTCCTTTCATGTTGTCAAAAAAATCTATTGTCTTTAGTGATAAAAAGCATATAAACCCAAGTCAAACATTTTCACACATTATTGCACATTGTCGGGCAAGGTACCAAAAAACTATATTTTTTCCACATTAAACTTAGAGATCTTCTTATTTTTCACTTTTTGTTTTATCCATAGCATTATGTGGTGTGAACCTTCGTATTGATTGTTCGGATTCTCATTCTAAAACATATTATGTTCACAAAAAAAAAAAACATGAATTGAAATTATTTTGAACCTCCACTACTTACACATTTTTTTTTGAATATGCTACAACCCACTTCTACCTCTAAAAGTTGGTGTACAAGGAACTAGTATCATCCTTAACATGATGGAAATGAATTTAGACCTTGTGTAGTGCAAATATTTGACACCAAGGGAAGTCAAAGTCTGTTGATCCACTAAACCCAAGCAAGAAAATGAACCTGATTTCTACTTCAAACACTATATCTAACAATTTGTGCCGTCAAAGTTTATGAAATTTTGTGAGTATGTTATTTAGTAAGTCTTATTGAGATCATACGGTCAAAATTAGAAATAAAACTTTTATGTTTCTTCCTTTTTCATTGCACTAAAACTAGCAGTTTTGAAGTGTTTTTGGTGCAAAATTGTCAAAGAAATGTAGGGGTTAATATCATTTTCTGAGTGCTAGCTGCAGCTTCCAGTGCAATGTTGGTGTTGCCGTCGTGGACCGCATTGTAAACAGCTCACTGAAGCTATATACAGTCTAACCTTGATAATATCACACTTGTTAATATAACACCTTGATATTGTCACCCAATACCTTGAAATAGATTTTCTTAGTGTAAAACTACCTTGTTAATATCACTATCACCCTTGATAATATCACTTTTTTTTTCAAAATCTGTAGTGTAAGTGTGACAATATAAAAAATGGATGGATGAATAAGTGTGGATGATGGCATATCTCGTCGGAATGTCTTACCGTATCTACGATTGGGGGTGATTCCTGAATGAAAAATGTACACAAATCATATATTTTTGTGAAGACGAGGGTTCTAGGAAGAGTAAGGGTTCTGAACTCCAAAAGCATTGAGACTCGGGAGAGGACAAGGGTTTGTTTGCGGTTGGTTTCTTTACAGATTTAGAATAGTACAGGTCGCTGGGGTGTAAGTTTATTGCTAGAATGGCAATTAATTGATAATACTATATGTGTAATGTGAACTAGTTACACCTTGTCTCGTGATATTTCTCAATGACCATTCGACATGAGGTGAGATAAATCATATGTTAGGTTTCAATGGATTTACTAATTTGTTAAGTCTCAATATGAGATTTCACTAATTCATTTATTTGATTTTAGTGATTTATAACATCTAATGGTGATTGATTCGGGTTGGAAAATCAAGTGTATGACAGTTTGTAGTTTAATTTAATTTTCTGATTTTTTTGGAATTTTTTGGAATTTTTTTTGGCCTTCTTTATTGATAATATCACATTTTGCCTAAAATTGCCAAACGTGATATTATCAAAATTGTCACACCTTGATAATATCACATTTTTGGGTGAAACGGAGGGTGTGATATTATTAAGGGTTAGACTGTATCGCAAGTGGTTTTGGCAGGTGGAGCTTGGATGAGGTCAAGTGGTTGTCATGCTAATCAGGATGACCCAACACTCACAGCTCACTCCTACTTCGTCAGCCCGTTCCACCTTGAGCACGCTTTATCCTGTAATAAGGTACGCCCTCCTAAAACCGACAAGTTGAGGAATGTGCATATATATGGAGACAAGAGATCATTATACTATTATTTTTCAGTGATAGCCAACAGAATTACAGATCCAACCCAAGTGATTTCATGTTTTTCGGATGAAAATTAAATTAGTTATGAGTTTTCAAAATGTGCAGCCGTGTTTAGTGGGTGGCCAGCAGTAGGTACCCCCCATAACCAACGACTGAAAGTAAGGGTCTTGACTAATAGCAAACCTCCATTTGGAGCTCAGTTGGTGGTAATGGGATGGAAGAGGGTTGGATATACCCCAATTTTATAGGTGTTGGCTATGGGTTTTGGTTGGTTATGGGAGGGCTTACCTTATATCTACCTGGTGTACAGGTTAGTTATCACTCTCATATACCAGAATGTAACCATCCAGTCTCTTCACACTTGTACTATATTGACTCCGTTCCATACTAAATTGAACGATATCTGCATGCAGAAATTGAAGGATGTCATGGGACACACAATTCAGCCTGCATGGTGCTTAACCCTTAAACGACGGAGCCTATGACCGTGGCATCAATCTAAATTTTCAATCAACTGTATGCTCTAGTTTCTCATCAAATATGAGTGGAGTTTTCTTTAAAAAAAAATCAGAGATGAGATCATATGTTTCAATTATGTTTCAAAAATCACAGATTTTTTTGAGGATATTTGAATTTATTGTGATTTTCTGAAGAAAAAGTGAAGAAAATTCATATTCAATACAAATTATGCTAAAAAAAATCTGAAAATTTCACCAAAGGTGAACATTATAGTGCCAAAACTTGTGGTGTAAATGAAAGTTCTGTATTCGGCTAAAATTAGAACCACGGTTATTGGTTCAAGTTCAAATTGCAATAACTTATTCTATTTTACGTATTTTTATTAATTTTCGAAATGGTAAGGAAAGTAGACATCATTAGCTTCATTTCATTAGTTGGACTCAGATTCAAAGTATATCATTTTGGTGGCTTGAATTCAGATCTAGGGCTAAAGCTATAAATTTCTCAATTTCACTGTATTGAGATCCGTGTCACAAGCATTTTCTTTCTTAGATAAAACATGATTACCTCAATGACGCCAGCATCATCATCATGATAGGTTTGTACATACAAGGAACTCTCCCAAAAAAAAAGATGAAAAATAGTTGATTATGTTGATTATAATCCAACAATGTCATCCTAGAAGCCAATATTTGGCTGCTTTAGGCTGAACAGTTAATCCTTTAGTGCCCAAGTCATGTTTCTTCGAAACCAAGATATGTATTGATTCTTTTCTTTGATCAAACTTTGATGCAAATAAAATGCTTATTTTTGGTATCCAACCTTATAAAATTGAATTCAAACCATGACCTAAACCTAAGGGAAAATTTGCACAACATCCAACGGTTGATGGAATAGATTCTAGTGTTTAAAGTTACCGTATGTTGGTAATGAAAATTGTGGACTTTGGAAGGTATACTACTTTATCCATGAATAGATTTTGGCATGAATTTTGGTACTTTGAATACAAGAGGTTCACATGTGCAATAGGTCAATAGCTTCGCACTGACATATCATATGTCAAAAAACATTTATACATGATTATTGATGAATTATTTACTTTTGCCTACTTGATTGTATACAAAAATATTCCAAACTCATACAAATAGAAACCTTAGTTTCATATGCAATGAGAAAGATCAACAATCACAAAACAATGAAGAATCTCTTAAAAACAAATTTTTATCAAAATTAAAGATCAAAACCATTTTGCATGTGTATGAAATACAACATAGTGTGTTGCATGGTATTCCTTGTATTTCAATGTATTTGATGTATTATGTGTTGTATTCCAAGCTTTTCCATGATTTCTGTAACTCCAAATCATGATTTGTTTGTTGGAGAGTGTTCATGTGGTGAACTTAAATCTAAATTGCACATTTCACAACGTAATTCTTCTCATGGATTTCATGCAAATGAAGTATTAACACCCCCAGAGTCCCATTTTCAGGTCTTGTAGGCACTAATGGGTTAAACACTTACATTTCTTTTCTGCACTGATAGTGAATATCCACATTTCTTAGTCAAATCATTATTCAATTGCAACACGATATCTTTCATATGAAAGGGTTGAAATGGAATATTAGCGTCATCACTCATCACTACTAGAATTTACGGGATCTAAGCAATGTCCATGGAATAACACAAATTGAATAAGGTTGAGATTTTCTTTCTTCATTTGCACTAATGAAATTTTATGCCGTTGATTCTCTTATTATGAAGGATTTCATCTTTTACATGAGTTGCATGTTATTTCGTTAAGACGTAAACCTTATTTTCTCAAATTTTTTACAACTCATTTTTCTTCACAAGTCTTAGAAGAACAAAACTTTTTAAAGCGATGTAATAAAATTCCATCACAATATCTTCATCAACACCCACAAAAGAACATTCACTACTAGTGTCGGCTAATTTGAAAAGGGAAGAAAAACACATTTTATTGCAGGAGACAAAGAGGCGAGCTTTCTTGAGAATCAACGTCAAATCCGCGCTAATTTACCTCGGAGAAATTCTTGGAAAAAATAGTGGTTCATTGAATTTACCGAGCCTCCCTCCCCCATTATAACACCCATGCTAAGGCCGCTAAATGTCCTTTTCAAATTGCTCCAACATTGCATGAAGCAACATTTCGGGTTTTTGGACACACCCTCGCATTAGCGTATTAAGCAACATTTTTGACGTTGCTTAGACCTCCCTACTTCTAGAAGTGCATGGTGTGGGGACCCGATAGATGCAACGTCCAAGCAAGTAGACTACTTTACAATTGGTGGTCTATGCAAGAATGTGGACAACTAGAATGGATCCCTATTTTGAATAACAATTGTTGATAAAAGTTTCAGATTTTCCAATTTATATTTATGAGCAAAAAGTAGGAGTATTCAAATTCACATGCTACACATTGCACAAATAGCAAACAATCACCGGAACAAGTTATTGTCACTATTTATGTTTATCACATCGTTTTAGGCCCGCATATACGTAAATACTTGGTCCCTTCCCAAAAAATATATCAATGGATTTTCTATGGATATGCACCAAAAGGAATCCATGGCAGAAGCTTTACAACGTCCATTTCTCAACAAATATCATTGCAACACTGCAACACTCAAGCGATACATTTATTTGAACCATACTCAAGCATACAAATCTAATACCTCGGCTTTGAATGTGTCGCACTCATGTACAAAACAACATTGTTTTAAACCTACAAAGCTCCCAAGATTAAAGGATTGATATCATCCTGAAGAAATTGGGCGCATGATCTGCATGTCAAAGGGAGCAATAAAGAGGTTGTGGTAAGCAGTGAGAGGCTCCTCCGGCAAAAAGCGCTCCATTTCATACCAAGAATCGTGCACCACATCCCACCTCCAACGACGGCCACAAAAACTGGACACAACAATGGAGTCCCCACATCCAATGGCCACCAGTGGAGCATCACCTGCCAGGGAATCCGCAGCGTACGTTGTGAAATTGGGCAGATGAGCAACTTGAGTAACCGTCCTCTCGCCCAACTCAATCTTCCAAATTGTGACCATGATTGTCTTTGCAGTAGCTGATTGCTCTGAATATTCTACCAAGAACAAGAAACCCGAGGCTCCCACCACCTGGAAGGAGCATTGGTTGATCCACAAACATGGTGGTACGTGACGCAACCATGTATTGGTGCCGGTCCATTGATTTGTGTTTAAATCAAACATTCTGAAGTAGAGATGTTGATTATAGATGTAGGACCGGAACACAACGTACAAGACGTTGTCGAGGATAAGGCTTTGGTACGGGATGAACGAAGCACCAACGTCGATATACCTCCACGCCTTATCTATAGAATCGTACACATTGACAGCTAGAAGCCCAACTACCTCGTTCAATGGCCGGGAGCAAGCAGTGACGATGATTTGGTAATGTTGAGTGACCGCGTCCACCACCACCATGAGGGCACTAATGTGGGGTCGTTTATGGTGCATAGTTGGGGCTGGAATCTGGTGGTGTTCATTCTGCATGAGATTGCACACAACATGAGTAGTACCATCATACACTACGTAGATAAATCCACCATTGGCCGCCATAGTGTGTTTGATTCCAGGTCGAAGCTGCAATGCTTTTGTGATGAAGGTGTCGTGGGCATAGAATACTTTGTTGGTGGCAGTTTCTAGAAATTGCCACGTGATTTAACATTTTAATTAAAATTTGGCAATTTCTAGAAATTGCCATGGACGTGTTTCTATGGAGATGACATGAGGATTTGCCCCGGACAACATCTGTCTCCGGGGCACGGTAAGCATACATGATGAGCCTGGCGTGAATATAGGATCCTTCAAGTCACTACACCATTGCTTGCTAACCGCACGGAGACAACACGCATCACACCACGATATGCGAAGCAACACGTTCTCGCGACAATCCATGGGCAAATCGGCCCACATGTCCTCTTGGCCATTCTCAAAGCCTAATTTGAGCTAGAGCTCCACTAGCTGCACCCTTGATCGCTCAAAATATATCTTGTTTGAATGTCAACAAAGTTTAAGTCCGGTGCCTACAACTTTTATGGTGATATAGAGGAGGTGATAAGTTAGCTTAAGTTGTAGTTCAATCATCTTTGATAAAAGTAAAAAGTAAAAGGAAAAGTAAAAGAACAGAAGTAGATGTGTTTGGTGTGGCTTGTGGAGTCACATGAAGAAATTAGTCTAGCAAATATATGTATCTATTTGTACTTGCAATTATTATAGGTGCTTGTGAAAGTAAAAGAGTTGGATGAGTTTCTGAAGAAAAAGTGAGTGGTATAAAAGGGTGTAGATGTATTTATTAATCTTATAGTAAAGTAAAAGTAAAAGATTATTATATGAGGTATATTTAAAGATCATATGAAACTAATTGTAGGGTAGTATAAATGCGTCTGAGACGGGGAATTAGTTCTATACTACTTAAATCCTTTATCCGGTGGGCATCGACTTAGAAGTAGAATGAAGAGACACTCTATTCACGTCGGTCTCCACCGGAGCCCAGAGTTCTTCTTCTTCTTTGCTCGTGTAGCTAGATAGAAGGTTTTTTAAATTACTTTGATGTCCTCATTATGAATCTTGAATCTTGTGTGGTGTGTAGGTGATACTAGAGAATAAATGATTCAATTCTACACTTTATAGAATTGCAACATAATGAAAAATAATTGCAATATATATTTTTCTACTGCACTAAGTTTGGTATTAGTGTTTAAAACACTAATTCCAAATTCTAACACTATATGTCAACAATGCCAATAATGCCACAACATTAAATGCCAACATGAACAGTGAATGCAGAGAATTGCAACTTCGGAGTTTTACTACCTTTACATTTAGTGTTATTAATGTAGAGATAATTTGTAGAAAATTGAGAAATAACAAACTATTACAAAGTGTACCACAAGTATTGAAAAGAATCTTCACACTAATTTTCTAGAGAAATATAATTGGAGTTGAGTGGTTATAAGAGGTTACAACATGAAATACCAAAATCAATGTAGTGGAAAACCCATGTCCTTCGGACACAATATGTAGAAATCATAGTTTTAGAATTGTCTATATAGTCTACTTCCAATATCCAAAGTGTTGGGAGTCCCAATGATGTGGCAGGACAAGGACTTACACCACTATGTGGCCAATGGGCACATTCCAAGCAATTCTATTCTATACATATTCCTGATGGCTTTAAAATATGTTTAGAATAGTAAACAAACAAATATAAACACGAAAAAAACGTGAAGGTTTGACGAGCCAAATTGGCATATAAAGTTTATATCAAGGAAGTTTAGGTACCATGTGAAATGTGGAACATTTACACCTCTAAGAACCTCCTAATTTCTTTTCAGAAGCGCTGCCTTAGAATACAAGAGTCACCGGGATGATATTCCATTACCTATAGAATGTAATTACCTGTACTGTACAGTTCCTGACTAGGAAGTAGTATATCTCAGGTATCATGTCTCCATGAGACATGTCCAATCAACTTTAATGTTTCTACGTGGGCGCACCTTGATTTCTTTTCACTGGAGCCTTTGCCAATCTGTTGTAACTCCAACACAGCTGGAAAACGATGAAGCTAATGAAAAACAGTGAGCTAATTAGCTATCCAGATTTCATAAGTAGAAAGGATGATCAGTGTACCTGCTGAGAGTAGAACATTTGTCAAGGTGCATGAAGTTAGTCTACCAAGTGCACCAGAAGGGATACGTCAAATTCTTCTACGGTTATCAAGCCGATTCTTTTTGGGAGCAGGTTCCGGATGCCTAAATTGTTCGTTGGCTTCACGTCCCTGCTTTGTCCCAGCAAGATGTGGTCCCGACGCGCTTCCAGCGGATATCTGTCAAAAAGAACAACCGGTTTATCATCTCAAACTTGTAGCAAAACCGATGTCCTACATTACGAACACCGTATATGAAAGCACAAGAAACAGCAGGTGTACCTTATCAAGCCTCTGGCGAACTGATTGCACAGTTGCGTCCATAGAAGAATCTCCATGGTGCTGCGTGAGAAAACAACAGATGAGAACATATTTAGATTGATGAAGCTGTAGCTTCATGAAGAAGGGAACACATAAAAGCGCTAGAGAATCAACCTCATATGGCGCCCTATATCTAGCATCTCCCAGTGGTTGGGGAGGATCTGGTCGGACAGGTCGAAGTTCATACACGCCCCTATTTCTGCGATCACCATCGGTACATCAGACGAATATGTGCGAAATTATGATGCATTCCTCGATGTTAGTAAGTTTTATGACCATAAAAATGAAGTAGGGAGTAAGAAACCCTACCCTACTGGCACAGGGACGACTTCCTGTACCCTGTTTCCTGACAGTGTGTCGAATACTCCAAGTAAAGGATCCCTAGGACCCTGTTGCAGCTCGTGCCTCTCATCCGGCTGATTACTGCTGCTGATAGCTGTGAGAAGCAGTTTAATCAACATTAGTTCTCGTGTCTTTCATGTAAACGAATACTTATCTTTGGTTTCACCATCTCAGTGTTGCGGAATGCAAAACCTTGTAATGATTTATTGACTCAATGTCCAAAGCAGGGAGAGGAAGATCAACATACTTTTAAGTCTGTTCATAACAGTCCTCCTCCGTTCTTCTAGTTTGGTGATTGTGTCTTGCACGTCCTCGAAATTTGGAGCATAGTTGACTTGCAACAAGTGCCCCAGAAACGGGTAGTCATCCAGCTTTCTCTTGGCGAACCTGCCACAATATTTATTTCAATAAGAACGTGCCACAACAAAGCAAAGTCAACATAAACACCACCAAACGCAACCAAATTCACTCAAAGTTGGTGTAAGTCAAGCTACCGAGCATTTGCTATTGAAGCGAACTTAAGCCAGTACACGTCCGTGAACTCCTCACACTCTTCCTCGTCCATTAATCTGTACCTGCAGCCGAAAATCACCTCAAAAACAAACCCTAGCATACGCAATTGATACCTTTTTTTTCCCCTTTCCAAATGTAAATCTACAACAGACCATAGATTGCACAAAAGAAACAAATGACCGGATTCATTAAGGGAAAAAAAAAAAAAAAACTTACTCTTCGATCGGACCGTACAATGCGAAGAGCTTCACCAGCTCGTCAATGCATCCCAAGGCAGGCACATTCCTCACTACCAAAAACCTGCAAAAAGACAAGAAAATTAGAAAATAAAATTTTAAAAACCAAAAATCACCACCGTCCTCTCAGAAAAAACAAATCAAGTTTACTGATTTTCAAAAAGCAAAACAAAGAGAAACACTGACATATCCACAATGTGACAAAAAGACAACGAAATTGGAAAAGGAAGCCTAGAAATCACCACCGTCCTCTCAGCAAAAATCAGATTAAGTTCATTATTGTTTCAGAAAGCAAACGAAGAGAAACACTGACGTACCCACCAAAACAAAAACAGAAAAACTATACATCCACAATGTGATATCAGGAGAACATCAGGAACCGTGCCGAACAGACAAATCTCTTCGGTTTCATGGAACTGACCTGGATTCTTGGCACACGGTGTAGACTTTCACTTCTCGTGCACGACGGCCACTGCGATACTCTGGCTTCTCCATCGCCGAAAGCTGCTGCAGATCTGTGTTGGGAGCGCGACCCGCCGTCGCATTTCATAACGAGATCGGAAACGAACGCTTCGTTCTCTGCTGCTTCTGGAGCTGCTCTAAACCCTAAACCCTGCTTCACCTGCAACACCATGATTGTGACGAGCGTTTGGAATGCTTTAGGGTTGCTTCTCGTTGTCTTGTGGGAGTAGAAGAAGATGAACTAACGTCCGCTTCTCATCCTCATCCATTTAGGGTAACCCCCCCCACAACCGGGAAGGTAAGCTTAAGTGGAGAGAGGAGAGAATTGTGTAATTAATTTTTGAGTGATAGTGGATAGAATTGCCCTTTCAACGCAAGTGATTTCGTATTTTTCCGATGAAATGTGAATTAGTTATGAATTTTCAAAGTGTGTTCTTGCGTTTTGTTGGTGGGTACCTTCCTTAATCCTTTCACGACGAGGTGGCTGTAGCAGATGGTCGAATCTAGACGTGTAATAGATTATGTATAATACCATCTATTGTACTTGTAGCTTCTTCAGCATCCGTGACGACCTTGTCTTTGAAGAATTAAGTGCCGACCGAAAGTAAGGGGTCGGTGTGAGCCTCTGTTCGCATGGGTGGTAATGGGATGGAAGTTGGTTGGATACCGTATCCAAGGATTGAATTTGGCAAAAGTTGTTTCTAAAAACGGCAGTCGTATTTTTTATTTTTCAGAAGCATCATTTTTTGATTTGGTGAAAAAACGGATTTTGAAGGATATTCTATTTGTAGAAATTTGATATCATGTTATTTTTAGAAATGAATAATTATTCAGTACGAAGGTGCGAAATCCGACCCTTGGATAAGATATACTCCAATTTTACAGTGTTGCTTATGGGTTATGGTTGGTTATCATGGAGGTTACCTTACTCATGCATGCCCTAACTTGGAGCTCGTCATTGTCTTACTGGTGAAGACCATTTCTGCTTCTACTGTATCCCAAGGCTTGGATTCGATACTCATCTGCCAAAAATCAATTATTAGTGTTTTCCTGAAAGTCTGAATTTCGAGGGCTTCCATCTTGTATCGGCAGAAAAGACTCGCTACAACACCCTTTTAGCGTTCTACATCATTTTCTTATCACAAAAGCAGGATGAGGTTTAAAATGGGATTATTTGCAAGGTGAGAAAATTCAAAACAAAGGACATCAAATGCCTTTTTAAACTATTAGCAAAGAAGAGAGAAATTTGTGGAGCATGAATTAGCAACTTTGAAGAGGAAATTGGAAGAGGAAGGTGCGAAGGAGGACATTGCAAAGCAACTAGTTTGTAGACTAGAGAAGATGGACATTCAAGTAGTCTTTCACAAACCAACAGTAGAGAAAAATGAACAGGCCTCTAACGCTGCCTCTGACGTAGCCTCTAACATTAAAGGAAGGCAACGTTAGAGGCTCTTACACTATTTGCTTTCAACCATTTTTGTAAGATCATATGCATGTTGTAGTCATACATAATAAGAATTTAACTATTGCATTGCATTATTTGAGAACCATTGGCAAACAACAAGGACGAACTTTTAGTAGCTATGATTTCGTCTACCCTCGAAAGGGGGAAGTAGTTCCAGCTTACTAATCCCTGTCTGGCGGGCATGATCTTAGTAGTGGAACGAACAGACACTTTATTCACGTCGGCCTCCTTCGGAGACCGACGTTCTTCTTCTTTTAGCTATGATCCATTGTGAAGAGGCTCATTATATAAGTATATGGTTTACTCCTAAAGACATTCTATAAGACAAATACAAAGATGCCATAGATGTTGGAAATTGCTTAAAAAGAAGAGAGGAAAATACTAACGTGTTTATGAGTTTATTTTCTTTAAAAGAAGAGATTCTTAATTGATTGAAGGCTCATAGGACTCCTAGACAATCTTTTTTTCAACTCATCAATCCGAGACATAATTACCACTATTATACCCGCAAAAGAACTTGATTCATTACAAGAAGAAGGACCAAATGATTATAGGGTTTGAATAGAATGGACAAGAAAATTTGTTAGAAATAATCTAGATTGGAGTCATGGGATTGCAATAACAATAACAACAAGAAAATTGCCAAGTGATTGGAAAAGGTAAGGATTGATAATGACATAAAGAGTAGCATACTTGGTAATAATGTAGTCCATATCTAAAAGATGATTTGTGGATATGGATCAATCTAGTATTCATCTCAAACCTACTAAAAGCACTTATACTTGAACAAAACAAGAAGTGGAAACAAATACACACAAGTGAATTGAAAAATATCATGGTAGAATCAATGAGAAGGGTCACATAAATTAGAACATCAAATACAATAAGCAAGCCCCCAAGCTTGAACGATCTTGCAAGAAGGAAGGTACTACCCGATAAACACAATTCATACGTTGGTTTTAGTTTTGACATAACAAATCTTGCTAAAATGCTTGCAAAATTGAAGTATAATAGAAATTGGATCATGCATCCAATCTTTCTTTAACACCTCAACCTTCATATTTGTAATATTGCTTCTTGCATGCTACTGCCCATGTACAACCCACACATTTTAATAAAATTCAAACTCTATCACACCTTGATCCTATTTATAAATTCAAATTATATCACATGCAATTCTCAACTTACACATGTACAACATAACTAAGCACCATCCTTCCCACATACAGCACAAAACCAAAAATACACATGTCAATCTACCTAAAACCTAATAACTTCAAGTAGACATGATGAGTCTAACATAAGATTCTAGCAGTTTAGAGTAAACAAGCACGCTCTACCCATTCTGTGATCTAAGCCACCATGTCTTCACCTACTCGTCCTATTTGACTTCACAACTTATTGTCATGGCATGTATGCATGATGTCTTCCATCAAAAGCACCTCCTCTTCTACCTTAGGCTGTTGCATACTTTGTGCCGTAACCTCTCTTTCTTCATTGCCAAAAGCACCTAAAATAACTTCTAAATCGATTTAAAGTCCACCATACTCTTCTATTGAACCCTTTGACACCTAAAAGGCCTGGAGAAGGTCAATTATGGTGATTCTTGTGTTATTACCTTTTCCACAATTGGTTGTTGTTGTCGTGGTCTTCAGAACGCACTTCAAATAAATTGTTAGCTTTCTAACGGATCTCCCTTATCTCCAATCTAATGATGTAGACATTGACAGACTACTGTGATTTCCATGAAGTAGGGTCCTAAACAAAAATGTATCCGTTGTGTAAATGATGTTCTTCATTATTGTTTATTCTTGTAAATTCTTCTAAGCCCTTGTGGTCCACTTAGGTGTTAAAGGGTGAATAAGGATTCTTATTGAGTGACTGTCAATCTCTCTACATCTAAGAATAAATAATATTTGATGTTATTAATTAGAAGACCTGTACCTTATTGAAAATGTAAGTGACTTCATAAATAACTCTATTGTTTACTATTATTTGATTTGAAATAACCTCTTGGGGAGAATTATCCACAAACCAACCCACAAGAGGTTGATCGTTTGAGTCGCGAAACGGCAAGACAATTATTGTACATAGCACTTCTTTTAAATTAGATCTAGATCATTTGCTATTGAAGGTCCACAACTCTCACAAGTAAAGAATAAGAGGGTTTCACACTTGGACTAAGTTACCAAGGTACCAAGTGCTACTAGCAATTTGATTAGTCTAAGGTTCAAAATCGGCACCTCGGGCTTTTACACTTGGGCCAAGGGTCGACAGGCCGAGGGTATTTTAAATTCCTACAGGGCAACACTTTTTGGAGGTTTTGGAGCTAAGAGTTCAGTCCCTCGAGGAAAGTTTGGGTTTCTATCCTCGTTCGGACCAAACTCTTGTTGAGGTGCCATTCATATTAATATTTGACAAGATCTCAACCATTCAAAACAACAACTTATTTAACTGTGAAATTTTTACCTAGAATTTAGAATATATTTTTTTGGTGTAGATCTTTTAGACATGAAAATTTTCTTACATGTAATCAACATAAAGACGTTCTCATGCCAAAAATTCCATGGGACTTTTTTTTCAATCCTTGGGAGGGTGTCAAAATTGGTAGATGTGAAACTTTTCTCACAGCTACACCTGTTGTTAGATTTTGGATATCTTTTTTTGTATACATTTTGTGGCCATGAAATTTGGCACACATTGTCAACAGAGAGGTGATCTCAGAGTTTTCCTGAAATTCGTGTTTTCCCAGGGTGGCTGGCCTGTGTCAAACAAAAAGAAAAGGTGAAGCAAGATGTGTGGATACTATGTCTTTTTCTAAACACAAACTCAATATGAGGTATATAAGTGGAAATGTTTGGACACCTTGCGTGTTTTTTGGACCATTGGCTCGCATTCCTTGAATAGTTCTATAGTATCTACAAGCTCCACCTCGACTCCTAAGCCTAGGCCCCATATGCACATGTGCATGATTTCTACAACCCCATATACCGTATGTCAAGGGCACCTTTGGCACTTGGACGCCGAATAATTAATTAAAGTAAAAAAAGTGGGTTTGGCTTTCTAAAAGATATTTTAACTAATTTCGGCAAGAGTTCACAAATTACTACAATTAGCCTATTTTGACGGCCAAGGGGATTGAATCTAAGACCACAAGCTCTTTTGCACACACTTCCAAGAATCAAGGCTTTCCAAGCCATAACTCCCCATTGATGTCCATGGTGTCCAAAGGTTTTGTATATTAATATTTTCTTCAATTTCGGCATTTTCACTCAATAATTTCCCAAATAATTCGGCATGCCTTTTTGGAATTAATTATAGCCGAAGGTGCCCTTCACCTGCGGTAGCCTCCTACATTCATTATTTGCACTCTAAATTCAACCGGACATCCCCTCGTCACCCAACCTTTTCGGTTTCTCAATTTCAGCACTCCACATTCAGGGCAACTACTCAAATCCAAGATACAATATTTAATGCCTAGTACTTTTAGGAAAACTCTCTTGTGCCAAAATTTATATGGTAAACTAAAAACATTTGAGCCCTCACGAGGGCGTCAAAGTTGGCAGCAGTGTAGACACTATCCCTAGAATTGCAAAAACGCCAATTTGAGCGTCACCCAACTGTACTTTCCAAGTGGCAATGACAGTGACAGGAGAGGGTCTGACTCCGCAGTAAACGAGGAGGTGCAATAGTATGACGGGGAGAATCGGTAGCAGGGGAAGGCCCACCGCCAATCGCCCGTACCCCACCCGAGACTCACGCCAGGACTCGACATCGCTTCCGAAGGGCGACTTCGCTCCTGCGACGGATTCTTCCTCACTCTTCCAGCTCTCTTGCGCTTGTCTGCTCCTCGCTCTTGTCATTCCAGCGCCATGGCGTCCTCCACCGCCGATGCCAAGCCCAGAGCCATCCTCCCGTTGCCGCTCTACAAGACCTTCGCCGCCTCCGCCTTCAGCGCCTGCTTCGCCGAGGTACCTGCCGGCCATTCTCATTTTCACTGCTTGTGACCTAGATGTCGTCACCCGGAGAATTTCCTTCCTCTCGTTTTATGCGCGCTACGAGCGCATTGTCGAAATTTCTCGCTCGGTTGCATTGAAGTGCTTGTTTCGGAATCATTAGATGTTTTTTCTTGCGATTCTTCTAGAGAGTATGAACTGCGATGAGGACGTTAACAGTTTCGCTCTCATGGATTGGAGCGCTTGTCATCTCTTGTTCTGGAACCATCAGAAGAATTTTCTTACACCTATTTTGTGCGCGCTTCGAGATTATGTACTGATACGAGCGCAAGTTTCTCTTTCGGTGGGATTGAAGTGCTTGTTTCGGAATGATCAGATGTTTTGTCTTGCGATTCTTCTAGAGAGTATGTTTGATTTGTACTGCGATGAGCACATTTCTTGTGACAATCTCTCTCTCGTGGATTGGAGCGCTTGTTATCTGGACGATGTCATCTCTTGTCCTGGAATTATCAGAAGAATTTTCTTACACCTGTTTTGTGCGCGCTTCGAGATTATGTACTGCTACGAGCGCATTATTGAGATTTGCAATTTTTCTAGAGATTATGTTTGTTTTATATTGCCGCTAGTGCCTTTTGAACTTCTTTAAGGTTTCTTGCTCTTTTTTGGATTGGAGTGCTTGTTAGGATGACTTTGTCTCTTTTTGTTCTGGAATCATTTGAATAATATTTGGTTGTGAGTGATTACGTATTGAAACTGTAGAACAGCAGGAGTTCTTTTTTGAGATTCGATGCTTGTTATCGTAGAAGGAGCCTCTCCATTTCTTCCTTCTCCTGGATTTGAGTACTTGCTAAAATGAGAACATCTTGTTAATTGCGCTTTTCTCTGGACCGTTTTCTTGCACGTATTCGTAGCACGTGCTGTTTTTATTGGCGTGGAGATCATGTTTTGCACATTGCTCTGTCCGAGAAGGCGTTTTTCTTTTGTCAGGGTTGTGTAATTCGGTGCCGGAACTATGCAGTACTCGGCAGTAAAGTTTGTTTCTAGATGTTTGAAGCTTGGCATTATGGATGGTGACCTGTATTACGGGGTGTTCGGTTGGTTCTAAGCGTATCTTGTTGAGTTAGGATTTAAATTTAGAGCTAGAAATAGCAGTTGTCTGTCAGGAGTAGGTGCACTGCATATTCCTGAACTTTTCTTTGCTAACCATGGAATTGAAAATTACAGATTTGTACGATTCCCCTGGACACAGCGAAGGTGAGGCTGCAGCTGCAGGGAAAAGCGCTAGCAGGTGAAGTGAATGTTGTTCCAAAGTACCGGGGAATGTTTGGCACTGTCGCCACCATAGCGAGAGAAGAGGGGGCTGCTTCTCTATGGAAGGGTATTGTTCCTGGACTTCATCGGCAGTGTCTCTTTGGAGGTCTACGAATTGGCCTCTACGAACCGGTATTATTCTTGTCGTTATAAACCTCAGCCAGGCTTGTTGATGTGTCATTGTTTTTAATAATAATGTGTAACACCTACGAGGTATCGTAATTGTGGTTTTTATGTACGTCGTAAAGCATTCAAGTTTGTCGGGACTGCGAAATCCCCTGAAAAGTGGCATCTGTCGTTCTCATGAAGCAAATTTGCAGACTATAGTTCAAGCTCTTAGAGCTGCAGAAAAACGGCGATTAATCCTTTGTCATGTAATTGATATGTGCAAAACAGGTTAAGAATCTTTACTTAGGGAAGGACCACGTCGGAGATGCTCCTCTCTACAAGAAGATTGCTGCCGGTCTTACTACAGGTCAGATTGCACTCTTCCTTGTTCGATTATGCTTTTTGGATCGTGTTCCAATCTTGAAAAGCGATGTTTATCACCTATTGTCTTAAGTTTACCTGTCTTATCCCTGTTCAAGATATACCATAGAATTGTTTTTTCATTTTCAATGGTAGGTTATTTGCAGTGTGTCAGGAAGTTCATTGCATCTTGCTGTGTTATTTTTTAAAGAATGTTGTTGACGCTTGTTTTCATGGGATGAACTACAGGTGCCTTGGCAATCTGTGTGGCGAGTCCCACTGATCTAGTGAAAGTACGGCTTCAGTCTGAGGGCAAACTCGCTCCTGGTGTTCCCCGTCGCTACAGTGGTGCCATGAATGCTTACTCCACCATTGTAAAGCAGGTCTGTGCCTCATGGCTATTTACCACTAAAAATGTATATTGGATGATTTTCTGCGATTGATGGGACTGGTTGGGATAATGTTCTGTTCTGTTCTAGGTTCCACGCTGACTTGCATCTTCCGCCATTGCAGGAGGGCTTCACGAAATTGTGGACTGGACTTGGTCCAAATGTTGCTCGTAATGCAATTATCAATGCCGCTGAACTGGCTAGTTATGACCAAGTCAAGCAGGTGAAATGCATTTCTCATCTTAGCTTGCCACCGTAAATAAGTCGGTTCATCGTTCGTTCCTCTTTGGGCAGATCTGTTTATTCACCTTAAGGGCGAAGAAATTGACGAAATTCCGTCTGGAATGTTAGTTAGAAATTTCAACGAGTACTTTTATTTTACTAACGTTGCATGTTGTGGTCTGCAGACATTGTTAAAGCTCCCTGGCTTTACGGACAATATTGTTACTCACATTCTTTCTGGATTAGGAGCAGGCTTCATTGCCGTCTGCGTGGGCTCTCCTGTTGATGTGGTTCGTGTTTCTTCATTCACAGCTGAGCGTTACTTCATGAAATTTGTTTCTTGAAATGTTCAAAAGACTAAGCCTCGCATACCTTGACTCTTAATGATGCGATTCATGACCAGAAAAGGGGTTAGCCAAAGTTTTTACGTCTAGATCTATTTCGTTTGGGTGGTAATGAACACACGTATTTTGTGTCTTTCCAGTGCATGGATGCACATGTCTGAAATCTTATCTTGTTATGCAGGTGAAGTCCAGAATGATGGGAGGACAGAGTGGTGCTTACAAGGGCACAGTTGACTGCTTTGTTCAGACTTTCAAGAATGATGTACGTCCCCAAATTCTCTTTTTGTCTTTTCTATACTTTTTTCTGCAGTCTTTTCAGCTCTTTCTCGTTTTACGTTTTTCGGTCACAAATCTATGTCCCTGTTACAGAGCAGAATTTCAACAGTTTTAATTTCTGTCTTCAGAATTCAAGATTGTGTGAGTGACATAGTGTGATTCTTGTACACAGGGTCTTGGGGCTTTCTACAAAGGATTCTGGCCCAATTTCGGTCGACTTGGTTCCTGGAACGTCATCATGTTTTTGACATTTGAACAGGTTTGTCGTGGCTTAGTACCTCCTTGTTTTTTGGTATTTTAAGCTATCGATCATTGAAAGACGTATCTGTGGGTTAGGGATTAATTAAGTTGCTGATCATGCTTGCAGGCGAAGAAGATTATCACGCCGAAGGACGAGTAGAACTGAGTCCTATTGCAAACCTCAGATTCTTTATCCCAAAATGCTTAGGTGTAGAAACATTCCGGTGGGTCTTGTTATTCGACCCTATGCTAGGGTTTCGAACGGAAAGCGAGGTATTACACTTAGCAAAACATTACGGCTGCTCCAATTTTGTGGTAGATTCTCTCTAGATGGTACAGGTGAAATATTTGCAATCTTGCAAATTATACAATAAAACCTGAAATTTCTTTATCCTCTTCTTTCATAAACCTTAGAATGTCCTTGTTTCTTCTTGTCATACTTTTTCTGTCACAGAAATTGGGTCATTAACACAACTACTGACCATCTAACGTGATTGCTACAAGCCTCGTGGACTTTCATATTTGCGGCAACATTTGTACTGCCTGCGTTCGAGAGGATCGTTACCCCGTCGTTCGAGGCCCCTGCACTGGGCGTTATGGTTTAGGTGAGATGTGTTGTACCCTGCAGGCATGTTCCACCGTGAAACTTGTCGTCTCTTGAGACCTGTGACGAAGAGGTACTACGGTACTGGCTGCTAATGTCGCTGCGCAACATACTTGGACCGTCGACAATGTTGCAGTGGTTGGATTCTGGCGCCAATGTTGTGGTACATTGTTGAATTGTCGCATTCGGAAAGTGTTGGATTATCATCTTTTACTTTCTGGGTGGATTGTGTGAGCGATCTGAGCCATGAGGACAGAGAGGTCTATGCGCGTAAAGGTGGTGGGCCGGAATGGGAGGGATGTTTTCGAGGGAGGTGTTGAAGTTCCTGAAGAGGTAAGCTCCATACAATTCCCATGCCTTGTACGCTTTCACTACTGCATGTAATTTTTTGGAATACTACCGCAATAGTTTATGAACTACTTTCTGTAGTTACTCATTCAAATTAGGTTATTTCTTCGGAAAAGTGGCTGACATTGATTATGTATTCATGAATTACAGGGGACATTTTCCGATTTGAAGAAGGCTATTCATAGACGCAGTGAGTACACCCTTGAATCCCATTGAGTGCTCTTCTTATGTTAACCTATGGATTACATCTCTGGAGAATCGAGTCTCATCGCTTCCTACTTGTGTCAATGCAGACAGCAAATACTACCCAGACAGACAGAGAATCACATTGCCTCTGCAACCAGGACAGTTGCGGCCTGCACCAATAGACGAGAGCAAAAAATTGAAGGACTGTCTCCCAATCGATCGCCCACAAGTGGTATTCAGAGACTTGGGGCCCCAAGTTTCCTACCGAACTCTTTTTTTCTTTGAGTACCTTGGCCCGTTGGTCATCTACCCTATCTTTTATTATTACCCCCAAGTCTACACTCACTTTGACCTTCCGGAACGCACATTCGCCTACCCTGTGCAGACGTACGCCCTCTATGCCTGGTGCTTTCATTACCTGAAACGGGAATTCGAAACCTTTTTCGTGCACCGTTTCAGCCATGCAACTTCTCCGCTGGCAAACGTGTACCGCAATTGCGCTTATTACTGGGCCTTTGCAGGGTTTATTGCATACTTTGTGAACCACCCTTATTACAACCCTGTAGGTGAAACCCAAATGTACGTCGGGTTTGCGATCTCTATTGTGAGCCAGCTCTCCAACTTCTACTGCCATGTCATATTGAAGAATTTGAGAACGGCGGAAGGGAAGCGCAGTTACCAGATTCCGTATGGATTCCTGTTCAACTCGGTCACTTGTGCGAACTATTCTACCGAGATTATGCAGTGGGTTGGATTTAACGTTGCGACGCAGACCATTGCCGGATACCTCTTCTTGACAGCAGGAACCTATATCATGACTGTCTGGGCTGTCCAGAAGCATAGACGGCTGAATAAGGTACGTCTGCTAATCAAACTCTCTTAAAAGTGAATCCAAGTTATATCTGATTCAAAATCATTCTGCTATGGGTTTACTCACCGTGCTGTTTTGTGATATATCGGTCTCATTGTCCTGGATCATGACATGATTTTCTTGGATTGTGGTGCCGCTTGTTGGTCAGAGCTTGTAATGTTCGGCTTACAGTGTAGCCTTTCCTATTTTCTGCAGATGTTTGATGGCAAGGAGGGACATAAGAAGTATCCCCGGAGATGGGTCATCCTGCCCCCATTTGTGTGAGAATTGGCATGGGTAAGCTGCCTCACCTTCTGAGGACATGTGCATCTGGAACTTGGATGACTTCCATGTTACTGTACCAACTTTGTGACATTTTCATTACATATGATGTTCATGTGCTGTCAAAGGGTTTGTAACATGGAGTTCTAGTCATCCTTTTAGAACAGCATGAAGATGAAGAGGAGTTACTGAACAGGATGTGTACAGTCTAATCAATTCCAATGCATGTTTGCCAAACAATTTTGATGTAATCATAGTGATGCTACATGTTTTCAAACCTGAAGCATGAAAACTGGAGAAGTTAGCAGGAATCATTATGTGTTGTCCTCTCGTCAACATCAACAGTGAGAGCTCCCGAGAGTCACCCCGGGCAAACCTGGCAGGAATTATTAGAGTGCCATTAATGCGTTTCAGTCACACTGCCAACCTTCTCTTAAATGCCAAGTTTCCTTTTTTATTTCAGTTAATATTCATTTCCAGATGATCATTGCAGGTAACGAGAACCAACTGCCACTTCATCTGTTGGGCTTTAACACTGTAAAACCATAAAACAGCACGGATGTTGTACAAGGATCATCTAGGTACGGTGGAGAGAAAAAAAAGAGCATCACTACTCCAAACACTAAAATATTAAAAAATGGTTTCTGAATTCAGAATGTGAATGAAAGGTGGGCAATATTTATTTTTCTCAATTTCCATCAAGCGCTAAAGTAGTACATTGTAGTGTACAATTCCACACTACACTGATTTTGATGTTTGGCGTATCCACATTATATGATTTATAAATGCTATAAGTTTTTACTCTTGATGAATTGATTTTTACCAACTATTAGTTGATCACCCTCTTTGAGTGCCATACGCATTGGTGAGTTTTCGCACGTCCCTGCCGAAGTGTTTATTTTTCTAGATCAGTGTGGGTATCACCTATGCATTACTTAGGTATCACTTAGATAAATCTCTAGAATTTTTCAAAAATTTGGAACACTCTCCAATGTGAAATAATCATGTATGAAATTGACCAATGCGTTGGGTAGTATAGACAGTTGTGCTCTCAGTAAAAATCTTCATCAAAAGTAGCAAAACTCAACAACACTTTCAAATCATATAGTGTGGTTACATTGGACATTATAATTAGTGTGGTGCTAAATGGTACCATTTCATCCACATTTTAGATTTAAATTACTCTACATCCACATTTTGGAATAATTTTTATAGTGATTTGGCGATCCCATCCAACATGTCCAAATACATGTTTAATATATTTTTAGTGTTACAAAAAACAACCACCCTATCTTAACCCTTAAACGTCAAAAGGTGCCACACGTATGGTGTCGTATACATGATAAGGTTCACATATTGAAATGACCTCCCAATGAAAAATGTTAGCTGAAGAATCTTCAATTCAAAGGTGTAAGTCTTGCTAAATTTGAATACATTTGTTGTATTTGCAGAAGAAAAACAAAACACGTGCGTGTATGTACGGTTCCTGACTGTCTTTGAAAGGTTAAAGAATTGAAGATTGAATACCCAAATTTCAGAATGAACTGCAACGCAGCAAAATCTACCAAACAAGTATAAATCTTGGGCATTCAAGTAGAACACGGAACTCTGAAAGCGGCAGACGCAGCACCAACCACATGAGCAGCCATAAAGCCTGCCGCCACGGCCGCAGCCGCGCGCTGGCGGCCCCCGACCTAAGCCTCGGCGTCACCGGAGAGGAGCCTCTTGATGAAGAAGAGGCAGACCGGCAGCAGCTCCTCCTCTTCTGTGAACCGGAGCTCTCCGAAGCTCAATCTCACCACTACCGCAACCGAGCTCCAGGTGGTGAAGAACGGCGGAGAGAATCATGTTGGTGCAGGTGCTGGGACGCAATGGCAGGGAGATCATCAAGGGCGGAGTGCAAGTCTCGGAAGAGGTGCGCAGGCTTTCGCTCATTTCTTTTTTGGTGGCTTTTTTCACGTTTTCGGTTTGATCAGAGCTCATGTGTTCGGTTCAAGCGGTTCGGGTCACGGGTTCCGCTGCTTTGTCGAGCATTTGATTTTTCTAGATGTTTTGGGTTTTTTTATTTGGCTTTTTTTCGATCAGAGCTCATGTTTTCGGTTCAATCTCGAAGTTTTGTAGCATTTGGGAGCTCTTCATTGTTTGGTGATTTTTTCATGGTTTGGGTCTGTTTGATTTGACAAATTTTCTGTCGGAGCTGATAACTGGTTCTGGCCACGGTTTTTGGAAGCTCTACATTGATTTTGTTATGGGATCTGGTATTTTGGATTAGCGAAATTTGTAATGCGTTTGGGGCTCTTTTTGTTTGGGTGACATTGGTGAGAGAGAGGGGGAGATATAAAGGTTCATGGAACAGAACCGTCATTGTAGCACCATTGCAGTTGATAGTTGCTCTCAGGAACAGGGTTGGTATGAAGTGAGCGTTTTCTTACTTTCTGTTGGACATGTACCCAATATTTGCACTTTTTCTTCTGCGAAAGAGTTTCATGGTTTGATTTGGAATGTACCACAGGGGACGCTCGAGGATTTGAAGAAGGCCATTCAGAGCAGAAGTATGTATCCTTTCCATTCACATTCAATATCTGCATGTGTGTCTCTCCTATCACGAAGTTAGAAATAACAACATTCATTGGTTGTTAGTGTGGTGATGGAGACTATTGGTTCTTTCTTCCCTTCGTGAACCAACCTATGAATGGAACTTTCAAGGACCAGGTTGATGGCATGCACTGCATTCATTGGTTGTGAATGTGGCAGTGGATATTATTGATGCTCGCTTTCCCTCATGAACCAGGGAATGAATCACTCACTGTGACACCGGCTGTTTTTTCATGGTGTGGTTGTGGTTGGGTGGGGTATGTGGGAGTTTGGAGTTAATTCTTCTCATGGTGAAAGCTTTGTTGCAGATGGCAAGTACTATCCCGAGAGGCAACGCCTGACACTCCCACTGCAACCGGGCCAGACGCGGCCAACGCCAGTGGACGCAATTAAGAAGCTGAAGGACGCGCTGCTCTCCTCCTCCTCCGTGCCCCCGCAAGTGGTGTTCAAGGATCTGGGCCCCCAGGTGTCGTACAAGACGCTCTTCTTCTTCGAGTATCTGGGGCCGTTGCTCATCTACCCCGTGTTCTACTTCTTCCCCCAAGTGTACACCTATGTGGGCCTGCCCGTGCGGAAGACCACGCACCCGGCGCAGACGTACGCGCTCTACGCGTGGTGCTTCCACTATCTGAAGCGCGAGCTCGAGACCTTCTTCGTGCACCGCTTCAGCCACGCGACCTCCCCCGTGACTCACGTGTACCGCAACTGCGCGTACTACTGGCTGTTCGGGGCCTACGTCGCCTACTTCGTCAACCACCCGCTGTACACGCCCGTGAGCGAGACGCAGGTCTACGTCGGGTTTGCGATCTCGGTTGTCAGCCAACTCTCCAACGCCTACTGCCATGTGATTCTGAAGAACCTGCGCTCGCCGGATGGGAAAGGCGGCTACCAGATTCCCTACGGGTTCCTCTTCAACTTTGTGACGTGTGCGAATTACACCACCGAGATCTGGCAGTGGATTGGCTTCAATGTGGCTACTCAGACTGTGGCCGGCTACCTCTTCCTGGCCGCGGCGGGCTTAATCATGACCGTCTGGGCTCTCCAGAAACACAAGCGTCTCAGGAAGGTGAGCATCTCTTTCTGTCTAAGACTCTTGCATGTCTGTTCATGGTGTTTCTCACTTTTGCCCATTTTATTGGTTGTTTCGAACTTTGTTGCTGTGAGTGTCTTCGTTTATGTTGTTTGCCAGACAATGAAGTTGTTTGGAAAACACACCTCTTTCTCTCTCTCTCTCTCTTATTGTCAGTTTCTTCTCAGCCTGTTTCATGTTGAGGATTGAGCACATACTCATTCTTTCACCCACTTGATTGGAGCACTTGTTGAATTGCCAGCATCTCAGGTTACTCACCGACTATTGGGTTATACCAAGAGCTAACTTTATCATATAGAGCTGTTAGCATGCATCTGGTAGAGCAGTGATGTACATTCTATCGGTGAAGATGGTGCGCAACTCAGTGTATGTTTTGGGGGATAGAAAAAGCGGGGAGCTGGCTATCATTATTGGCATTTTTCTAGAAATGTTTGTGTGGCTTGTTCATGTGCAATATGGTTGTATATGGTTACCTACACTGTCTGCTATTAGGGCTCACTTTCTGAGTTGTGTTTCTGTGTGCAGACATTTGATGGGCAAGATGGACGGAAGAAGTACCCTCGGAGATGGGTGATATTCCCGCCCTTCTTGTGAGCGCATTGAAGCTTCGTTTTATTTACTTCTCAAGCTCAGCGAAGTCAGGAAGACGTTTATAGTATGCCTTATGTTTTCCGGCTGGTCAGGGAGTTGCATTGCTGCCAAAGCTGCTGCTGTTATGCATTTGATAGAGCAGTGATATATTATATTCTTTGTTGTGAAGATAGTGTGCAACTCACTCGTGTGTTTGGGGAAAGGAAGCAGGATGCGGACTGCTTTACATAATTGGAAATATTCTCGTATTTCTGTGTGACTTGTTCATCTCGTTTGTTAGATGAATTGCATTGAAGACTTAGTGCAATCCACTTAGTACGTTGGTTGAACTTTTTGGATTCTAAAAGGCAGTCGAATGTTGTGCTAGATTTCTCCAAAGAAATCAGATCATGGATGAAACCAACATTGTCAGGATATACAATAAAGTAAGACCCTCTATTCATCAATAGCAACTCAAAAAATTGAAACTCTGTAGTGAAGTACCATGGCCTGTGAAGGATTAAATACGAGTTGTACATTTTGTCCAGAATGTTACGGTTGAAGAGTAGATCAGTAAAGCGAGAAAAAAGACAAGGGTCCATCAGAAAGTATTAGTTGTGTACTCAACCATAGTAAACGTCAAATTATGAGAATTGATCCTTCACCAACAGCAAGCCGGCTTGCACCACCGCCGGCATGGAAAAGTAATCAGCTGCATTGCTCCCTGCATTCACAGAGTAAGGACTCGATCAATAACCTCGTCAGACTGAACCAATCCCACACTGTAGAAACCAAACGGTCCATGAGCAGACATAGACAATGACAAGGGAAATGAACCATGACATTGATAAGAGAAACATACCACGATACTGATAGGAACAATGTAACTTGACATGGCATGCAACCAGATCGTTATCCACCACCTTGGAATTCACGATGGACACATTGGCATCCACAGCGACATCCCTTCACAACGCAATGGATGATTCTGACCACAAGAACCGCTGTGTTGTCCACCTCCCTTCTAGCCGCATCCGAAATATTTGCAAGGAGCTCTTCCAAGCTCACGGATTCTCTCGGACGCTTGCCGCTGATGGACAAACCTTCCCCGGAAACGTCCTCAATTCTGTAATTCATGACCTCCACCAGTTTCAGTCCACCTGAGATGGCGATCATTTGTTATTGTTTGGTACTTAAATTGGAGTTGTTGCTTAGGGATCAGCATCCCACCGGAGCTCGCACATGAACAGGCGTTCCGAACTTACAAAACTATCGATTAGGATTCCCGGGATATCAATCAACGGCGGAAGGTCACGCCATCGACCAGCAGATACGTCATAAATTTTTATGACCTGAAGCTTACTTCCATACTCAGGCTTGAAAGGGTGAACCCAAGTGGAAAGAATGAGCCCAGTGCTGGTAAAGATATCTGCATGCCTTCCCAACAGGCCGTTCAAGGGGACGTCGTAATCGTTCAGCTTCCTCAAATCCGACCTGCTGCTCTCCCACGTGAACTCCGAGATGACAAACCTCTCATTGAGGTCACCTCGCCGATGCGGATCCTTCACAGCATGCAGCACAAACAACCGATCCTTCAGAATTGAAAACCGTAGTGCCTTGAGATCTCGAACAGCGGCACAGCTGCCGAGGTTAATGAACCGCTCCGTTGCGCAGTCGAAGACGAGTGGGCCACTTCGTTCGGCCAAGAGCAAGTTGCCCGTTCCGTAAACCAAGCCGGCACTCATCATGCTCCACGACCCAGCGCTGGAATCGTACACAAACGCCCCAGATGTACCCATATGCCCCTCCTGCCCGTACACCAAAATCACGCGGTAAGAGAGCTCACTCGTCACCAGCTGCACCAGGACAACGTCTCGAAACCGGAAGGGAAACGGGCGGATTTTCCAAGGGTCAGGCATCTTCCTCCACGCGTTTGTCAAAGGGCTGAACACAAAGACGAAACCGGAACGCTCGTCGTCTTCGCATTCGCATTCTTCGTCTTCGCATTCGTCGTTTTCGCATTTCCAGACGTAACACACCAAACACACCAACCCGCCGTCGCAGGCGTACCTGACACCCCAGGCGTACATGTTGTTCCCTTGGAGGAAGGGAGCAATGTACCCGTTCGCTCCGAGGAAATCCAGGTCGAATGAATGCCACTCCGTGAATGATGCATCTAGGATCCTGGTGCGGAAATTCTGCAACTCGCTGCCGCCCCACCCCAAGAGTCCGAACAGCTTGGGATTCGCCTCCGCAAACGCGCCTTTGAAGCTGACGGAGTCCGACAGGGCGGCCCAGGCGGCGGAGCTCTTCCGCAACTCGAGGATCCGCAGGACGGGCAGCCGCGCAAACACCAGTGCCACCAAATCCTCCGTCAGCTTGCGCCACAGCCCCGGGTTCACTATCTCCGGATGATGCACACATGAGTGCGTGCACATCCCGGGATCACCTAACCTTCTGGACCTCATCCGCTTCGAAATCGACTCGCTTCCTCCCTGATTCTCTGCAACGCTCTTGAGACCCGTCTCCAGAGCGCCTAGCACCTCCCGCACAGTGCTCACAAGATCCGACCTCTCCTCGGACGACCCATCTGCCACGATCCCGTGCAGCTCCCCGAAGCAGTCTTTCAGTTTCTCCACAACCCCCTTCACTCTACGTTTCACGTCTCCCTCCGCCATCGCTGTGACTCAATTCAACAGAAGTTCACACCAAACGTGGAAATCACAACAGACGCTCTCTCCTCGCAATCTCGTGTCTCCTGCGTAACCCACTTTCTTGTTTCGGGTCTTAAGAAAATGACGACCCTCTCTTGGTAGAATGCACCGGCGATCGGGAGTTGCGACGTTTTTCCATAAGAATGATAACAAACAATTAACCCATAAACGTATGAAGGTCCCACTGGTGGCCACAGTATTCTACATGTATACTGTTATATTTGAACATGATAAATCTAGATGTTGAAATGACCTCCAAATGGAAGGAATAAGACAAACTTGTAATGCATTATCGCGTAGTGGTCTTGCTGCACACATTCTTACTGTGAGGTTGTTATTTCTCTTTATTCCCAACAACAATACTTCCCTGAAAACAAGAAACATAATCAGAAAACTGTGAAGTGAAAACCTACACTGCTAATTACTGAGACATACCTTGAAATCAAAGAGAGATTCCACGAGAGACGAATTGACCGCCCCGCAAAGTTGAAAAAGCTACATCTACTCACAACACCGAAAGCAAATCCGGAATTACTCTACACAAGAAAAATATTAGTAGTTTCAAGAAAACAAACCAACAAAGATTCATATAAATATACATATACACAGGAACACATATAAGTACATACAAGGTACATTGTTACATGAACTATGTACTATACATATGACCAAAAACACAAGTACAACATGTGACACTTACAGCAAGTACAACAAGTAGAGAAACACTAACCAAAGGCTTAGATGTTGTAATAATGGGAACTGTAGAGGTCGAATCCTAAATGTGACTATCTGAAGAGCGATCCACAACACCTTTACAATCCTTCTGCATAATCAAACATGTAGCACACATGCGTGTAAACAAATCTGCATCAATACAGACATGCATGTCACTGCATGGTCACAACAAATACAACTAACCTAGAACAACTTTTAAAAAGAACACGAATAACAAAGACTTACCACCTTCAGTTTGAATTTCTTCATTTCTTCCTTCACAATGTCTGCATACTTCAGAGGATCCCCACCATCACTTTTTGTGGATGTACCACTAATCACTGGCTAACATGCTCTAAACGTGCGTTTACTGCTTGTACGACTTAACGTCCCTGTGACCCGTGATTATCATATCTTTCTCAGATGGTATGTGGGCTGCTTCCATATTGTTGATTCCATTGCGACGAGGGGTCTTGTTTGTAAACTTCCTGTCTGCAGCATCAATCCCTGCGGCTTCAATCAAATGGCGCACCATATTACCTGAGGTATTCTTGCCGATCGCGCAAGGTTGATACCACACTTCGTCGCCGGGCTTTATATTCTGCTTTGGTACCAAGAAAACAGGATGCGGATTCCCCTTGAAGTTCTTCTTGAGCTTCTTCAATGGCGGCCGGTGTGCCATGAGGGACTTGAACGTGCGGAGTACATTCACATCTTCACAATCCACAGGCCTCATCAGGGAGTGAGCCGCACAGTTGTTGACAGTAAACTTATAGGTTTTTGATACCTCAATCAACAGGTACAATCAATGTCAAGTAAAGCCTCTAAAAGCATTAAAAACAACTTTCACAGAAAAACATGACAACGCTTAACAAACTTGAAAACTTCAACCCCTTCTTCGTTTACAAGCTCAAATTGAGCAACGTGAGTTGCGTGCGCCTCCTCTTAGCCGCATATAAGGTAATTTTTACAAAAATACCAGTGAAATGTCGCGTCGCACCCTCCTGGAGTCTGAATTCTGGCAGCAGGAGAGTTACGTACCTTGATTTCCTCCTCGAATGTGAGAATGTCACTTGTAGACACTCTGGTCTCCAAGCCGCGCCTGAATAATCGCTTTACCGCCTCTGCACCAGCAAACTTGACTTTTCTCTACGTCGTATCTTTGAATATATTAAAAGGAGGTTCCAAAACGCACGGCCGGAGGATCTTCTTCTCCAGTTGAAATCGAATCACACGCCCCATGGATCACAAGAGGTTTTGAATACTGTGGGAGTCTGAAACTCCCACTTGGTTGCCCCAACCAAAACAATTAGTTAAATTGTGATTTTTAGTCGTAGATAACCGGAAAAGTAGTTGGTATTATGTAGAAGTAGGTTGTATAATAATTAGTGAAAGTCGGTGAATGCTTAACTAGTTAATTAGTGTTAAAGTGGTGATAAAATTGGGCCTTAAAACTACCAAAGTTGTGCCCGGAAAGACCTAGAAAGAATGCCCGGAAAGGATCTCCGGAACAAAAGTCCAAATCACCACTTAAAGACTAAAATAACTAGTCAAAGTCTTCATCAACTAGATAGTATACTTAGAAGTGTTAGTAGTAGTTGTTTAGGTTTTTATGATTATTGTTGTAGACGTTTAAGTTCCCATTTATGGGCACTTAATTTTATAATATAAAAGAAAAAGTAAAAGAAAAACAAAATAAATATAAATATAAATATTTAAAAATTAAAAATGCATACCCGGATATCAACCCGGATATGTCCCAACCCGGATATCAACCTGGATATGTACTGATATCCGGGGCACCCGGGTAGCAACAGCAGGGGGTTGGGTCTCAAGGACCCGGGCTTAATAGCCCTCCCGACCACAGCCTCCTAACCGGCGAGACCTTTCTCCCCCCGACTAACAACTCCTTCCCTGACCCCTCTCCAATTCTCTTCCCCCCTATCTAATTTTTCCCTCTCTTTCTTTCATTCTTTCTTTCTTTCTTTCTTTCTTTCTTTCTTTCTTTCTTTCTTTCTTTCTTTCTTTCTTTCTTTCTTTCTTTCTTTCTTTCTTTCTTTCTTTCTTTCTTTCTTTCTTTCTTTCTTTCTTTCTTTCTTTCTTTCTTTCTTTCTTTCTTTCTTTCTTTCTTTCTTTCTTTCTTTCTTTCTTTCTTTCTTTCTTTCTTTCTTTCTTTCTTTCTTTCTTTCTTTCTTTCTTTCTTTCTTTCTTTCTTTCTTTCTTTCTTTCTTTCTTTCTTTCTTTCTTTCTTTCTTTCTTTCTTTCTTTCTTTCTTTCTTTCTTTCTTTCTTTCTTTCTTTCTTTCTTTCTTTCTTTCTTTCTTTCTTTCTTTCTTTCTTTCTTTCTTTCTTTCTTTCTTTCTTTCTTTCTTTCTTTCTTTCTTTCTTTCTTTCTTTCTTTCTTTCTTTCTTTCTTTCTTTCTTTCTTTCTTTCTTTCTTTCTTTCTTTCTTTCTTTCTTTCTTTCTTTCTTTCTTTCTTTCTTTCTTTCTTTCTTTCTTTCTTTCTTTCTTTCTTTCTTTCTTTCTTTCTTTCTTTCTTTCTTTTAGTATTAAAAGTTGGGGTTTAAGTTGAAGAAGTTGGGATTTAAGTTGAAGAAGTTGGGGTTTTGAGCAACAAGAAGGGAAGAAGAAGGTGAAGAAGAAGGTGAAGAAGAAGGTGAAGAAGAAGGTGGTGATTTCAAGAAAAAGGAGGGTGTTGGAGGAGGCTTTTCGAGGCTTTTCAAGGAGATTTTAAGGGTCTTGAAGGTGGTAAAGGAGGTGCGCGGAAGCTAGAGTTTTGGAGGAGTTGGTGGAACCTAGGGTTTGAAGCGTCAAACCTCGGGTTTGGTGGTGGAGGAGGCTTTTTGACAATAGTGGTGGAGATTCCTAGGCGTGGAGGTGGTGCAAAGAGGTTCACGGCCACGGCGAGAAGATTCAAGAGACAAGACCACGATTTGAAGGAGGTTGCGGATGCAACAAGGAGGTGGCAAGAAGTTGTGGAAAAGGTGATTCTTGCCAAATATTGGATTTTTATTGTTTTTGCAAATTTTCTTGTTTGTTAAGTCTCTTCTCTTTTTTTCTCCCGGGGTGTCCTTCGGCTACTTCCTCTCCGGTCTAGAGAAAATCTACCAGTAGACTCTATCTAGACCTTGTATGTCCAAGATCTTGGTTTCTTGCACTTGCGTCTACCTTAGTGTCCCACCGTTTGTTTTCTATTGTCCCGGCCTTGTGGCAAAAGTATTCTTTATATTTTCTCCACTTCCCCCTCATCTCTAGGTCTTGTCTAATTTTTCTATCTTTTTTCCGGTCTTCCCAGTCAACCCGGAAATCCTCTTCCAACTTATGATTTCCCTAGTCACCTCTTCAAATTGGTCAATTGTTTTATTCGATGTTGTTTTATTTGTCATGTTACTAGATACGTGCAATGTCTACATCCACATAGTCTAGTAAAGTTTTCCAGAGAAAGTACAGCGGTGCCCGATATACTTGTGTGTTTTCCGGGCTGGACTGGATTTGTGATAGGTGATTGGTGTAAATACAAGGCACATCCCGGTGTAAGTCTATCCCGGACAACATGACTCCACCGGTAACACGGACGCTTTCCAAGATTGACCCGAACAAGTGGGAGGTGATTGCGAAATGATAATACTTTGAGGAAGGTAGTTGAGTTTTTAAACTCAATCTTCCGGTTAATCCTTCTATGGATCTACCGAGAGATAACTCCACTCCTACGGATGGGTCTTCCGGTTCAGCCTTTGTTAAATGTTATGTGTTATTGTTGATTTATCCTATTAGTTGATGGGATGTTATTAAAGTTGTTAGATTTAAATACTAGGGTGAGAGTAGTGATGTTGATGGGGCCCCATTGCGCACCCGGTCACTACCACTTGAGTGATTTCTCCGGCTACTTACTTTTGTTAGGGAATGTTTTGCCGGTCCCGGACCGGGAGTCTGCTGGTTTACCGGTCTATCGGTAATCCGCCGGTGACTAGGCTACATTTGATTTTAGGATCTAGATGTCATTTTGTCATTTTGTGGATCTAGCTTTGGAGGGTAGCTGTTGACTTTTGTGCACTATCTAGATGCCATTTCCACCTTTAGGGGATCTAGTTTTGGAGGGTAGCTATTAGCCTTTGTGTACTTAAGGAGCCTTGGGCTGTTGTATTAAGTACTCTTCTCTTTGTTCCTTTGCTTGTGTCTTGCCTTCATTGCTTATGTCTAGAGTCTTGTGTTGAGCTTGTGTGAGTAGATGTGGAGAGGGTTGAGTCCTCCTAATGAGTCTTTGTTAGGGTGTGCAAGGTTGTGGCTTGTTAAGTGTTATGTGATTGAATGTGAGTAGAGGCTTCCGGAGGGTGTAGGATTTCCAAGTTAGATAGGTGGAGTAAGATCCGAGATCTATTCCAAAGCCTTGACTGATAGGACCGGGAAGAGTTGCTTACCGGATGGGATCTGGAAAGCCCACGGCTATTAATAATAGCCACCCTTAAGTGGGAAGTGTTTGGATTGGTGGGGAGGAGGGGTGATATCCCCCTCTTCGAACATCGGGAGAGATCATGGCTAAGCCTGAGTCCGAAGTATTCCGGGGTTTCTACCCTTACAGTGGATGAGGTCCGACGATCCCCATGGAAGGTTGTCTTGCTTATGTGAGTTGCTTAGCATTAGACGGTTGTAATTCTTGTATCTTCTTTGCTTGATTCATTGGTTGTGGTTGTAGTTGGAACCTGGCTTTGCGTGATCGGTTTACCGGGACTATTTTCTAGTAGATTGTGAAGGCCGGTGAACTAGTTGCAACCTTTTAACTCATTCAAGGTGTAGAGTTAGATTGTGGCCTCCGGACTGCAAAAACAGAGGGCACTGAAAAAACTTATTGGAAAACTTCTCTGACATTCAATAGATTTTAAACTAAATACTTGTGGTCACTTGTTACCGACCACTAAAGTACCGGGGAAGCCATCCTCCGGGATGTGCTGAGGTATTAAGTGTGAAGTGTTGTTAAGATTTTAAGAGTTTGACGCACGATAAAAATTCCTAAAAGCGATCTGGTTAGGTAGGCTCGTTTAAGGTTAATTTTGGTTAACTTTGAGAATTACAAACCACTAGACTACGACAAGTACTACAACCAAACAAACAACAAATTAGAGAGCACTAACACGACATCTATGATTAGAAAACAAAAAATAAAAAAATTAAATTAGAAATACTCACGATTGAGGTAGATAAAGAGAGCCGTCTTACTTTGTGACTTGGAGAGCAAAGTTATATAGCATGTCCACAAAACCTCTTAGAGATTCCTCTTCTTCAAAAAGTTCACCAATAGTCTTCTGAGAACCATACCCCATGGCCTGCCTCCAGTCAACGAAAGCCTTTGTAGCCCACTTCTCGATATGGCTACTACACCTCTCCCCATCATCTGCAACATTCTGTACCTCGCGTTGATCTAGGTCACGGAACCTAGACTGCTATGACTCTCCAGAGCCACGTGGAGGAACATCGTCATCACCGTTGTTTTCAGCATCAGAGAAATCCTTGCTGTGAGGAGCTAAATGACCAATGCCACCTTCCAAATCTTCCTCTATCTTCTCTTCATCTTCAACATCCTTCTCTATACAAATACGTGTAAAACAACATTATCAAACAAGCAAAACATATGAACAAAAGAAAGAGCATTGACACGACATAGAAGATTGGTTAAGTGGAACTGAATACACCTAAGCAACATGCTAATAACATAGCCAAGAAAATAAAGAAGGAAAGACAACTAACCTTCAGTTGTTGGAGTTAGAACTCCATCCAACCCTACATTTATACCGACAACTCATGCACATGGATCGGGATTCGGAAGAAGACTAGTTGATTCATTACATCATACATATATATACACAAAAAAAGGAAAAGCATCAAAGAAGTTTAAGAAGATCATCAAAGTTGCATACAAGCAAGGAAAAACAGAATACATACGAGAGAAAACAATATCATACATAAGAGATGAACAAATTCAAAAACATCCAAGCACAAAAAAAAGTCAAGTATCAACAAAAAAACAACAAACAAACATTGACGTTCAAGGCACAGACCTACAAAACTTGCAGCAACCACAAGATGAACATTACGAGAAACATCACCAAAGGCAATCAACAGAGCTGTATACTAACAAATGTAAGCAACAAACTAAAAAAGTCATTGAATGCCCGGCGACTAGCCAGCTAAGGCCGACTAGATCTTAACATCATTTATAAAACTAGTTTCAAAAACTTACGACTTTCTGCCAATCTGATCAGCTTCAATTAAAGCAGGTTCATTGGTTTCAATTTCATTCCCTTGGCTACAATCCTTATCGTTCTTAACCTTACGACATTAATTAGTCATCTAATAGATTCGAATCAGCAAGAGTAAGACATAGAAAAGCAAGATGAAGATTGAATAAAAATTCATGGGACTGCATGAGGTAAACCTCATAGGACAAATTACACCTGCTATCCATGGCGGCTTCATCATCACTAGACTCCAGGATAGAATCAAGAAATTGTTGTTGTTCACCATCATCCCCATAAAGCTCAACGTCCTCCGCAATCAAGGCCTCTTCCGGTAATAAAAGCTCCATACAGGGATGGTACTTCAGGCAATGAGTAGTACACTCTACGCACGAAGTCAAATAGTGAGTCTTTGAATAACACAGGACAAAGTTGGTACATTAAGATAAGACAAAAATAGAACATACTAGGATCAGGCTTTGTCTTTACAACAACGATAGTGTGAGAGATCCTGAGAGTGAACAAAAATGACAGCGGAGCATGCTTGTGAACAATAAGATCCTCATGTCCCTTCTCCTCGTTCACATCCATCTCCTCCTTCACATCCTTTCCGAGCTTTCTTTTATCACTATGTGGTATGTTGATAATGTCATGGCAAATAGCAAATAGGACAAAGCAGATCAGACAAAGATAATACAAGTAAATAAGATCTTATCGCGAATAAGAAAATGAAAACGCGATATAGATTCAAAACAGATCGGACATTAATACTCAGATTGGAACAATAGAACTTAGATTGGACCACCAAAAGGCAGATTGGGCCACCAAAGCACAGACCGGACCACCAAAATACAGATGTGACCACCAAACATGGATTGGAACACCAAACACTAGGACAGACGCATACACAGAAAGCAAACAATTCAAAACTAGACCAACGCAAACTAGACAATATAGACGCAGACAGAGAAAGACAACAACTACAAACATGCAACTAAAAGCTGACAACTACAAAAACAACAAGAAGACGCAGCGGTAGCAAGAGACAAGCATTTCAAAACAACGTATACATGCAGGAAACATACACAATACAAAGCAGAATACACTAAAAACAAAATCGCTAAAAAATATCACGGTAGTGAGAGCGCTCAGAAAGCTATACATGCGAAAGCATTTTATATGGAGAAAATCCATCATCCTCGGGTCTCGGCCTAGTATTACAACAATCTTGGCCTGGTATGACGATGGTCTTGGCCTGATAAGTATATGGTCTTATTGGATCTCGATCTGATTAGATAATGGTCTCCCCGGGTCTTGGCCTTGTATTGTCCTAGTCTCGGTCATGTATCATCCCAATCTCGACCTTTTATCGGCCTGGTTTTGGCTAGTATAGATTGGCTTGGTCTTGGCTTGTATCAGGATGGTCTTGGCTAGTATCAGGATGGTCTTGTCTTGTATCAGCATGGTCTCGTCTTGTATCAGCATGGTCTCGTCTTGTATCAGCATGGTCTCGGCATTGTATCTTTCAATGATTCCGATCAGGTAACCTAGATCTAACGGTCTCCATCTTCGCTTCTAATTTACGCTACAGATGGATGGTTTGGATTAATGACCTAATCATATGAAGAGTGGAGATTATCTCAGGGCTGAATGACTTCATGGGACGCCGCCCTAAACTTTCATTTTTGCTTGCGCTCCTGCGCTCTCTCTTCTAATTGCGCTCTTGCTCTTGCGCTCTTGCACTATTTCTGCTCTATTTTAGCAATGTTTTTTCCCCTTTTCCGTGCTCCCGCTGTCTTGTAGTTCAAGGATTGGTGAAAGTTTAATCATTCTTGCATTTTTTTGCAATCTCTGTTGTTGATTGCAAAATGTGGAAGTTTGATTGCTCTTGACTCTCACTCGAGCCGGTCGCTGATCGTCCTTACTGATTGTGGATTTGGTATCTTTATTAACTGCAGACATGTGAAGATTTTGAGTCTTCAATAGCACATGGTTCAAATGAATCAACTTCTTAGTTGTTTGTGTACTTTTGTTTGTTTTTCCATGTTCTCTTGTTCCTTTTTTCTTGTTTGTGGTTTCTTAGTCTTGTTTGATTAAGTGTTTTTTTTTGCACACTATTTGTGCACTTTTCCGTCCCATGTTTTGTTTGTGTCTTTTTATTATTTGTCAGATGGAAATGGAAGCAATGGTTGCCTCTTTTGAAGAAGCAAAGAAGCTCTTTTTCTGGAAGGAAGTGACTGCACTCAACACTTCACTTGTAAATTGTTTTTGTTATTTTCTTTTTTTTCGACTTTCTGTTGTTTTTTTGCATCTTATGTCCTCTATTTTTTTTTGGAGGTGATACCTTCCAGCTTAATCTTGTTTGAGGCCTTGCAACTTTTGCACAAACTTGGGTTGGTGAGGGCGCCCGTCGGTGATGATTATTCCACCCTTGTAGAGCCTTATCGCTTCTGGACTTGCCTTCAAAAGCGTTGCAATCGCTGGAATATGCTGAAATGGTGTGCAACCGGGTTTGCCTCGTTCACTTTCCTACACAAATACAACGTGGCCGTTGGAAAATTTCTTGTCTTTGAGGCTGTTCATCGAAAGATCCTCTTTAAACATGTATTCCTCCTTGATCTCTCGTATCATCTCCCTACAAACAACGCAATACTTATCAACAATGATTCTTCAGATCAAGAGGAAGATGGCATGGAACTCAAGAGCAACTTCTTCAAGAAGATCATCTGAAAGATGCACACATCAACCTACAATTTGACTTAAGTAGTAAGGATTGTTCATCTTTTTGCATTGTTTGTTGTTTTTGCAGTTTATTTTGTCTTACGTGCTCTGTAGTATGTATAGGATCTTCCGGCAAAGTTTTGGAAGCCCGAAGGAATTGACCACTTTTACATGAAAGTCTTTACACTTGTTGGTCCAAAAAAAAACATCAAAGTTACGGGCATAGTATACGCGCAAGGCGAGCCTAGAGCTAACAGCAGCTTTTACCATGGTTGAAGGAGCTTCTACCACCGCTATAGCCTGAAGACAGGCGACCACTTACTCATTACCCTGACAACACAGTTCAAGTTCACTATTTCCATTGAAGAATAGTGTTGTGTGCAACTTTTGTTTAGAAATGTGCAAATCAGCCACTTGATGAGTAAATAGTCTGTAAATAGTCCCTTTTTGGACTTGGTAAATAATTTTTTTCATTGTAAGGACACTGTGGACTTTCTTCTTTATTCCGTACGATCGGTATATAGTATGGTGCGTATATACAATATTGTGGGATAAACTGCATACTACACAGTAATACCACATATTGTAACTATACAATAAAATACTTGAAAACAGTGCAATGAACAAATTTTTATTGCAGTGCATGGTTTTATTTTAGTAGCACAAGTAGTGGACACACACAAGTCAGGCTTTGTTGGAACCTAGTTTTTAAGGAATTGTTGTCTTAGTATTAGTAAAGGGCATATGGGTGGTGATTTTTTGGAAATTAGGAACACCCCCATTGTAAATAGATAGTTTTACTAAAAAACTATTGTAAGTCCTCGTTGCCTAAAACTGAAAACCCTAAAAATGATAAGAAGGAATCCGGGTATCAGTGACCAGATTCTGGTCTCGATAGGTTATTACCAGGATCAGGATCTAACGGTCAGAATCGTAACAGGATTTAATGGTCATAACCGGCCACGGATTCGAATTCGGGCAATGATTACCAGACTGGGAATAAATAGTTAATCCCAAGGTTCTTCCTCTCATCTTTCTTAGTGAGTTTGGGGTTGGTTAGCGGCAAGCGAGCGAGCGTGGGCAGGTGAGGGTCGTGCGTGTGAGCGTTGTAAGCCAGTATCGTTGTCTTTGCAGGTTAGGGTTTGAGTGCGGATTCTTCCGCGGATCTCCTGGGAAGAATTCGGGTCTAAATCTAGTCGAGGGTTTGCTGTGATGACGTTGAAGAAGGCGACCAGCAGCAGGGCGGTGACTGAATTGATCGTAAACCTCCGGAATGTGGTTCAGGTGATTCCCAAATCCGAGAACGACTGGAAGGCATTGGATGCAGATCTGAAGAGGATAGGTTGTTTTAGATTCCGAGAGCAGCCATGGGGTTTCAGAGACGACGCGATGGTCCAGGAAATGTTAGACGGGGTCTCCAACAAGTTCGATGGCACCATCCGGGAAAGGCCGGAGAAGTGGACTTCAATGATGTGGAGCAAGGTATGCGGATTTTCGACGCGTAGAGAAGGTATGTGCTCACGCCGAGAATCTTTCATTGATAGGAAGTTCACGCGGAAGGCAGATCCGAAGGACGGTCTGACTGTGGCGGATTGCAAGGATCCAAGGGTTTGGAGGGTGATGGAGTTTTTACTCCCAATCCTATATCCGGATCGGCCTTCGAAGACCACCACAACATTGGCCAAAACGATCTTGAGAGCGTACACTGGCGAGAGGAAGGTGGCGTGGGGAGACATTGTGGGAGAATTGGTAGGTAAATTCTTAACCGGATTGGGGAAGGTGCCACCTACCCCAATCTCTCCATTATTGTATCACCTGTACAAGCACGAGGACCTGCTGCGGGACAACAAGAAGACCGCCTACGAGACAGCCAAGGTGCTAGCAAGCCACGGCTGGGAGGATGTGGAACCCGAATAGGAACCGGATTCGGACTCGGATTCCTCCGATGACGACATCCAGCCAATGACAGCCAGGCCGAGGAAGAAGAGGAAGCAGACCGAGAGGAGCAACACGACTCCTCCGATCCGCCGAAAGAAGGTTAGCAAGGAGAAAGACGAAGAGGATCCTTTATATATGATCGCGGAAGGATACGAGAAGGCCAAGGAGACTTACGAGCGGATCGAAGTCATCATGGCCGAGGCGTGCCAGATTGCGGGTGACGTGGAAGCAGATGAGTTGTGCGGACATCTGGAGCGGAATCTGCAACCCCGGAACGCGCAGGAATTGGAGGCTCGGCTCATCTCCCTGGAGAACAGGAACCGGAAGATGAAGATGGCCATGGACCAGAAGGATGTGGAGTTGGTTGCGGCGATAGGTATGGCAAACGAATCCACACTTGCTCTCACTTGTGTGACCGAATTTGTGCAGCAACTAGGTGATGTGCTGCTGAAGGCGAGGCTGTTTGATACTGGATTCTCCGAGGCCCAGAAGCTTGACGGTCCGGTGGCGAAGAAGCTCGTCGGGATGTTGGTGGAGTACCACTCCAAGATGGAGAAGGTATTGGAGGAGTGCCAAAAGATTCACCCAGGGATCTTCCAGGATGATGGAAAAGATAAGCGGAAGGTGTCTCCCGACTCCGAGCTGACGGAGGCGCTTCCGGAAGTACTTACGATTTTGGAACCGGAATCCGGATTCCGAACTCCTGGTCCGGAACCCAAGAAGCGGAAGGACGAGCTCCCTCCGTTGTCTCAACTGAAGACTAGGGTTCGGCACGGGAAGGCAAACAAGGTGGAGGTTGATACTCCGGACTCTCGAGTTTCCAAGAGACGAACCCTGTCTGTTTCCGAGAAGGTAACCCCTATGCGGCAAACCCGGTCGGCTTTGCGAACCATTACCCGGGAAGTGGAGGAGAGAACACCTACAAGCCAGTGAATCAAAATGTAGAAGCCAGCGGACAAGGTTGAAGAGGAAGAACAGATTTCGCCCCAAGTTGGAACTTCAACAGTGAAGCTCTCGGACTCTTCGGACGAAGATGAAGGTCAGGATCACGAAGACAAGGAGTAGGATGACCCTACTGCCTTGTGCGCAGGAAACTAGCCGTAGGAGGTTTGGAGTCTAGTAGTAGGGTTAAACGGTCACAACGGTGACCCGATAATTAGGGTTTATCCGGAACCGGAACTTGTTTCGGTAAAGGGGGATCTGATCCGTAACTTTCGGATCTGGTCAGGGGATAGTTAGAAAGTGGCAGACCAGCTCTCAGGAACCGTTTTGATTGTGAGTTTTGGGTTTTGTGTTTTGCTTCCGAAGGGAGAGTATTTAGTTGTTAGTTGCGAGGTTGTTAGGATCTTGTTAGTTAACCTAATCGTGAGAGCGTGGGGAGATTACGGACCCGGGTAGCTTGGATTTTGGTGTGTAGGTCGGACGTCTTGCATGGCTGCCACTACAGCTAGAATCCGGTTCCCGTTATCTTAGTGTTAGGAAGAGGGTTTGCAAGCACCCTATTACGGGACATTGTTCCTAAGGTTGTATAAGATGCACTGCCCATTTTTAATATTGAGTTTGTGTCCTTACATCTTGACACCTATCTGTCTCTTTTCGTGTGAGCTCCGAAGTGGTCCTTGTCACGGACGTACCCCATTCTGAATGGTTGTATAACCTTTGTGAAGCCTGGATTGTGGTAGAAAGGAAGAGGTGAGGGATCCGGGTTTCTCTGGGATTCTGTGAAAGGGTTAGAAACCGTAACTGGTCATAACCGGATCCGGATTCTCTAGGATTCCCGTCGTTGTAGTAAGCAAAGGGTTGGAATACCTCTTGCGTGACCGGCTGTCCAGTAGCATCCCTGTAGTTGTGAGGAGGTAGACACCAATCTAGTGTGTGTGTTTGTTATGTGTAGGAGTGTTAGGGTTGATAGTGGACTCTTTTGCCACTCTAATCTACGAGAAGAGAGTTTTGCACACCGTCCCTCTCCAAATAAGACGCGTCTTCCGATAGCTAACATCACGAGGGAAAACTAGAGCTGATTACCGTGGTGTGTGGTTTGGTATTCCCTGATTCGAATACAAAACCGGAAACAGGAAAGTAAGAAGAGGCAACCCGGATAACCGGAAAGGTGAGGTATCCGGATTGAGCCTGATCGAATAAGGAGAATAAGAGGAACTTTAGGAAGGAGTCATAACCAGATTGTCCTAACCTAGCTAACTTCACCCGAATCCTTGGAACGATACACGAGTCACCACTTGGGGTGTTTTGGTCATTTAAAACACTCAAGGGGATGCACTTGCAACAACCGTGTTCTGATAAGGTTAGGCAATCCAATACAACCGGACAAGGGCAGGCAACTGTCGGGCATATTCTGGCACGGTCAGGAAAGGACAGGCACTTGCCGGATATCGGGCCGAAACAAAAAAGCGGGTTACGCGGCAAGAGGCCCGCGGGTTTGTGCCTCACAGGAATGGTAGGTGCCTTTGTCGTCGGGCCAGGCTCCGCCCTTGCCCTCCTTGTTAGAGCACCTCCCATCCCGTGAGGCCCTCACCCGCGGGCCTCTTGCTACACAATTTCCATTGCAATCCAAGAAAGATTACTCAAAACCCTAAGAACCCTCCAAAACTCACCATTTGTGGTTGTGGAAGTCTAGATTTTAAGTTGATGTGAATTTTCTAGGGTTTTGGATGCAGCAAATCTGGTTAATTGGTGTATAAGAAGTTCATAACATTCAGGACAATGTTCACTTACTGTATAGTGGGGTGACGCTCACAATGGCGATTTTTGCATTCCCTAAGAAAGTAATTTCAGTGTTGCCAACTTTGACACCCTCATGAGGATTGAAAATTTGTTGACTTACCATAGAGCTTTTGGCAAAAGATCATCTCTATGTTGAAAACATGTGTTCCAAATTTCAAGGCCAGAAGATGAATAAAAAATGAGATATTTGAATTCTATCAACATGTGAAACTATGAGAAAAGTTTTGTAGCTCCCAACTTTGACATCCTCCCAGGGATTGCAAACATATTTTTTGCCCATAGGGTTTTTGGAATGACGCCATCTCTATGTTGATTATATTTGTGCCAAATTTTAAGGTCAAAATATCTACATAAAAAAAGATTTTTTAATCTACCAACATGTGTAGTTGTGAGAAACATTTCACTAATGCCATCTTTGACACCTTCCCGAGGATTGAATTTTTTATTTCTCCCCAAGATCTTTTTGATGTGAGACCATCTCTATGTTGATTAAAAGTGAGCGTAATTTCAAGTCCAAAAGATCCACGAAAGATAAAATCAATATCAATATCTACGAGCATGTGTAGTTGTGAGAAGCAATCAGCGAAATCATTTCAATAGTGCCAACTCCGGCACCCTCCCTAGAGCTGAATTCATTTTAAATTACCATGAAATTTTTGGCACAAGATTTTCTCTACATAGGGAATATGTGTGCCAAATTTCAAGGCCAGAAGATGAATACAAAAAAGGATATTCAAAATCTACCAATATGTGTAATTAGGATAAACAATTTTGAATATCTTTGTCTATATTTATCTTTTGGCCTTGAAATATAGCAGCATATCACACACACAAAGGTGATCTTGTGCCAAATAATTCACCGTAAATCAAAAACTTTTCAACCCTTAGGAGGGTGTCAAAGCTGGCAGTAGTGAATGGCTCACATCTACATTTGTTGTAGATTTCATATATCTTTAATTATTTAAATATTTTGGCCTTGAAATTTGGCACACATGTTGTAAACACGGAGATGACCTTATTCCAAAAATTTCATGGTAAAATAACAAATTTTCAGCCCTCGGGAGTGTCTCAAAGTTGGCAGAAGTGAAATTTCGAAATGCAAAAACGCCAATTTGAGCGTCACTCAAGTGTACTATGGTGTGGACCAGAGTATTTTGCATTAAGGAAAATTTTCATTATGAATGTGCCAGAGTATTTTCCATTAATGCGCACATATGGAGAGAGGAAAGAATTATTCTAGTTTATTTTTCAATAATAGCGAATGAAATTACAATTTTAATCCAAGTGATTTCATATTTCTATAATGAAATGTGAGTTATGTATGAATTTTTAAAGTGTGTTGCCATGTTAAGTTGGTGGCCACTAATAGATACCTCCCATAAGCGTCGACCAAAAGTAAGGGGTTCTTACTATTGTAACAACAAACCTTCATCTAGATGGGTGAACGGGTGGTGATGAGATGGATGTCAGTTGGATAAACTTCAATTTTATAAGTGTCGGTTATAAGTTTTAGTTGGTTACTATGGGGTTACCTAGTTCATTACAAAACTTGAAATAAATTGTCACAAAGGTCTGGAAAGGGGCTGAAGAAGAATTCTAGACTCAAAAAGAAGCCACTATGAATGAAGCGGCTATATGTTCCACCACTATGTCAAAGTCCATAGATGAAAGATTGGTAGTATTGTATTAGTTTCTATTTAAAACGTAAACACAATATTAATTTAGACATGTAAGAGTGTAAAGAGAGTCTTGATAAATGTAGTTTTCTAGAAGAAAAAGAAGAACGTCGGTCCCGGAAGGGGCCGGCGTGAATGAAGTGTATGTTCGTTCCACCACTAAGACCATGCCCACCAGACAAGGAATTAGTAGTATGGAACTACTTCCCCCTCTCGAGGGTAGACACTATGTGACAAGTAACCAGAATACACGAGTAATCAACCATATCCAAAGAGTAACGAAGGAAAAGGGGAGAGGGAAGAAAAAGAGGAGGGGAGGAAAGAGATGAGGGGAACATTTGGAGAGAGGGGGGGTGTGTTTCTCAATGTGGGAGGTTTTTGAAGTTTTAAAGAAAAATAAGCAAAGGGTAATGTTATGGAGGGTCTTGCATGTCGGGGAGGGTTTGGTTGTTTTCAATTTTGCGTTTGTGTAGTAGGATGGACATAGCATGTTGAATGGCAATGGTGCTAATGTTATTGAAAGTGTGTGAGATTGTTTCGATGGAGATTTTAAAGGTATCTTCAAGGATTTTTATAGATGGGATAAAGGTGGTGGCACGAGCGCCAGCTGTGATTACAATAAGGGGGTCCACTTTCCATCCAAGGGCTATGATGTCATCAATAAGGGATTGGTATTTATTCATTTTGTTTTCAATTGTTTATGGGGAAAATCTATCATTACAATATGTGAATTCGATGAATTGAATGGTATAGTCTTGGTTTGTGTGGTCGGGTGGGGGTCATTGTATTGTAGGCCTTTAACGCAAAGTATGTGTGGTTTGAGTCTAGTATTGCAATGACAACGTTGAGTTACACTGTAGTTTTCTAAATCATGGAAAGAATAAATGTCCTTCTTAATTGTTTAGATTGTAACATCCATTACATTAAATATCAAATTATGATATTATGTAAAATTCATTGTTCAACCTATAAAATTATAGTAAATGTATATGGGAGGGTAAGTAGTTTGGGCAGTGAACCAAGTTACTCAAAAGAATCTGAGATTATTTATACAAGTAATCAATAGAACTTTCTTTTAAACTCTACCAAAAAAAATTCTACACGTAGCAATTAGTTTTGGCACCTACCAAACTAAATGATTTTTCCTTTTACAGTTGTTTAGACACAATGGGTATCACATAAACAATACATGGATATCACCTTGGCATTACCAAAAAACCTTGTGTAAAAAGTTCCATTCTTCCACAAAATTAGACACAGAAGTAGAATTTATCTTTTTACCTCAAGAAAAAATAATAACATACTTTATATTTTTTAAATAATCATTTTAAAGAATATCCTTCACATTCTAAATGAATTTTTATTTTAAATACGTTGACATTACTTAAATTAGATAGATGCTAAAATGATTTGATTATCATGCTACCAACATAATACTAATAATTATAAATTTTAACTTGTAATATAAGTCTTTGGTTAAATATTTGAAATAAATCATCTTAGACATGATGAGTTAAGATTCTTTTCTTTTAAGTTTCCATATAAGTAATCAATTCCAATTAAATATTTTTAAATTTATTTCCATTTAAATGATTTTTTTTAATCATAAAAATAATGGATCAATATGCTCATATTTGATTTTTTATTGATTTTTCCTAGACCAGATAAATATTCTGATTTTTCCTCATAAATAAAATTAGGTTATTTTGTATTTTGATATCTTATATATATATATATATTTAAAATTATATAATAAAACATTTAGTTGTACAACTGATCATAATAATAAATGAATATGAATGAAATTCTATCTAATTATCAAATAATTGGTCATATTGGTCATATTGATCATAGTTTGTTCTTCATACGATGAAAAGCACATTGAGTTGTCTCTCACAGAGATTCTTCAAATTCTCAAAATTTTTTGAAATCTCTTCGATGAGGATCCACAAGTAAATCTTGTGTTGTTGTTTTAGCTTTGTTGTGAGCTTCCAAATTTCTTCCCTTTGATGAGAATTGAATTCCTCTTTGTCCAACTCCATATCAAAGCCCAATTACACCACTATTTCTCCATGTAGCATCTCAATTTATGGATATCAAAATACATGACAAGTTTTAAGAAAATTCAAGAAAAAATAAAACATGAAGAATATATATACATATGAATATGGATAGTATATATTACATATGAATATTGGCATTAAAATACTTTAAATATAATTTGAAGTATAAATTATATACTTCCACAAGTACTATGTCCACGATCATGCACAAAAAACTCCACCTCTTCTGCTCAAGATTAAACGATTGTGTACTCTTACCACATCCTAGCCATAAATAAGTCTTCCGTTGGTGGTCATTGTAAACCTAAAGTATTCACTTCAAGATAGTTCAAGTAGACGTCATCTGATAAAGGTGTAGCAGATATTGAAGTGGTACACGTAATTCATCCTTTCTTCGTGGCTCGAGCACCTCGTCAAGCCCACGGCAACTCTCTTGTGGATGCAGTGAAGATGCAAGGTTGCATGAAGGAACAAAAATTGAGGTTGATTTATCAAATTCCCCTTTATTAATTAAGCGATAAAATTTCTTTATTGATAAAGCGGTGCAATCCTTCTCATTGATAAAACAACTTAGTCCCTTCATCAAGAAAACATTGCAATAGCCTTTATTGATAAAATGGCAGTTTTTCCTCTCAACCAACTTTTGATTAGAGTTAAGGCATGCATATCTAATTAGATTTTTGGTTCTAAATTTGTGTGAATCAAAATTATATATTTATTATACTGTAGAGTTGTGTTGTTGTGGCCATAAATTAATGGCACTTGAGGTGCCAAGGCAAACACAGTATTAGAATATGCTTAAATTTACTAATAAAAAGCTATTCTTATTTATATTTTTTAAAACACCCTCTACTTATCATTTTATATTTTATATTTTTTTCATACCCATGCAAAATGATTTTGGTCTTAAGTTTTAATTGAATTTGTCTCTAAGAATCTTTCATTGTCTTGTGATTGCCAATCCCTCTGGCCGCATATAAGACTACCATTTTAATTTGTATAGGTTTGGAACACTTTTGAATACAATCATGTTTTTAAAAGTAAAGAAACCACCAATAATCATTTATACATGTTTACTTCTCATATGATATGTTAATGCAAAGCTATCAACCTAGTGCACATCTAAACCTCTTTCAACAAAAGTACAAATTTTCTTGCAATAATCTATGCATTTAGTAATATATCTTCCAAATCCACAATTTTCACTCTCAATATATGGTAACTTTAAACACTATAATCTATTCCATCAACCGTTGGATGTTGTGCAAATTTTTCCCAAAGTTCAATTCATGATTTAAGTTTAATTTTGTACGGTTGATTACCAAAATAAGGCTCTATATTTCCATCAAAGTTAGTTCAAAGGAAAAAATTAGCACATATCTTGCTTTTGCGGAAACATGGAATGGGTGCCAAAGGATTAAGGACATGGCATGAATCCCCAATAAACATATCAGGGTCCATCAGCTTTGAAGCGCAATGATATTGTGTATGTGGAGAAAAGAAAAACATTGTGAAGAAACACTAATGTGCAAATATTAAGGTAAATTTGTAGACAATTTATTGTCTTAAGTGTACCAAACATACAAAAGACTTTTTTTAAAATGGCTTCCATGTTTGATTATTTGGTGAGAGCAAGAAAGAACATGTGGAAAGCTTGGTTCATGAAATAACACACGTAGGAAATTTTAAAGCAGGGACAGTCCACATTCGCAAAAAAGTTGTGTATTGAGCATGTTCATTGTCCTGCGCATTCGAGGAAGTATTTGCACTGGCATGAATGCCATTTTTCTTTTTGGCCCAGTGAATGCTATTTTTCAGGCCAACTTATCCTGCGATCCTCACATAAAGGCCATTCTCCGATGCTGGGAAGTAAGAAGAACATGATCAAGCATGACATTTGACGAGGTCGTCACCTTCTTTGATTGTCCTTCACTATCACTGCGGACACATGCTGCCAAATGGCATGGACATTATTTGAGAATGATTTTGCTATTTCAAATCATGATCTTATAGTTGGAAATGGAATTTCAATATTTCGCTATCTAGATCTTCTCTTAATAACGAGCAAGCTATTTTTAAGTTTATTTTGGTATAAAATAGTCAAAGAGCTTTAGTGGTTAATTTACCCCTAAAAAGCCCATGACAACTTCACACCGAAAACACTTCAAAATTGTTGATTCTAGTGCAATGAGTAAGGAAGGAAACAAAACCTTATATTTATCCTTTTGACCGTAGGATCTGCATAAAAATCTACTAAGTAACATACTCACAAAATTTCATACACATTGAATGCACGGATTATAAGATTATAGTGTTTGAAGTCAAGAAAATGGTTTAGCAGACTTTGACTTCACTTGGTATGAAATTTTTGCACTACACAAGGTCTAAATCTTTTACCATTGTGTTGAGCATGATGTTAGTTCCATATACAACAATTTTTAAAGGTAGATAAGGGGTGTAGCATGTTCAAAACAAGTGTGCAAGGAGTGGAGGTTCAAAAATTGTCAATTCACAATTTGTTTTTTTGAGAATCTAATATGTTTTAGAATGATAATCAAAATGGTCAATAAGAAGGTTAACACCACATATTGTTGTGGAAAAAATAAAAAGTGAAAAATATGAAGATCTCTAGGTTTTATGTAAAAAAGATGAAGTTTTTTCCCCGCTTGCCCGAAATGTGTAAAAATGTATTAGAATGCTTTTTTACACTGAAGACAAGAATTTTTTTGTCATCTTCAAAGAGAGTAATATTCTCTACATGTATGGAAAATCTCAATGTCAATAGAGACTTCGAGAAAAAATTTGGAGTTGCCTGAAGTCCCCATTTCTAACTATGAGTGGTACTAATTTTCGAACCATGAGTCCAAAAATAAATAAAAATATATCTCCATGGAGCTCTTATGAGAGAGAATCTAGTATAGAGTTTTGATTCTTGATTTTATTTTTTCAAATTGAAGGAATCTGCCTAAAATCCAAAACGAATGCCCCACAAATACTTGGGCTCTTAGGGGTTAAGAGTCTTAGGGAGTATACCTATGCTCAAAGCATGGAAAAAACAATTAAGTAATATCCGAATTGATCTACGAATAACGTCATCTAGGTTTCTTCCTCTAAACATTGTTCTCTTGATTCATTTCAATGACATGAGTTCAGTTTTGGAGCCTTAAAAGCTAGAGGTTTCAAAAATTCACTACATTGAGATCCATGTCACAAACATTTCTTTTTTAAATAAACAAGATTACCTCGACGACGAGGCAAGTTTCATCATCATCTACTGCGTACGCATTCAATGAACTCTCCAAAAACAATTTGAGTGAAAAACAACATCTTATTTCCATTATCATCCTCAAAATGTCATACAAGACGCCACATTTTGGGTGCTCAATGCTTTAGGGGTCAAACTCAATCTGCAGAGGAGAAAAACTCCCATTTCAGAAGCCATCGTTTCGGCTACCGTACATTAAATTCAGGAAATATACACAATGACTCTTTGTAAAGAAAATACGGGACATATGGCAAAGCTCAAAGTTGCGGTACAGAGCTGGAAGTGATCATGTTTGCAGATTGGAGTGTGGGCTGCTGCATCATATCCCCAGTGCGGGTTGAAATGGCTGGGTCTTCACCCATGCCTCGGTGAGATGCCTCGGTGAGATGCAGGTCTGGATCAAAATCGAAGTTTGCACATTGCGATGAGTGAAAAATATGCGTCCACTTACTTCAGCAAATTACCGATACCGACATATAATATCAAGCAAAGAAGTGGACATGGCACGAATACACACCCGGCATTTGAATCTGACATATTCGGGATCTCCGCAGGACAGAGTACAATCTGAAGTTCTATGACCCTTGACACACTACCGACTCACACACTGCTTGATCTGTCCATCAGATTTAATATTAGGATGTCCACGGAGAGCACAGTTTAAATAAAAGATTTGTAAACGGACGGGCACACTTTAGTTCACCTGATTCATGTTGACTAGAACTGTTGGGTAGTCCTGCAGCCAGCTGGATCGCATCTGCCTCAGGTGCAATAGACAGTCCTCTGGGATCATACGCTATTAACTCCAAAAAGGCTCTCCACCACACCGAGTTCTTGATGCAGCTCCAGAGGCAGGCTCCCATCAGAAGCACGCTCAGCGGCACTGCTGTGACTTTGAGCCACTCCATGATCATTTCGTCTCGACTTCTGCCAACCAAACATCCACCGCAACTCAGAGTTGGTCCTCATGGCCAACCGAATCTTGAAACATTCTCGAGTTCAAGACAATTCTTTGCACATGGGCATGAGACGTGGAGTGAAAGATCTGACACTCACTTGACGGTCGCGGGAGCGGGTGATTTTAACTCTCTCGTTCCATCCGCTGCAATCGCCATCGCCGAGATCACCAGGAAGTGAATCTGCGCAGCGCCGACTCTGGCGGTGGTAGTCATTTCTGGACCTTCTGCGTGCGTCTGCAACGAAACGATAACAGAGTTAGACTGCGATGACGACAGCAAGCTCATCACCCTGTTTTACTAGAGTGCTCTTCAACTGGACTCTGATGTGACCGGTCAATGATGAACCCATTTCTCAAGTTCGGGAGACAGTATTTCTGGACTCCGAAGCCTGTAGACTCGGAAGGCAGCATTTCTGGACTGATGGATACTCTTACAGCGATCGAGGCGGGGGGGACAGTTCCACACAGCTAATATCTGTTATTGACGAATCAGTGCAACTCATCGAGAAAACTTCTCTGCGTGAAGGCGAAATTGTAGCCAATTCTACTGCCGGTGATGAGCACAAGAACTACTCCTGTTTTCACAACGAAGTATATGATCTCACTCCACGACGACACTGCTATCCAATCAAACAAGCCAACAGGATGTACGATTACCATAAATCCTGAACTACCATGACTGACACTCAGATTCCTCTACAAATGTTGGGGACTGACCTTGTCGAAAGCCAACCAACTTTGAGCTGTGGAGTGCGAGAGCTAGCTCGAGTGGCAGAGAGCATACCAGAGAAGAAGCTGGAGAGCTTGGTTCACTAAATAACTCAGTATAAGTGAATGCCCGAGTGGTAATCTGGTTTTTATAGCTCTGCAGGTGTTTGTGGAAGCCTGAAGCTTTTTCAGGTTTTTGTGTACATACTACATACTCGCTTGCAAGATGCGAATGGTAAATTCCGTACCGTAAAATTTTACGCAGGGTTTACTACGTCCGGGACCGTACGGTAGTAAAACCCGTTGCAGTGGCTGCGCGATTTGACAGGAAACCCCCCACGCTCATACTTACCAGGTGGGGGAGGAGGTGGTGGGGCCAAAACCTGGCCCCTATTTTGTTTTTGGATGGGGCCCTAAATTTAGCCAAAGGAGGACCCGCACACTTAATTCGGACCGTAGGCCCGAATTTCGTAAAAAAAAAAGCCAGATAGAGCCTCTGACCCCCCCAAAATGGGAGGGCCAGAAAAATGAGCCCATGCAATTAAGACGGGGCCCCACCTCGGGTAAGCCCGAGCTTGGGGGGTTTCCTGCCCGCGTCGTGGCTGCGACCCTCTCTATAAATGGGCGAATGGTGAATTCCGATGTCTTTTCGACCTCGACCTAACCGTGATAACGAGTGCGAGAAGACCGAATCGAAATATAGCCGGTAATAATTGTCTGTACCCAAGCCAGATCCTGAGGACGCTGCCCGTGCGAAGCCTCCGCTGCGCGACTTGACCCCTCTCCCCCACCTAACCTTTTCACCACCTTTTTTACTTTTCCCCCCTCAAGTGTTTTTTTGGGATGTTCTTTATTCTATCACTGATGCCACAAGACGAGGTTGGAAAAGCGGTGTTCAAGCGTTATTTTACCCGGGGGAAGGCAGGGGGGTGATCTTTTCCCATTACTTTTTCCCTTTTCTCCCTCATTTCTGAGAGTTTTACTTTCTTTCTTTACGGATGTTCTTTATTCTTTTTTTCCTCCTGGGCTTGGCGGAAGGGAAGGGAGATTGTGTGGGTTATTTCGGTGGTGGGGCCCCACTTGGAGGATACCAGTCGGAAAGAACTTCAAGGAATAACTAATTGAAGGATTACTGTAACTTTGGGGCGACTGAAATAGTAGGGTTAGTTGGGGGCCATTAACCCCTAAAGGACCAAAACATTTTCCCCAAAAAATCACTCCAAAACTGCCATTTTCAACGCATTCAACACGAAATGATACAAAAAAAGTAATTGAAAATTAAACCGTAGGATCTTGTACTAGAGTTGCATGAGAGTGTGTGTTGAAAATTTTGGTGAGTTTGACCGCACCGATTGAAAGATATCAGCCTTTGAAGTGAGACATAATCTCTTTTTGAGGTCATGCTAAACACCTTCAACAAACTTCGACCACTTTCTATGGCAACTTATTGCACTACGAGCCGTGAATTTTATTATGTTATCTTGAAAAGGATCATGTTAGGCACATGTGCACCAAATTTTAGGAGTAAAAGAAGCGTAGAAGATGTCCTAAAAAATCCTGCAATGCAACTATGTGCTGAGAATCAACAATACACTTTATATTTTGCATATATCATATCCTTCCCAAATTTTTGAAATTCACAAATCTGTATGGTAGATGCAAAGATTTCAACTTCCTTTCCAAGAGGACATTTTCTTTCTTTTAAATGGACAAAAACTCAAATTTTTATTGAATTTAGAAGTTATTTAAGTTTAGTGACAATATTTGTTATATGTCGCACTAAACTGCTGCACTATTTGTATATGAAAGTGAAAATAAATTGTAACTTTTGAACCGTAAGTCGGAATTTTACAAAATTTGTGTCTATGCAAAGCTAATCAAAAGTTGTCCATTCAATAAAAAATCTCAAAAAATAATGCCTAGAATTGAGAACGTGGTACCTTACCCAAACTCAAAATGTCCCCCAAGGGAACTTTGGTCTTTTAGGGGTTAAGGTAAGCCCCTCCATAACCAACTAAAACCCGCCCAAGGCGAATTGACCCCCTCGTTGGTACTTACCCAAGGTGGGCCCCATCTTAATTGCATGGGGTCATTTTTTTGGCTCCCTTATTTTGGGGGGTCCAGAGGCTTTTTTTGGATTTTTGGGGACAAATTTGGGGCCTACGGTCATTGTTTGCCCTGCAGAACCCTCCCATGCTGTAAATAGGGCCCCACCAAAAACAAAATAGGGGCCAGGTTTGGCCCCACCACCTTGTGGCCCCCTCGGGTAAGTACCAACGAGGGGGTCAATTCGCCGTGAGCACCAAAACCCATAGCCAACGCCTGTAAAATTGAGGTATATCCAACCCTCTTCCATCCCATTACTACCAACTTAGCTCCAAATGGAGGTTTGCTATTAGTCAAGACCCTCACTTTTGGTCGTTCGTTATGGGGGGTACCTATTGCTGAGCACCCACTAAATAGGGTTGCATAATTTGAAAATTTATAACTAATTCAATTTTCATTGGAAAAATATGAAATCACTTGGGTTGGAATTGTAATTCTACTGACTATCACTAAAAAAATACTAGTATAAATATCTCCTCTCTCCATATATGCTCATTCCTTAACTTGTCGGTTTTAGGGGGGCTTACATTAGTTGAATATGGGAGACAACGTTGAAGTTGTGATGGATTCTTCAGAAGTACATGTGGCTCCATATCAGCACCTTGGTGATGGCCGCTTTGAATTGATGGTTTTATGATATTAAATCCTCTTCCAAAGGCATGGATTAGTGGGGTGTTTCAACTCCATTGTGTGTTATCTCAATTAAGACTTATAAAGTAGCATACTCACAAAATTTCATAAACTTTGACCGCACGGATTGAAAGATTGTAGTGTTTGAAGTAGTGAAAAGGGTTCATTTTCTTCCCTACGTTTAGTGGATCCATAGACTTTGACTTCACTTGGTGTCCAATTTTTTGCACTACACGGTCTGAATTCATTACCATCATCTTAAGCATGATATTAGTTCCTTGTATTCCAATTTTTAGAGGTAAAGAAAGGGTGTTGCATATTTAAAAAAAGATTGTGCAAGGAGTGGAGGCGTGAACTCCGGTGTGCAGCCCTCTCCCACACTGGTTAAAATTAGTTGAAAAGCGACAAGAAATACAATATTGCACTGTGAGAAAATAAATGGTGAATTCCGACCCCGGAATGGGGAGGTTCGTAGAGTAATTTCGGCCCCAAATCAGGCATCATATTTTCCACCGAATGCCTCTTGAACCCCAAACGAAGAGGGCCAGAATAATGAGCTCCAAGCCCCCTCCTCGCCGAAAACGCTCCTTCACAGCTCTCGAGTTTTGAGTGTTCAGTGCCAAGCTACCAGTACTGTAAGGTGTCATTGGTTCAAGTTTCTCGCTCCCACTTGCTCTACTGCTTGTGGGCGATCAGCCATGGCGTTGTTGCCGACTCTGCTCCTCACTCCGACCCCTGCATGAGTTTCATGCTCAGTGGGTGTGCAAGTCGGTGAGTTTCGCACACACCGATCTCTTTTTCTTGTCATGTTCATCGCCTTCTGAAGTATGTGTTGTGCTCGTTGACTTTGGAGGTGTAGTTTTGTTGATTCCTCTTCAGCAGCGCGGTTGGTGTAGTGGGGGGCGCGTTGCGGATCGAGGTTATTTCACGCTGGTCGCTCGTGGGATGAGATGTTCTCCAAGTCCCCTTGGACAGTGTCGGTTTCTGCTGTTACCTCCATTTGAAATCCATGAGGTAGTACTGGAGTTGGGTGATGTTATGGTTGAGGATTCGTGTGGCACGTAAAGGGGGTTCATTGTGTGCTATTTCAGGACGTTGTAACTGAGCCGGCCACTCTGCAACTATGGCGGGCGCTGGTATCCCAAGTTTAGACCACCTGCTGGGAGCTGGGTCTAGGGAATATCTTCCAGGACCGGATTATTATGCCATAGCCATGTCTGAGGGTGCCAGTACCTCAAGGGAAGCGCCAGCAGTGTACCAAGCTGCTGAATTTTCTGTGCCACCAGTCAACTACGTGGGCTTTCCGCTTGGGTTCGATGCATTCAGGACACCCGACCTCTCTTCTGCACAACACATCGAACCTGTCGGTAAGCTGCACTGACGCGATTTTGGATGACGAAGATTGGTTGAGCACTTTGTGTTACGGCCTTTCAGTTGAAGACTTGTGTGAAAATTTGCTGTCGGTAAAGTCTGAAAAATGTGAGACGAAACCTGATCTTTGTTGAGTGAGCGCTAAATATCTGGCTCGTTGCAAGCAGAAGCTGTTGAACAATTCATGGCCACCATTCCACAGCACTTCGCCTTGTGTGTCGTGATGTTGGACTCAGGTATCGTCCCTGTGATCTATTTTCGCCTCAATTTGAAGCGTCCGAGTAGAAACCTAATCTGGGATGGAGGTTTGTTTATTGGATCGTCTGTGGACTAACACAGAGGGACACATGCTTTCTAGCAGGTGCCTCGCACGAAGAAGACGAGCCTCGTATTCCTGATTTGGAGTTAAACTTTGGAACGCATGAGGCCACTCCAGGCAGACAAGAACATCAACAGCACTCTGGCGAAACTTCCAGAATGGACAATGTCCAACAACGTGACATCCTGATCTTTCCTGAAGGCGAAGATGATGCTGTGACAATCACTGATAGAGATCTGGAGGGTCTACAACCTGGGGGGTTTCTCAGTAACAACATAATCGACTTCTACATCAAGTGAGTGGTCCGGCCCTTGGTATCCACAGATTCGATTTATGCCTGTCGTCCAGTATGGACAGTCACTTGCTGAAGGTAAGCTTGGATAAGCGAGGGTTCTCACATGGAAGCTGTTGTGCCGTTCTGATTGCAGGTTTCTGGAAAGGGGACTCTCCTCAGAGGCCAGAGCGCGTGTATATTTCTTCAAGAGCTTCTTTTTCGCAAAACTTTGGCCGGATAGCAGGTCGAGTGCAGAGATCCAGGAACTGTGTAGAGTTGATTTCGACGGAGTGCGGAGGTGGACTGGGGAAGTGAATCTGTTCGAGAAGGACTACGTTTTCATTGAGCTTCAGCATTGAGTTGGAAGAAACTTCACATGCGGTGCCGTATTGAGAAGTGTATGTGCATGTAGGAACTGCTTTTATTAGGCACTTTGTATGTCATTTTATTACTTTGAGATGACTAACTTCGATTTATGGATGTTCACATTGGAGTCTGATAATTGTGTGTCATTTGAGTGGCCTGACGAATTCCGGTGGTAAGCATGACCTTCATTGAAATGCTTGTCATGCTATTGAGTGCTCGTGGGCTGTCCCTCTCACGCAATCCGTCGTAATGGTGCTCTGATAGACAAAGGAATGGGATCACCTTGCGTATTTCATCTAGATCCGATTGGAGGGCAGCACGAAAGCTTCGAAGACCAAATCCGGAGGTAAATGTTTGGATAGCATGGTAAATGGAGACCCCGTCTTGTTTGTGGTCTCTTTTTGCAGGCTATGGGTGATGCTTTTTGCTGTTCGAGATCATTTGGTTCGACTTTCGTCAAGGTCACGGGGTGGTCATTTGGCCAAGCATGTGCTAGCCCTAAACCTGCCACGACTTTGCCGTAGAGACTCGACAATAAAGTTGGTCCTAGCCTGTGTTGAGAATCACATATAGATGATGCATCTTCTGGAACTGTCATAGTTACTGCTCTTACAAGTCATTCAATGGATTCGGTATAACTGATTGTGCTATTCAATCTTCTGCTGACATCAAGGATTCACTAGTCTACGAGGAGTAGGTACATTGCACGTTCTTTGAAACATAAGATGACTTCTTGTGACTAATTCTCTTCATATGCGTGATGTCCTGTGCAGTTATATGATTCAAGCGTGCAGGAAAAGGTACCGAGATTCAAACGACGAGGATCGAATGATCCTAGCTTTAGTTTGCGAAATGAAGTATGTACAAGTTGAGGTACGGATTGCTGTTGTCGGACAGTCGTGGCTTTGACATGAGCATGTTCTGTTGGTTAAGCCAAGGCTTGGTGGAGAGCTTTGACAATGAACTTTTCAGTAATCGTGCTTCTTAATGTGCTGCCTCAGGTTCCACAACAAGGCAATGGGCACGACTGCGGGGTTTACCTCTTACACTATGTTGAAGTCTTTCTCCGTGCGTCCACTTCTGCGAACTTCAACTTTGCTGCTACTTCAAATATTTGGGGTCCAGATTTCGCAGAAGAGGCTTCTTCGAAGCGGTAGGATATCCAAAGCCGCATCTCAGAAATGAGTAAGAATCCGCAAGGGCAGCTTAGCAGGCCCATGGACATTCATCCCAGGCCTCATCCAAGAGCATCAGATGCTCCCAACCCATATGCTGGGCGAAAATCTTCACCTAAACCTCGTAACTTGTTTCGAAGTAAACTGAGCAAGAAGTGGAAAGAGGATGAGACTTCACTTGTGCTGAAGGCCTACAAGAAAGTTGAGAAGACTGGGAAGTCTTTCTGGGATACGACGAAGGAAGAGCGAGCGAAGTTGAATTTGGCCACGCCCTTCACAGACGAATGGTGCAGAGCTATGGATACTATCTCCCGCCAACGCAAATCTGTTGGAGACCGAAAGCCGTTGGAGATTCGCAGAAATGTAGGTCCACCTTGCAGGAGTTTTGATCTGACAATGGTCGTTTTGAATCATGCATTTGACACCATGTGCACGATCATATGAAGGAGAACATATGATTGAGGTCACACAGTTTAGTGGCTCACTAATCATCATGCTGTAGGATTATAGAAGCCCTGGCTATTACATGGATGTCCTATTGTAGGTAGTTGTGATGCTGGAGAGCTCATACTGTGAGGTTTATTGTGGTGCAGATATATGAGCTTTCGAAGCTCAAACTCGTGGACCTCAGACGAGGTGAGGGATTAGACATTGGGAACAGAGGTCCTCAACTTTGGTCCTTCTTCACTCAGTTATTTTATTTGTTCAAATAGTCTAAATGTAAACGATGGCTATAAGCGCCACTTTCATATTTAATGCAGCTCGAGGTGCACATTTTCTCGTTCTTCTACAATTTTCTTCTTAAATTTTGTTAAAATAGTTCGCCTATATCCACGGCAATAGAGACCGTTCCTTTTAATTCCATAATAAATCCATGCAAAAAATTGTCATATATTAATTTCTCGCCACTCACCGCTCACCGCTCATCGCTCACTGCTCACAAGATAGCATTCCTGACCTTGCTAGTACACCTTATATGTCATTTTGTGTGTTTTTAATATGTTTTGCTTTGAGCAAGTAATTTTCTAAATTAAAACTTTTAGAATCCAAGCAACTTTTTATCACTTCATGAATATTGTGTTTGTAGCCAATCATTATACATTCCAACTAAAGATACTTGATAAAGCATACTCTTATGAATTTTCAAAATTCTTATTCCAATATTCATTTTATAGTAACTGACATCATTAAAAATGATATTTAATCAAATGGTTGAAATCTAAGGGTTCCAAAATATAACGATTGTATCTTGTAAATCTATATTAAACTCTTACAAGACACGTATTATCACATATTTAGTTTATAGCAAAAATCCCCAAGTAAATAAGGTTAAATAAACATACCATTTTGATCTCTTTTGTATTTTCTAGTTTTTTTTTAGTTTTTTTTTAATATAAATCAGGTTTTGAATGAAGCTCCAAAGTACAACATGAGAAAAAGATTACTAAAGCAATGCACAAAACCAATTTTCAACATGAAAGAAAGAATCACGAAAGATTTTGAATAAATATGAAGAAATGAAATGGGAGAATAGTTGGAAAGCAGGAATGCTATCTTGTGAGCGGTGAGCGGTGAGCGGCGAGCACTGAATTCATGACAATTTTTACCATTGTTTTTGTTGTGAAATTAAAAAGAACACCTATTGCCGTGAGTGTAGGTGGATTGTCCTTCAAAAGAAAAAAAATTAACATAAGAGAAATTCTTGACTTGCAATTGCTTTAATTTATAGTTTATTGAATAGAGGCACCTATAGCCGTGGCACTATTATTAGAATTTAGTGGAAAAACTACATCCAAAAGCAATCGGATAAGAGATAATATAACATATATTACAATGCAAACTTCTATACTAAATAATAACGATTTTATATATGATTAATGGGGGAGAAGTACATCTATAATCCCCTAATTTTCTTATACAATAGAACTAAAAATATGGAGATGAACTACATCTATTCAACTATCAAAATTCTTTTACTACAAATATCTTAAGTCCATGGATAAACATGGCTTGAATAACTCTGCGACTTGCAGTAGAGGAATTCTCTCGGATGTGTATTACTATTCTAATTAAGTCAAATATGTAGTACTATTCTAATGAATTGTTTGGGTTAAAGGAAATTTCTGCAAGAAGGTTTAGGATGCTGAATGGAGAGAATGATAGTGATGGACCATCTAAAAATATTTGAAACTTTGTATACTATTCATGATGTGATAATTGTATAGTCCAAATTCAAAGATACATTATAAAAATTGATTAAAATCTATCGGTGAATGATAATTCAATATCTATTAGATTATCTAACTAGAGTATAAACATTTATGTGGATGAAACAAATAATCAAATAAGACATGCAAGGGTGATATATATCTATAAATCCAAAGCCTCATATTAGGTCAATACGGCATACAAAATAGAGGAATCACTATTCCTCAGATGTGAATTCATCGTCACTACCCTGATGGATAAACGACATACTGCTATCAGAATCGGTACTAGCCTCCTCAGCCTTGTCATCCACAAAAACCTTCGCTCTGAAGCCGGATTAAGCAATAAGTGGACGTCGTGGAGGCGACGGCTGCGCTACGGATGCAATGGCAGCTGCAACATACTCAGGCAAAATATGCGGCTGCTCCGGACTGACAACCTTCCCTGCCAAGCGAGCCAACACTCCAACGGGAGGTGTTGACAGAGAAGCCATCAACGACGTCAAGAATCGTCTGCAACTGATTTACATTAGAAAAAAATGATGAAAGAATAAGATAACAAAAACAACAAATGAATGAAGAAAACTTACTTACAAGTTCTCTTAGGCGCAGTTTTAATCTCTGGTTTGTCATCACTAAGCTCCAAAGGGCGCTTGAGAGAAGTCTGTTCCATGGATTCAACAATGGCAGAATTAACCTCCACCGTCTGTGGAATCATGGATCGAAGCACCTCGTCTACCAAGTCCTTGTCTGCCTCCAAGGCAAGAATATGACGCTTGAGGGCTTTGCAAGCCTTAATAGATGCACTTGGAAAAAATGTGGAATACAAATAGTAAGAAATTAGAATCATGGTTGGATAATCAAAAAACAAAATGAAAGTATGAAATAATATACCTGTAGAAGCGGTGAGGTCCATGACTATCTCATCCTCCTTGGTGCAAAGATCAATAAGAGCCTCCAATAGATTCTGCGACTTCTCTCTGGCTCCTCGCCATGGCATGCCGGTGGAGGCCGTCACCGTCAGTGACTCCTAGGTGATGTAATTGGTCAGATGACCGTCTGAAGAAAGCTCAATCCCATCCGCCAAAAGCTCCACTCTGTCATTGAAAACAAATGGAATTGGAGGATCCCTCTTCCGAACGAACCACTTGACCATGAAAGCCTTGTGTACGCGGGCGGGGCGACCATCACAGAAGAAGGGAAGTCCATTGATGACGAAGGATAATGTGACTTCTGGAGCACATTGTAGGAAGTCCCACGGATGGACTTCCTCAATGAAAGCTCTGTAGTGTCCAAATCGGGATCTATCCCAATTGCCGGTACCACTTGATGAACCACTTGAAGGACTACATTTGAAGACTCATGCGGAGAGCCCAGAGCTTCAGAAGCCGTCACTGTGTCCACAGTGGGAATCTCCAAGTCCATAGATGGCATGTCTTTCTTTCCTTGCGGTGACGCCATCTAAGCGCATGCATTGTCAATCATCATGAGTATCTACTTTGAAAAACAAGTTCAAGACACTAGCATGAGTGATTAGTATTCAGCATGAATAATCTAAACAAATACCAGAATATATATAAGTCTCTTAGTTTACAACTCTCGTCTAGTAGGCATACTCCAGAATTAATGAAGTCTAGAGCTTCTCATAACAGAACATGCACCTGAATCTAGCAGAGATCCATGTCACTAGCATGAAAACAACATGAAAGAATTGTAGATTCACTTGAATACCAGAGTCACCAAAATAAATACGAGAGCATGAATCCAGCATGAATTAATGAATATGCATGAATCGAGTGGAGAAGTGTAGAGTTTCTTAAAGTACAGAGTCACCCAAAGAATAATCATTCACAGGAATCCAGTCCGAATCCATGAGTCCATCACGAATTCAGCATGAAGGAAGATTAATGTCACCTAAAGGAGAGAGTCAACATAAAAAAAACATGCACATGAACCCACCGTAAATTAATTCTTAAGCATGAATCCAGCATTAAAAATTAAACTTGCACATGAATCCAACATGAATTAACCAGGAAGCATGAGTCAAGCATGAAAAACTCAAAGAGTCACATAAAGGCCAGAGTAACTTAAATAAACAAAACTTCACATGAATCCAGCATGCGTCTATAAAGAAGCATGAAACCAACTTGAAATCTGCTCTATCCCAATGTACATTTAACTCGCTCAAGATCATAATTCCAGCAATAAAGCAGTTTAATGTCACTAAAAAAACACAATACTCAGTCTACGATGTGTCCCTCGGATCCGAGGGGCTCTGAGTTATCTCTCGATTGTTTTCCAACTCGCGCCTAAGCTAGAATCCAGCATGATAGAAGTTAAGAGTCACTCAAAAAACAAACACAAACTCAGTCCTCCATGTGTCCCTCGGATCCGAGGGACCCTCGGCACTATCCTAATTAACTTAGAACTCTTGCCTCACCATGAATCCAACAATATAGAAGTTAAGGACACTTCAAAATATAACTAAGAACTTAGTTCGGCATACTATCTCATGACACACTATTCTTTAACTCACAGCTCTTTGCTGTAAATGAATCCAGCATATCTTCATTCCAGAGTCACCCAAAAAGAGGTATATACAGATGATGACAACAAGCATCCAGAGAAACCAACATGAATTCATCATGCTTAAAGTAGTGAGTCACTCGAAGTCTAGAGTCACCAAAATCTAAACATGCATATGAATACATCATCAAGTCAAGAATGAACATGAATTTAGCATGAATAAGTGTAGAGTCACAAAAAGGCCAGAGTCACAAAAAAAACTATACTTCACATGTATCCAGCTTCACATGTATCCAACTATACTTTCAACTCATGGCAGATCATGATTCTAGCATGCATGAAGTTTAAAGCCACTTAAAACATAACACAATACTTTGGCTAACATGTGTCCCTCGGATCCGAGGGACTCTCAGCTCTATCTTGTTTTTTTTTCAATTCGTGCCTACACTAGAATCATGCTTGATATAAGATATAAGTCACAAAAAAAAAAACCTAAATCTCAGTCATCCATCAGTATTACGACTCTATTCCGAATGACTTAAGGCTCTTAACTAAGCATCAATCTAGCGTAAATGATGTCCCAAGTCACCCAATCCAAAAACGTGCACATGAATTCACCAAGAATGCGTGAATCCAGAATGGATCCAGAGTCATAGAGTATAGAGTCATTTGAAGTCCAGAGTCATAAAAAAAATTCATACACATCAATCCAGCATGTATCCATGAATATGATTGAATCCAGCATAAGAGAAATGAGACTCACTCAAAACAAAACACAAAACTTGGTCCACCATCTGTCCCTCAGATCTGAAGGACACTCGGCTCTATCCCGATTCGCTTTCAACTCACGCCTAAGCTGGAATCCATGGAGATAGAAGTTTAGAGTCACTTAAAAAAAAACTTAAAACTCAGTCTTCAATCTGCCTCAGGACTCACCACTGATATACTTATTGCTTCTTTCTAATTATCAATCCAGCTTAATTTCATTCGAGAGTCACCCAAAAAAATGAACATGAATATGAATCCAGTAAGCATCCAAAGAAACCAGCAGGACTTCAACATGCATAAAGTGTTGAGTCACTCGAAGTCCAGAGTCACGAAAATCTAAACATGCACATGAATTCATCATCAATTCATAACTGAACATGAAATTAGCCTAAATAAGTCTAGAGTCACATAAAGGCCAGAGTCACAAAAATCAATACGTCACATGAAACCAACGTGAGTCCATAAAGAAGCAGGAAACCTGGAGACAATAAGTTTACAGTCACATGAAAAATAACACATGATTGACTCCACCATTTGTCCCTCGGATCTGAGGGACCCTCGGCTCTATCCCGATGAACATTCAACTCGCGCCAAATCTTGATTCTAGCATGCAATAAGTTTAAAGTCACTACTACCAATAACACAATACTCAGCCTACCATGTGTCCCTCGGATCCGAGGGACTCTCAGCTCAATCTCGATTTTTTTTTAACTCGCGCCTACGCCAGAATTAAACATGATAGAAGATTAGAGTCACCAAGAAAAAAACCTAAAACTCAGTTCACCATCAGCATTACAACTCTATTCCGAATCACTTACGGCTCTCAAAAAAGCGTCAATCCAGCAAGAATATTGTCTAGAGTCACCCAATCCAAAAATGTGCACATAAATTCACCAAGAATTCATGATTCCAGCATGAGTCCAGAGTCAAAGAGTGTAGAGTCACTTTAAGTCCAGAGTCATCAAACAATTACATGCACATAAGTTCAGAGCCACTCAAAAAACTCAAAAAACAAACACAAAAATCAGTTCTCCATGTGTCCTTCAGATCCAAGGGACTCTCAGCTCTATCTCAATTACTTTTCAATTTTCGCCTATGCTGGAACCCAACATGTTATAAGTTACGAACCACTCAAAAAACAAACACAAAACTCAGTACTCCATGTGTCCCTCGGATCCGAGGGACTCTCAGCTCTATCTCGATTATTTTCCAATTTCCGCCTGTGCTAGAGGCCAGCATGTTATAAGTTAAGAACCACTCAAAAAACAAACACAAAACTCAGTACTCCATGTGTCCCTCGGATCTGAGGGACTCTTCGCTCTATCTCGATTATTTTCCAATTTCCGCTTGTGCTAGAGGCCAACATGTTATAAGTTAAGAACCACTCAAAATACAAACACTAAACTCAGTCCTCCATGTGTCCCTCGGATCCGAAGGACCCTCGGCCCTATCCCGATTAAATTGAACTCTTGCCTCACTATGAATCCAACATGATAGAAGTTTAAAGACACTTCAAAATACAACTCAATAAATAAAATTATGAGGTTGACTTATTTACTTGAAAAGAAACAACAACAGAAGCAAGACAAACTCTATGTTTTCTATTTTCTATTAAATTTTTTTTTTTGGAACTCAAGGCATGATTTTAAACTTTTGAAAAGTTTTGGAGTGCCCCAAAGATGGCCCTCGGATCCGAGGCCCATTTTGGAGGCCTTCAAAAATTTCCAAAAACTTGAAAGATCTCCATCTAGCAACAACAGAAAATCCCAAAATATAATTTATATTTTACAAAGAAAATTTACTCGATGGTTAAAGGTAAGAAAGTGAAGATGAATGTTATTTTTGTAGAATTTTTTGGATTTATTTTCATATTCATTTTTGTTTATTAAACAATGTTTCTAAAATTTCCAAGATTTTCACTAGCTCAAAGGGGAGTTTTGGATCCAAAGGCTTTCTTTGGGCCACTCAAAAGTTTGAAAAGAGTTGAAAATACATGTATGCTCATATGGAAAAATACCATATTCAAAAAATAAAATTATGAGGTTAACTTATTTACTTGAAAAGAAACAACAACAGAAGCAAGACAAACTCTATGTTTTCTATTTTCTATTAAATTTTTTTTTTTGGAACTCAAGGCATGATTTTAAACTTTTGAAAAGTTTTGGAGTGCCCCAAAGATGGCCCTCGGATCCGAGGCCCATTTTGGAGGCCTTCAAAAATTTCCAAAAACTTGAAAGATCTCCATCTAGCAACAACAGAAAATCCCAAAATATAATTTATATTTTACAAAGAAAATTTACTCGATGGTTAAAGGTAAGAAAGTGAAGATGAATGTTATTTTTGTAGAATTTTTTGGATTTATTTTCATATTCATTTTTGTTTATTAAACAATGTTTCTAAAATTTCCAAGATTTTCACTAGCTCAAAGGGGAGTTTTGGATCCAAAAGGCTTTCTTTGGGCCACTCAAAAGGTTGAAAAGAGTTGAAAATACATGTATACTCTTATGGGAAAAAAAATTCAATTTTTTTTTTAATAAATTGACTCAGATTATCTATACAGAGCAACAACAGAGGCAAATAAATTTTGTGTCTTGATAATATCTAAGATAGTTGATATTTTTGAATAAATTTGTGGGTCTAATTTCTTATTTAAAGCTTCTAAGGAGGCACACTATCCAACAATTTGATGGTAGTAGCAATAAGGACGTGCCTATAGAATATCAAATATGGACATTTTTATTCCATTGAACTATAAGCCTACAATAAGGCACCAACAATAACATTCTCCTAAGTACCCACGGTCAACACATTCCCATGTGCAAGGTCTGGAAAGAGTCCAAGACACAAGAGGAGGCTGAAGCGCAATACTAAGTTATGTAAAGGTGGTGGTTACCTTGGGTGCTACTGCCGAGAGCAAGCATCTTGCTCTTGAGGATTGGATGGCAATATAGACAATGGGACTGCACAATGCAACTTGTAAGTACTCTTAATGCCTTGTACATTTTGGAATTAAAAACTATTTAGAAATTTAATTAGAATTTATATAAGAATTGTTGTGTCCTCACAAGATCTCATGCTTGATGAAAGAGCAGGCATGCCATCTTTCAGCCTTTTAGATACATTCTATTATCATTGCCTCGTAAAATTCGAAACCACCATGAGGTGTTTGTATGTGGCTACCATGGACAATATCATCTGAGCTTTCACAAAAATTACTTCATATTGAGCCTGGTTAAAACGTGGCACGATGAAAAAGGTCACAACATAGGTATGCTTTGGTAGCGATCCATACAATGTTTAAGTGACTCCAGATTTATTGCAAAAGTTGTTCTACACTTTCCTAGGCCCTTCAAAGACATGCAGACTAAAACGTGCGGAGATCTTTAAGTCTACCAAAACCAAGCTTGACATGCCACTCATGTCAGGCCACAATTTCATTAATTGGATACGGTGAATTTCTCTAATCCACAAGATGGAACAAGAGTGACTCGAACAAGTACAGAAGAGGCTTTCAATGGACTAGATTCAACAGTTCTACATACAACCTCAATGTGGAATTGGTGTGTGATCCATCAAAGTGGTTTATTGTTCGCGTGCCGAAGAAATTGACGCAAATATGCCAAACATTGTATGCTCATAGTGATGAGAAATGCGACGTTAAAATTAGGTGTGGGAATCATGGAACACCGGGCTTTTATATATTGGTATAAAAAAATATTTCATATTAAAGAGAAATGTTGGTGCATATATAATTGGGCAATGTATGAAGGGGTCAAAGAAGCCATTTATGGTGGATTGGCCATCAATTTCAATGATGTGGTAGTGAGGATTGCAATAGTGTATATGTTATTGAACGTTTTTTAAAAGATTGAATGGGTTTTTTGAATGTTTCTTCAATGATTGTCATTGATGGAATAAAGGTGGTGGCACGGGTGCAAGATGTGGTAACGATGAGTCGGTCAACTTTCCATCCTAGAACGGTGACGTTGTTGATAGGTGGTTGGTATTTGTTTATTTTATTTGTAATTGCTTCAGTTGAAAATCTATCGTTGCAGTATTTATATTTGATAAATTAAATGGTTATATTTGGGTCTATATCCCTTATAAATGTAGACATTTCTAGGAAAAATGTAATATGTACATTCAAATCCATGGATGGGTCAAGAATAAGGCCCAATCTTTTTTTATATTGAATGGCATATGTGTCCACCATTATAGGATACTTTTTTAATTTAGTAAAAATTTCACAAATTGTCTCCAAAATTTGCAATTCTATAGAAATTTCCCTGAAATATACATTTTAAAGAAAAAAATAGCGTTCCTTTTTGGCTTTCGGATATTTTTCTGCTCACTGTTCGCCACTCACCACTCACCGTTCACAAGATAGCGTCGCTCCCATCACGAACTACCCCGCATGTACGTGCCCAGATTTCTTGAAGATGTGAGCAGAGGCGTTGGGAAAGAAGGGGCAATAGAAATATTGTAAGCATGTGTACTTCATCTTACGTTACTTGTGTAAAATGGACTACAATAAGGACTTGTTCATGCATGCTCCAACCTACAACTTCAATGAAGTTATACGCATACTAGAGCTTGCTAATATTGCAGAACTCGCACGGTGATGTGTCTCACGGCTGAACTTTTAATACTCTAGACAAGGTCTAGATAGCTGATGTGGTGTCCATATTTCCACTACATGACTATGGGTATTAGTTAATTAATTTTCTTTTTTTTCCTAACTTACAACAGAAGTGTTCTATTAGCAACTTCCGACAATTCCCCTAGATAGAGGCAGCATTCCACAACGGTGATTTGAACCCTAAACCTTTCTATTTGGAGAAGTTGGATAACTCTCACCATCACCTGGTAGTTTAAGGTTTTCACAGACCGTTGTTATTTCTATAGAAACCTCTTAAGTTATTGCTTTAAGAAATAAATTATCTTACTCCACATCTAATACTCTAGGACTTCATCAGAAGCTTTTGTTTTATAAATCGCCATCCTGGATAAAAGCACATATGTAATCCTCGTAAAAAAAAACTCAAAGATTAAAATTCCTTGACATGCGTGAAACATGGAAAAAACATTCAATTGTCAATGTATCCACGGCTATAGGGTAATTTTTTAATTTAGAAAATTTTGCAACATTTAACATCAAACTTCACAGTTATACCACTAATTTCCTGAAAAATCCCCTTTTTTTTCTTCTAAAAAACAATGATTTTTTTGGTGTTCTCAAACTTTATTCTGCTCACTGCTCACCGCTCACCGCTCACCGCTCACAAGATAGCGTCGCTGAGTTGGAAAGGAAAGGACAAACCTAGTTTGTTAGATTTAGAGACCTAGTGGATCTGAAAGGCAAAATTGTCATATTTCATTTATAAAACAACATTGTAATGGAGCAATGTAAAACAAAATAATAGGATGCCCGTCAAATGTCATTTACAAATACTATATTATATGCAAAATATACTTCATTAATCCACATTTTATGAAGTATGGTCCTTCATATTCAAGTGCTTAAGTCAATAAGCAATAATACATAGTTGGTGAGTACTTCATATTGATAGACATGAGTGGCTTACATAATCCTCTAAAAGCACCAAATGTCATTCTTTTGACACTTTAAATGACTAAAACTACAAGGAAGTGTTTGTCTTTCATCCGCTCTTGAATTTCAATGGAATTTCTTGAGTTGGATTCCAATTCAAGTCTAAATTATGCTATGAAACTCTTGGCTCAATCCAAGATGTTGTGAAAGTTTGGCAAGCATTCTTGTACACAAGGATAGACTAGTTTTGGGACCTTTCCCCTCTATAATGGTTTGGTCAATTTTGTGACAATACAAGAGCATTCTGGTATGCATAAACAAAATTCTTTTCCATAAACTTGTTCTATATGAACGTATGGTCTTAAGACAATTCTTTAGAATTTTGTAAGTAAAGGTCATTGTATTGGAAAAGATTTGCTTTTAGTATTTTTATTTGAAAGTGTCAACAATGATTTAATGTTAAGACAAATTGTTTGCAATGAAAGATTATGATCCTCTAATTTAAATGACAATAATGAATTCATATTTGATCCACGTCATCTAAAACAAATACGACAAGTCAATATAGTTGAAATTTTCACAGCTAAAATCTATTTCCACACATAACACTTTAAAAGTTTGTAAATGATTAAAGTCTTGGTCTTTCAAGGATGAAATCCATATATTATTGAGCGGTTGTAGGTGATTTAGGTGAATTGCGGTATTTAGCATTACAAACATCTTGAGTGTGAGTGTAGTGCATTTACATTGTCAATTGTTGCAAATACCAATTGGTAATACCACATTCTTTGTGAATTATTTTAGCTGGTGTTTCACACTTTCTTCAAATTCCAAAACTGGTACAGGTTCTTCTTATCAATTTGTCTCGTACTAAATACTTTTGAATGTCAACATGGAGCGGAGATGGCATCATTGACCAAACGTGCATTGGTATTCAAAAAGCAACACCATGCATCATTTGGCCACATTTGTTACATTGGTGGTTTCCTCATTGCCAATTGTGATATATTTCTATGCACAGTATTCAATTGTTTCTTCCTGAATGTACAATTGTTTCTTCCTAAATCATAAACATAACTTGCCTTATTGAATTCTAATAAAATGATATGAGTCTTTCAAAAACATGCATGTAAGAAGTTTTGTACAATAGTAAATTGATGGTATTGAAAACTGCCAATCTAATAGAAATATCCGTCAAGATTAGGAGTCACAATTAGGTATTTGGTTGCACTAAATGAAGAACAAAGTTGATAATTCAAAACCTACCAAAACCATTGTAGATGTTGAGAGTGCCTTAAGTATCGTGTAGTCTTACCATATGAAGGCAAACAAACACTATTATTGCCTACTATATTGGTTGAAAGAAATAAACAAAAAACTTCGTTAATCTATTCTAGTACAGTGCTCTTCAATTGAACTCTGGTGTGACAGGTCAATAATGAACTTAATTTTCCTAGTAATAGAGAAAGAGAGCATTTCCAGATTTATGGATAACTAAATAGCGGCACAGGCAAGAGGACAATTCAACACTCATCGTGAAATATTCGACTCAGGAAAGACCATCTAACCGATTTTATTGCTGATGATAAGCACGAGAACGGCTCTTGTTTTCAGAAGAAAATATTCAAATTCACCCCACTAGACATTGCTCTCCAATCAAACAAGCTCACATGATGCAAGATTACTCTAAACCGTGAACTACCACTGACACTCAGCTCCGACTGCAAAACAAGATTGAGCTCGTCGACAAGCAACAAACTTTGAGCTGTGGAACTGTGCGAGAGCTGGCTCGAGTCACAGAGAGCGAACAAGAGTAGACGGCTGGAAAGCTTGGCATTAGAAATAACTCGATGTGAGTGCATCCTGAGGGATCCATTCAAAGCAGAGGCTGGGCAGGTGTTTGAGTGCGTATTCCGATGTCAGAATTCTACATTTCTTCATGTTATGGGACAATTCATGAATTTTGTATTCTATATTTACGTCCATCATCTAAAAATGGGAGAGAGGTGGTTTCCGATGTTGGAATAAGCCCAAGGCTTGGCCTCGTGCAAGATGAACATTGGCCGTGCAAGTGGACATATGCACCGTCGTTATTTCCTGGATGCGTAATGCATTCTGTCGGCTTCCATCGTTGCAGCAAAAACTCATCATGTTGAAGCATCAATTCCTACATTGGAAAATGTCATGCCCACCCGTTAATTTGCAAGGCGTATTCTTAATTTCCCTGAGTTCAAATCCTCAGCCGTGTTCATCCTCCACCACGAACACTCCCTGAAGTGTATTATTTCCGATGTGGGAACTTGGACGAGGCCCACCCGGAAGTGAGCGACTTTCAGTCCCTCCATAGAACAACCTCAAAGTACCAAGAAAAGAATCTGGTGCTGATTTCGTAGACCGAGCCTCAAGTTCCGATGTCGGAAACTTAGTCCCTCAGCTCGCCTTCAAGCGCGTGATCATCACCACCACCGCTGCTGTAGCTCTGTATTATTCTGTTAGGAAAGCATCATCTGAAATGGCGGAGTTCATGGAAGAGCATACTCCGATGTCGGAATAACCCTGTGATTGAGTGTTGTGCATCGGCGCATGTCTCATTCTTCCTTCAAACCAGGTGGGTCGTTTTGGAAGAGAACTCGATTTCCGACATCGGATTTTGCAAGGGCTGGCTCATTTGGGGTTGAGTGCTATGCTTCCATATGATATTCACTCGTCGAAGTCTATCAATCTTATACCGACATCGGAAATCTCATCAACGAGCAGGGACAGTCCACTTTAGCAGTAGAATGGACTATCGAGCATGTTCACTGTTCTGCCCGTTCGATGAAGATGCACTGGCATGAATGCCATTATTCAGGCCAACTTAACCTCCAATTCTCACACAAAGGTTGAAAGGCCAAACTTATTTCCGATGTCGGAAAGTAAGAAGAGTCTCATCACGCTTGACAATTATCTAGGTTTATACATCTAAATATCGTTTTCTTTATTCATTTCGACCCAAAAGAGTAGAATGTCATCAAAGGGTGGTGAGTCAACAATTCCACTCTAATCATAATTAAACATTGATAAATTATGCTTTTTCATATTTGTATTATTTTGACACAATAAAACCTTAATTTGTCATTTCATAGTGTAAGATTTATTCTTTCTAAATATGACTAATAACCATTTTATATGATTAATCGGAGATCCCAAGTGCTTGTACCACCTAATAGTGATTGCACCAAATTAGAAAGTGTTGTATCATGGGCTAAAAGCACACCAATTGGGTATTTTCGGAGCCTAATCTATTTAATTAACTTGTCTAATATATACGTGTCAATAATTCACTTCAACTATGTTCACATGATTTTAGAAAAACTTTTCAAAAAGGGTTAAAAGGTGGGATGCTAAAAAAATTACAAAATTACCATACAAGTGAATGGAGAGAAAATTGCACGATTGAATTTAGTATTAATTTAGTATTGCAACAAATAATAATTTATGGATTGTGAGTTATAGGTTGATTCAATATGATTGGATTTTTCAAATCCATTGTTTTTTATTTTGTGTATGGTTAAGAAGCAATAAAGTTATATACTTTCATAACAAATATACAAAGTGATCAAATTTTCTTCAATTTAAATATGATCGATAAACTAAAAAGGTCAACAAGGTCATTAATTTCCATAGGACCTTGCTATACTCTTAATTCAAAATTTAATTTAAAATTCTTATAATATAGTCTATATACATGTGCAATTTCTCAAGTTTGAAACTCAGCTATAATCTTGGAAACTTGTACTCAGTTCATAAAACTTTTGTATTTTTAGTCAATATAGTCAACTATCTACACTATTGGAAAAGGGGGAATATTGTATAGATAGTTGGTACAAATTTTCATCGAAAGTAAATAGCACTTGTAAATCAACAATTGTAGTGTGCTTAACACAATAAATCAATTTTTGTGTAATTTGTAACATCAAGCACGCGATGAAAAAGGCATGCTGTGCGTTCTTAATATCCTTGAGTCGTGGTCTGCAGGGAAGAATTGTTGCCTGTCACATCTAAACTCAGTCTGGAGAGGAGAAACACTCCAATTTCAGAGGCCTACTTTCCAACTACCATACATATAGCTTAGGAAATATACTCTGTGTCAATTTGTAAAAGAAAGTACGGGACATATGGCGAAGCTCAAAGTTGCGGTGCAACATCCGTTGGAAGATTTACGTCATCGTTTGCAGATTGGAGTGCGGGCTGCTGCATCATCTCACCAGTGCGGGTTGAAACGGCTGGGTCGTCACCCATGCGACGGTGTGATGCCGCATTTCCCTCCTCCAAGTCTGGATCAGAACCAAAGTTTGCACATTGTGATGAGTGAATATGCTTCCACGTCTTACTTCAGCTCACGTTACGAAGAATCAATACCGACACATAATATCAAGCAAAGAAGTGGACATGGCATGAATACAACACCCGGCAATTGTATCGGACAAATTTGGGATACCTGCAGGACAGAGTACCCTCTGAAGTTCTACGACACTTCGCACAGAACCGACTCCCACACTGCTTGCTCTGTCCAGATTTCATACTAGGAAGTCCGCGAAGAACAGAGTTTAAATTTCAGATGAGGAAACTTACGGACAAAGTCAAGTTGTTCACCTGATTCATGATTGACTAGAACTGTTGGGTAGTCCTGCAGCCAGCTGGATCGCATCTGCTTCAGGTGCAATAGACACCCCTCTGCGGTCACGCGCTATCAACTCCAAGAAGGCTCTCCACCACACCGAGTTCTTGATGCAGCCCCAGAGGCAGGCTCCCATCAGAAGCACTCCCAGCGGCACCGCCGTGACTTTGAGCCACTCAATCATTTCCTCTCGACTTCTGCCAACCAAACATCCACCGCGCAACTCAGAGTTGGTCATCATGGGCAACCAAATCTTGAAGCATCCTCGAGTTCAAGACAATAATTTGCACATGGGCATGGGGCGTGGAGTGAAAGATCTGATACTCACGTGACGCCCTCGGGAGTGGGTGATTTGAATTCTCTCGTTGCATCCGCTGCAATCGCCGTCGCCGAGATCACGAAGAAGTGAATCTGCGCAGCGCCAACTCTGGCGATGGTAGTCATTTCTGGACCTTTCTGCCTGCGTCTGCAACGAAACAATAACAGAGTTAGACAGTGATGAAGACAGCGAACTCATCACTCTATTTTACTAGAGTGCTCTTCTATCTTGGACTCAGATATGGGCTGGGCCATCCTCATCGACCGGGAAGGCGGTCGCGGCAGTGGGTCTGCCAAGCAAGTACAGGGGCGTGCGGATGCGCGCGTGGGGGAAGTGGGTGTCGGAGATTCGCGAGCCCAACAAGCGCTCACGCATCTGGCCGGGGTCGTTCCCCACGGCGGAGATGGCCGCCCTCGCCTACGACGCCGCGGTCGTGTGCCTGCGCGGTCAATGCTGAACTCATTTCTCTTAGTAGTATTGTAGACTCGGAAGGCAGCATTTCTGGACTGATGGATACTGTTATACAGCGATAGAGGCGCGGGGGATAGTTCCACACTAGTATCTGGAACTGAATGAATCAGTGCAACTTATCGTGAAAATTCCTCAGCCTGAGGAGGAAATTTCAACCAACTCTACTGCCGATGATGAGCACAAGAACAACTCCCGTTTTCACAACGAAGTCTGTAATGTTCTCACCCCGCGACAACACTGCGATCCAACCAAACAAGCCAACAGGATGCAGGAATTCTCTGAATCGTGAACTACCTCTGACTCAGATTCCTCTACAAATGTTCAGGACTGACCTTGTCGAAAGCCAACCAACTTTGAGCTGTGGAGTGCGAGAGCTCGCTCGAGTCACTGAGAGGGAACTGGAGAAGAAGCTGGAAAGCTAGGCTCACGAAATAATCAACTGTGAATGAATGCCCCAGGAGTAGTCTGGTTTATATAGCTCTTCAGCCTTTTTTTTGTGAATGCAGTGGTATTCTGATGTCGGAATTTCTACATTTCTTGTGCTCTTGTTTTTTATATTATCTACGTCCGGACTTGCGCGATCTAGAAGTGGAGGAATGGGTGAATGGTGGTTTCCGACGTCGGAATACGCCCAGCGCTTAGCCCTCACAATACATGGGCGAACTCCGACGTCGGAATATTAAGCACTGCTCCAAAACTCTGCTGCAGCCCCAATTCACCCATTCCTCCACTCGAGGGACTTTATGGGATTATTCCGGATTCTACTTCTAATGCACCGTCATTATTTGCTGGATGCTTAACGCAATCCCTCGCGGTTCCATCGTTGCAGCAAATGGCATGCTGCAGCCTCAATGCCGACATCGGAAAATGTCATGACCGAGTGTGTGCTTGGCTTATTCATGGTTCTCTTCAGTTCAAATCCTCAGCTGCGTTTTCCTCCGCCATGAACACTCCCTCAAGCGAATTTCCGATATCGGAACTTAGACGAAGGCCACCCTGAAGTCAGGGACTCTCATTCCCTCCATGGATCAACCACAGAGTACCAAGAAAAGGATCTGGCGCTGATTTCGTCGACCGAGCCACAAGTTCCGATGTCGGAAAATCAGTCCCTCAGCTCGCCTCCAAGCGCGTGATCATCACCACTATTGCTGTAGCTCTAGATATCATTCTGCAACGAAAGCGCAGTACATGGACGAGCTTTCTCCGATGTCGGAATAATTTGGTGAATAAGTTCCGTGCATCGGCGCGTGACTCTTTCTTCCTTTAAACCCGGTGGGTCATTTTGGAAGAGAAATGGATTTCCGACATCAGATTTTACATGGGCTGGCTGATCCCGGGGTAGCGTACTATGCTTCCAGACGATATTCCCTCGTCGTTTGGCAGTCGAAGTCTTTCAGTCATTACTTGTGCTCAAAAATAAATAATTAAATCTGCCAGTCATACTGTATTTCGACAACGGAAATCTCATCAAGTTAAAAAGCAGGGATGGTCCACTTTTGCAATAAAAATAAATATTCAGCATGTTCACTGTTCTGCGCGTTCGAGGAAGATGCTCCGCATGAAAAATGGATGTCATTAAATAGGTTCTCCAAGCCATTTGCCGATATCGGAAAGTTAGAAGAGCCTGGCCAAGCTTGACTTCTTACGAGGCCGTCACCTTCTTTGATAGTCCTTCAACGCCACTGCGGACTCATGCTGCGAAATGGCATGGACATTTCTACAGAATGCTTTTTTATTAGTCAAAATCAACACCAGAATGCTTTTATATTAGTCGAAGTCAACACCTTGTAGCAGAAAATGGAATTCTGCTATTTCTCTATCTTTTACTCACTTTGAATAAGTTTTGAAGAATCTTTTGGTACGAAATAGTTAAAGAGACTTTTTAGTAGCTAAAGAGTCGTAGGGAATATACTTATGCTCAAAGCTTGGAAACCAAAATATGAGTATTATCCAAATTAATTTATGATATTCATCTCAGGTATTGTTTTTCTGATTCATGTAGATTTTTTTTCAAAGGAATAAAATGCCATTAAATGGTGTTGAGAAAAAAAAAATTCTATACATAATAGATTTGAATTATTCTACTATTTCTCATTCATATTTTTTCGACATAATCATACCTTAATCTGTCTTTTCATACAATAATAATAATCAAATTATATTTTCTGATTTGATATAGAAACCATTTCACATGATTAACCCTGAGACTTGCTTGTACCACCTAATAGTGAAATTGCACCTCATTTAAAAGTGTTGTAAGATGGGTTTATTTCACTCAAATTGGGGTTTCCATTGGCCTAATCTATTCCAAAAAAAATCCATTAAATATGTGCCATAAATTCAAATCAACTATGTTCACATAATTTTGTTTTATAAAATGTTAAAGAAGGTTGAAAGGTGGGATGCTCAAACAATTTACATACTACCTTACAAATGAATGTAGAATATACACAATAAAGTGTAAATTTGGTATTGCTATGAAAAACAATTTATGAGCTGTGAATTATAATTTTATCGTGTAAGATTGGAATTTCAAAATTCATCATTTATAATTATACATATGATATATATAAATCACTTATAAAAATCATAGCCAAATACGTCATCAAATACATCAATAAATTCTTACAAATACAATGGCACATGCTATTTAGAGTACATATGTAGAGTAAGCATCACATAATCAACCCCAAGCCCTGGAGCTTGTAGAGTCTTCTTGATAGTATACAGGATGGTCACCTAAAATTTCATATTGTATCTTGTGAATTACCAATTGAACTGAAAAGATTCAAGTCAAAATGAAGTCAGCATAACGCTAGGGCAAGTTAACGGGGTCCGTCCCAAATTAATGTTACATTCTGTCATAATTTGAATACCATAAATCTTGAACTACCAGTAACACTCAAATTCCTCTACAAAACATAAGTGACCTTGTTGAAATTCAACCAACTTTGAGCTGTGGAGTGCGAGGGCTAGCTCCAGCCGTAGAGTGGAAACTAGCGTAGTGAAGAAGCTAGAAATCTTGGTTCATGAAATAATTAAATGTAGGTGCATCCCAAAGGGGTAGTCTCATCTTTAACCCCTAAAGGACGAATTGTCCCCCCAAGGGACAAATCAATTTTAGGTTGGATCCTAAAAATCCAATTTTTAAGATAATTTCTTCAAATTTTTAGTGAGAATAGGGAATACGGGTTATCTTTTCGGGAAAAGTAATATTTCTTTTTTTGGACTTACAGGGAAAAAATTATGGTGCTTCAAACACAAAAAGCTCAACTCTTTGGCAGTTGGGTAGGGTATGATAGAGATGAATAGTAGTACTATAGAGTTGACAATTGCACTTTTTGGAGGCGGGTAGCAGTGAAGGAAAGTTCTTAGCAACCTTTGTAGTTCTCACTTTAAAATGCATATTGAGATCCAACAATATTTTTTAATTTGAAAAACAAAATCGGTTTCCTAAGTATAGGGCCACTTTCTATACCCCTACTCGTTGTAGGTCTATTTCTCTTATCAAGATCAACTCCGTAACTTGTGAATTTTGGTGCGCAAATACCAAACACAAGATAAAACATAGATCCATTGAGTTTATGCAATGTATAGAGGAAAAATATGTCATTTTCATGAGTCAAAGTACGTTGATCATGTCTAGGCACAGTAGACAAGAACAATTTTGCACACTTTAAATGCAAATATCTTTCAATCCGCACAGTCAAATTTTACAAAAGTTTTGAGTGACTTCCTCATGTAGTCTTCTTGAAGATCCTACGGTTGAAAATAGTAAATAAGTGTCAAAATAAGTCTAACAATATCTCATCTCCAAGTCGCAGTTTTGGGGTGGTTTTAGTGAACAATGAGGCTCCGTCCTTTAAGGGTTGATAGCTGATGCAAGTGTTTGTGGGCGTAGTGAATGGTATTCCAATGTCGGAATTTCTACATTTCTTTTGATCATGGACCAATTCATGGATTTCAATATTATTTACACCCTAGCTTGCGCAAAATTAAAATGGACGAATGGCACTGGTTTCTGACGTCGAAATAACCTCAGTGTCCGCCCAATGGATGGTGCATGTTGTAGTAGTGACTTTTCCAATTTGATGTAGTTCTTACAGTTGTAGTGTAAATAAGGTCTCCAAATCAACTAAAAGTTTGTTTTACAATGATAAAGTGATTCAAATAGATGAATGATGTAGTTTAGGTGGTTAAGGTAGGAAAGGGCTTCATGGAGAAGTTAGAATATGAAGAGTTGCGATATGTAAGTACTATATGATAGATGAGGAGGAAGAGAAAAACACTATTCACTTTGCATTTAGCGATAGATCTTCGAGTGATAGTCACCACTTTGTTTCAAATCCAATTGATCACTCTTTCGATTGTAGACTTTTCATATTATAGTAATATTGTTGTGTAGTTTCTATCAATTATATTGCTATTACACATGATATCAAGTCAATGTTGTGATTTATTGGATGCACGTTGCGATGTTGGATATGGTTTTTGTGACATGTGGCTCTATCTAATTGATTTGTTTACATGCTAACTAATTACGGAGAGGCCGTGAATTGGAGATGTAAAATAGATAATTGTTGAGTCTTGAGAGAGGTCCAATAAAGAGGAAATTGTCTTGAGAGATGCATCAAGTTGATTAAGTAAAGAAGTTTATGTAGAGTCAGAGTTTGTTGGGAGTACAACCGTGACAATCTACTGGATTATGATAAGTTAATCATAGAGGTGACGACCCTATGGTAGATATGGCATAACTGATCATCAATTGGATGTGTGTGTATGTGGACTGGAGGCGCCACTACACGAGAAGATCCAGAGAGTTGATAGACAGAGAGTTGCCATTAGGAAATGTGGTTGATTAATTAGGTTACATTCTATTTGATGTAAGTTTGGCCGGCTATTTCAAATAGATGATTTATATAACAATCAGATGATTGTGGTGGCAGTGACATAATTGAATACATTGTAATTGTAAAGGTTTGATCAACCTTTATCAAGTAGATGGATTTAGTATTGTCTGTAAGTCGAAATCGAGATTGTAAATTGACTCGAGTGGAGTCTGTAACTTGTAATTAATGCATCCTGCATACGCAAGGGAATTCAATTGGATGTAGTGAACATCTTGATTGGATGTTGAGATCATGTTGAGATCATCATGGATGGGAATCAATTTGATTATGACAAGCAATTACTATTGATACTATCAGATTGATTTAACTAAAAGTAAACCAAATTGCTCTAATTTTCTAAAGAAGAATCCCTAGGTTAAACTTGGAAAAACATTACATTTATTTTCTTCATGTGACCTTAAGCTACAAATACATTAAACGAAAAGATCCATTACCGATTATAACTTGTACATTTAAATTTGCTTGGATTATTTTATGTGAGATTGAATTTCCTATATTACACATGTACAATAATATTGGCACACCTGGACATCAGCTTGATATTTGGACATCGGATTTGAACTTTGTGTTGTAGATGATCATCCAACAGTCCAACTTGTCTTGTTGGATCATCCAACAGTCCAACTCGTCTTGTTGGATCATCCAGCAATCCCAACATCAATCTATGGAAATCAGCAGAAGTGCTACTACCTGCATTTTGAAGGAGTTAAATAAGCTATTCAAGCACATAATATGTAGAGACACCTAGGTAATATCTTGAAAATATCCATGATAGAACTAGGTGATACCTTGCAATATCCATGATATACATATGTGATACCCTGCAATATCCATGATATACATATGTGGTACCCATGGGTATCACCTCAGAAGGTGGCTAAATACTTATTATGTTAGTCAATATTCTAGCTAAATCTCACTATTTTTTTTCCAATTTTACAGTGTCCTAATAATAGGCCCAGGGCAAATTGACCCCCTCGTTGGGAGTTACCCGAGGGGGCCATGCGGTGGTGGGGCCAAACCTGGCCCTTATTTTGTTTTTGGATGGGGCCCTATGTATAGCAAGAGAGGGTCCTCCTGCATTAAAAAATGGACGTAGGCCCCAAATTTGTAAAAATAAAAATCCAAAAAAAACCTCTGGAGCCCCCAAAATAAGAGGGCCAGAAAAATGACCCCATGACGGGGCCCACCTCGGATCAGGACGAGCGAGGGGTCAATTCTCCCTGGCCGGCCTAGTAGCAGCCAGCTTTTTCCTCTAGCTTTTCAATTGATTTTACCCAATTTAGGAATCACTGGTTGAATGCCACGGAAGCTGGAATGAATGCACCGTCATGATTCCCTGGATGGGTACTAATGTATTGAGGGCCTTACCACACCGGAGGGGGAGGAAGTTTCACAACTTCCTCCAACATGGCACTAGTGGCACCAAAAATATTCTTTTCCTCCAACATGGCACTAGTGCCTGTGGACTTTCAGGCACTACACTAAATATCACTAAAAGCGAATAGGACACTAAAAGCGAACCCGTACACTAATTGTGAACTGGGCAATTAGTGTAGTGACAAATCATTACACTAAATGCCAACTACTACACTATTTGTGAATTCCACTTAAAATTGCAGTATAAATTTTTTCACTTGTGCACATTTAGTGTATCAAGATAGAAGAAGATTATGTGTACATTTTGAGTATAAGAAGTGACAAAGATTTAAGTACATTTAGAAAAAAAACAACATTTGGATAAAATAGAATTTAGAATGGAATGAACACCTGAAATTGATTTGGAAAATAAAAGATTGAGAAAAGAACCTAGATATGGAAGAAAAGTGGAATTGCAAAAATAAGAAACATTTGAAAATAGAAGATTGGAAAATTTTGAAAATGGAACAATTAAAGAAATAAACATTTGAATAAATATACATTTGAAAAGGAGACATTTGAAAAATGTTCATTTCAAAAAATAAACAATAGAAACACGAAACTTTTTAGAAGTATATGATTGAAAAATGGAGCTTTTGAATTACGACCACATTGAAAAAGTAAACTTTTTCAAAAGTATTCTTTTCAAAAAGTGCTTAAAAAATAAAAGACTACAAAAGTAAAAGATTTAGAAAGAAAACATTTGAGATAGAAGACAATTGAAAAACAAAATATTTGAAAAAAATAAGGATTTGAAAAAGTAAGGGATTGAAAAATTAAGGGTTAGGAAAAGTAAGAGGTTGAAGAAATAAGGGTTTGAAAAAGTAAAGGTTACAAAAAGGAAGGGATACTAAAGTAAGGGATTGAAAAAGTAAGGATTTCAAAAAGTAAGGAATTGAAAAAATAAGGGAATTAAAAAGTAAAGATTTGAAAAAGTAAGGGATTGAAAAAGTAAAGATTTGAAAAAGTAAGGGATTGAAAAAGTAAAGATTTGAAAAAGTAAGGGATTGAAAAAATAAAAATTTGAAAAAGTAAGGGATTGAAAAAATAAAGATTTGAAAAAGTAAGGGATTGAAAAAGTAAAGATTTGAAAAAGTAAGGGATTGAAAAAGTAAAGATTTGAAAAAGTAAGGGATTGAAAAAGTAAAGATTTGAAAAAGTAAGGGATTGAAAAAATATAGATTTGAAAAAGTAAGTGGTTGAAAAAGTAAGGAGTTGAAAAAGTGAAGATTTGAAAAAGTAAGGAATTGAAAAAGTAAAGATTTGAAAAAGTAAGGAGTTGAAAAAGTAAATATTTGAAATAGCATGGCGGCCGGGTAGGTGGTTGATTGGGGGTTTGATTGGGGGTATCATTTATGATATTGGTGGCTAACACTATTTGTAAACTTATTCACGAATAGTGTACAAAGGTAATTACACTATTCATGATACTACACTAAAAGTGATATTTAGTGTAGTGCCTGGTAGTTTTCAACGGCAATTATTGTGCCAAGTCATTGCCATGTAGATTCCAAAGCAACATCCAATCCAAATTCCAAAGCTACAAAGTTGCTCCATGTCATTCTTGCCACTCCCCCTACTTCCTCTCATGTGGCAACCACTTGCTAATTTGAACCAATGTGAGTCATCCAACTCACTGCCTTTCCTCTGGTGTGGTTTGGCCCTGAGTCGGTTGCCATCGTTCCGGCCCCAAATCCGACATCGGAACATGTCATGACCCAAAGTAAGCATGGCTCGATTTTGGTTTTCTGTGTTGAATTCCTGAGCTGTCAGAACATTCAGTACTGTAGGTGGAAGATCCGGGTCCTCTCTGATGCTGGGAAATGTTCCCATGATTCTTATTTCCTGTGTAAATCACACCAAAGTGAAGCTCAGCACAAGAAGAAGGGTGGCTTGGTGAGTCCATAGTCTTTTGCTCCGTAATCCTTGTATTTGTGTGGATTTGGTATAGTGACTAAAGGGCTAGAGAACTGCATCGATTTAACCCCTAAATTCCCAAGAGTCCCCTCGGGGATTTTTGAAGGTTTGGACAGGTTCTTACGGTGTCAATATATAACATTCTTCTTTGAAATTTTTACTGTAGATGGACATCACTAATAGCCTCATGTGAGTCCAATGTTTCCTAAATTTGATATTTAATGAAAAAGTTATAGGGTTTTGAATTTCAAATGGAGAGAGCGGCCACGTCGGGCAATTCCAAAAGCTTCTGCTAGGACACTCTTTTGAATATGGACTTTCAATAGCTTCAGGTAATGTTATTTCCTTTCATATTGTCAAAATAACCATCTTGTCTATAGTGAAAAAAAGAGTAATAACCCGAGTCAAACATTTTCACACATTGTCACATCACGTTTTCGGGCAAGGTGCCAAAAACCTTCTTATGTTCCACATAACACTTTTAGATCTTCATATTTTTCACCTTTTTTTTTTTCACAACAACATGTGCTGTAAACCTTCTTATTGGCCGTTCGGATTATCATTCTAAAACATATTGAGTTCACAGAAAAATATAACATGAATCGGCAATTTCCGAACCTCCACTCCAAGCATAATTGTTTTGAATATGCTACACCCCTTCTCTACCTCTAAGAATTGTAGTACAAGGAACTTATATCATACTCTACATGATGGTTTAGAATTTAGACCTTGTGAAATGCATAAATTTGACACCAAGTGGAGTCAAAGTCTGTTGATCCACTCAACGCTGGGAAGAAAACGAACGTTTTCCTCTACTTCACACACTTTTATAATCTTCCAATCCGTGCGGTCAACGTCTATGAAATTTTGTGTGTATGTTACATGACAAGCCTTAATTGAGATCCTATGGTTAGAACTAGAAAATAAATTTTTTACTTCCTTCCTTACTCATTACACTAGAATTAGCAGATTTGAGGTGTTTTTGGTGTGAAATTGTCATGGGAATTTAGGGGTTAATTGAAGGGCTAAATGACTGCAATGATTTGCAGGTAGTTCACCGTTCAAATTGGCTTCGCAAATTGTTGTGAAAAATTCTACCACACTGAAGAAGTTCGGATGAGGCCAAACCACCAAGTATTCCTTTGGGGGACAAAATTCTTTGTTTGAATGCAACTATCTCTTTATCCGTACAGTCAAACTTCACATAATATTTACCACATCATCTCATATACGGTAAGTTTTAAAAGAGCTTCTAAGATTAAACTCTCCAACCATTCATCTTGGCAGTTTAAATGTACCGATGAAGAGATTCCACTACTGTAAAACACCTTGATTCTTTAGGGGATGATTATCATTTTCCCCTATTACAGTTCGGAAGCAACCTTCGGAGTTAAAATGGTTAAGTATTGAACACAGGTGGATTTTAAGCTTGAAGTCACGATCCGCCACGCATTTTCACTGCAGCGATTTTCCGATGTTGGATCTTGCACGAGGCCCACCATCCAGGCACGACTTTCACCACAAAGTACCATAAACAGGAACTGGAGATGACTTCGACGACAGAGCCACAAGTTCCGATGCCGGAAAACCGGTCACTCTGCACGCCTTCAAGCGCGTTATCATCACCACCACCGCCAGCCCCTGAGTTTTTGAGTGTGTAGTGTCAAGTTACCAGCACTTTAAGGTGTGATCGATTTTAGTTCCTCGCTCTCACTTAGTCTGCTGTTTGTGGGCGATCAGCCATGGCTCTGTTCCCGACTCTGTTCCTTATTCTGACCCCTGCACGAGTTTCATGCTCAGTGGGTGTGCAAGTCGGTGAGTTTCGCACAAACCGATCTCTTTTTCTTGTCATATTCGTCGCCTTCTGAAGTATGTGTCGTGCTCGTTGACTTTGAAGGGTTTATATTATTGACGTTGGCTTGATTCCTCTTCAGCAGCGCGGTTAGTATAGTGAGGGACGCATTGAGGATCGAGGTTATTTGAAGCTGGTCGCTCCTGGAATGAGATGTTCTCCAAGTCCCCGTGGGCAGTGTCGGTTTCTGCTGTTACCTCCATTGGAAACGTATGAGGTAGTATTGGAGTTGGGTGATGTTATGGTGGAGGATTCGTGCGGCCTTTAAAGGGGTTTCATTGAGTGTTGATTCAGGACGTTGTAACTGAGCCGGCCATTCTGAAGCTATGGCGGGCGCTGGTATCCCGAAATTATACCACCTGCTGGGAGCTGTGTCTGGGGAATACCTTGCAGGACTGGATTATAATGCCATGGCCATGTCTGAGGGTGCCGGTACCTCAAGGGAAGCGCCAGCTTTGCACCCAACTGCTCAAGTTTCTGTGCCACGAGTCTACGGAGGCTTTCCACTAGAGTTCGAATTCAATGCATTCAGAGCGCCCGACCTCACTTCTACACAACACATCAAGCCTGTCGGTAAGCTGGACTGACGCGATTTTGGATGACTGAAATTTATTAAGCACTCTGTGTTACGATCATTCAGTTTAGGACCCCGTGAAAATATGCTGTCGGAAAAGTCTGAAAATGTGAGACTAAATCTAATCTTTGTTGAGTGAGCACTAATTGGTAAAGAAGCTGTTGAACAATCCATGGCCACCATTCCACAACACTTCGCCTTGCATGTCGTGATGTTGAACTCCGCTGTATTACCTGTGACCTATAATCGCCACAATATCAAGCGTCTGAGGAGAAACCTAATCTCGGACGGAGGTTTGTTTATCGGATCGTATGAGGACTAACACAGAGGGTCACATGCTTTCTAGGTGCCTCGCACGAAGAAGACGAGCCTCGTATTCCTGATTTGGAGTTAAACTTTGGAACGCATGAGGGCTCTCCAGGCAGACAAGAACATCAACAGCACTCTGGCGATACTACCAGTGTGGACAATGTCCAAGAACGTGACATCCTGATCTTTCCTGAAGGCGATGATGATGCTGTGACAATCACTGGTAGAGATCTGGAGGGTCTGCAAGCTGGGGGGTTTCTCAGTAACAACATAATCGACTTCTACATCAAGTGAGTGGTCCAGCCCTTGGTATCTACCGAATCCATTTATGCGTATCGTCCACTATGCTCAGTCACTTGCTGAAGGTAAGCTTGGATATGTGTTAGTTCTTATACGGAAGCTGTGCCGTTCTGATTGCAGGTTTGTGGAAAGGAAACTCTCCTCAGAGGCCAGAGCGCGTGTACATTTCTTCAAGAGCTTCTTTTTCGCAAAACTTTGGCCGGATAGCAGGTCGAGTGCAGAGATCCAGGAACTGCGTAGAGTTGATTTCGACGGAGTGCGGAGGTGGACTGGGGAAGTGAATCTGTTCGAGAAGGACTACGTTTTCATTCCTATCCTGAGAAGGTTAGAAGTTGTGATTCCAGAGCTGTGTTCTATGACCACATTGAGCTTCAGCATTGAGTTGGAAGAAACACATGCGGTGCCGTATTGAGAAGTGTATGTGCATGTTGGAACTGCGGTTCGAATGGGCTGTATATAGGCTATTTATAAGTTATTCTGTTAGTTTTTAATGACTAACTTCGATTCATGGCAGGTCACATTGGAGTCTCATCATCGTGTGTCATCTAAATGGCCTGACTAATTCCGGTGGTAAGCATGACCTTCATTCAAATGCTTGTCATGCTATTGAGTGCTCGTGGGCTGTCCCTCTCACGCAATCCGTCGTAATGGTGCTCTGACAGACAAAAGGATGGGGTCACCTTGCGTATATCATCTAGATCCGATTCGAGGGCAGCACGAAAGCTTCGAAGACCAAATCCGGAGGTAAAGGTTTGGATAGCATGGTAAATGGAGACCCCGTCTTGTTTGTGGTCTCTTTTTGCAGGCTATGGGTGATGCTTATTTTTATTATGGAATTTTCGTACTTACTGCACGAACTCATCAATCAGTAGATTCGGTATAATCGCTTGTGCTGTATAATGCTTCACTAGTCTATGAGAAGTAGGTACAGTGCACGTTCTTTGAATGATAACATGCCTTGCTTGCGACCGACTCTCTTCATATGCGTGATGACCTATGCAGTTATATGATTCAAGCGTGCATGGAAAGGTACCGAGATTCAGACGACAGGGATCGAATAATCCTCGGTTTAGCTTGCGAGATGAAGTATGTACGAGCTGAGGTAAGGAAAATCTACGGCTTTGAAATTGGCATGTTCAGTTGGTAATGGGATGCTTGTTTGAGAGCTTTGACAATGATTAATCGTGCTTCTACCGTCTGACTCGCTGTCTCTCAGGTTCCACAACAATGCAATGGGCACGACTGCGGTGTGTACCTCTTACATTATGTTGAAGTCTTTCTCTGTGAGTCCACTTCTCCTCACTTCAACTTTGCTGCTACTTCAAATATTTGGGGTCCAGATTTCGCAGCAGAGGCTTCTTCAAAGCGGCGGGATATTCATAGCCTTATCGACAAAGAACTGAGTAAGAATTCGCAAGGGCAGCTTAGCAGACCCATGGATATTCCTCCCAGGCCTCATCCAAGAGCATCAGATGCTCCCAATCCATATGCTGGGCAACAATCTTCACCTAAACCTCGTAACATGTCACAAAGTAAACTGAGCAAGAAGTGGAAGGAGGATGAGACTTCACTTTTGCTGAGGCGCATGGTAGAAGGACGCCGCGTCCGCAAGGGGACCGGAGGTGCTACACATTGGGAGCTCATCTCTCAGGGTATCAAGACCGAGCTGGGATGCATAAGAACAGCAGATGAGTGCCGTCGGCGATATGACACTTTGCTGAAGGCCTACAAGAAAGTTGAGAAGACTGGGAAGTCCTTCTGGGATACGTCAAAGGAAGAGCGAGCGGAGTTGAATTTGGCCACGCCCTTAACAGACGAATGGTGCAGAGCTATTGATACTATCTCCCGTCAACGCAAATCTGGTACTGCCAAGACCCGGAAGCGGACCAAGCGTAGTCCCGACGGTGAGGGTGATATGCCTTCTGGCAATCCAGCACCACCTCCAATCCGGTCGGGCAGCCTTGCTGGAGGGATACAATCCCAGAAACAAGTTGTAAGTTCTGTCTGACCTAGTGGCTGCAATTGTTCATGATGTTGTTCTGTGGATTGATGCTGTGGAAGAAAGGATGGGTGCTGCTGAGTCCAATTGGTAGAAAATGAATCTGGTCATTAATCTAGGACTAGACGCCGGTCGGAATCGCATTTATTTCCACGTACGTGAGGGTGGTGTTTGTCTTGGAGTGAGAATTATGGTTGTAAATGCACCTGACAAGTGCCTTTTGAGAGGCTTATTGACTTGTTGGTTTGGTGCAGGCCATACCCGGATTCACCACTTTACGTGAAGAACTGAGATTTACACTTCTCAATTTGGTTCAGTCCTCTGTCAAACATATTTTTGCCTATCTTGAAATAATTGAGTTGGAAGGAGTTTGTCGAATGCTGGCAATCGTGGAAGACCGAAAGCCGCGGGAGATTCGTAGAAATGTAGGTCCACGTTGCAGGAGTTTTGATCTGGCAATGGTCGTTTTGAATCATGCATTTGACACCATATCCACGATTACATGAAAGAGAACATATGATTGAGGTCACACAGTTTAGTGGCTGACTGATCACCATGCTGTAGGATTATAGAAGCTCTGGCTACTACATGGATGTCCTATTGTAGGTAGTTGTGATGCTGAGCTCATATTGTGAGGTTTATTGTGGTGCAGATATATGAGCTTTCGGAGCGCAAACTCGTGGACCTCAGTCGAGGTGAGGGATTGTTGAGTCGGGAGAAGGAATATTTGGAAGAGGACAGGTTACGGGTGTTCAAGAAGTTTGGAAAGAAAGTGCTATGCAAGAATCCCGGTTTGGACATTTACCTGAAACTGTCGAGGAATAATGACATAGTTTCTTTAATTCGTGAAACGCCAGCTTCAGTGTCTGTGCAGCAGATCAGAGTGCTGATTGTGTCGGGATGTTCTAAACTCGAGGAGGTAGATTTGAGTTGTTTTCCCGAGCTGCGCTGTCTCTTAATCGAGGAGTGTGATGAACTGAGGCTGGTAACAGGGTGGGAAGCGGTCACAAAACTCGGATGGCTTAAACTATGGGCGTGTGGGTCCTTTGCTGAATTTCCTCCTGTGCAGTACCTTCCTTCTCTGAGAGAGTGTAGGGTTGATATTTTTAATTCAGCAGAGATGTATTCAATGCCTAATGACTTTAGGCAATGTATTCGACTACGGAGACTAGAGATCTGGTCTATTGAATTCCCGGCATTGAACAAGATGGATCTGAGTATGTTGAGGTTCTTGGAAGTCTTGACCTTGAGTTGTTGTGATGCCTTGACGAGCATCCAGGGTTTGAGTGGATTGCATTCCCTGACAACACTTGACGTGAAATTATGCATGGGGCTGAAACGGGTTCCAGATTTAGGCTGCTTGAAGGCTCTCACTCGCTTGGATATGAGTGACAGTGGTGTTGAGGAGATTCCAGGAGTGCAGGAATTGTATTCGCTCACTTCACTCCACCTTTTGGGATGCCGTTCATTGAAAGAATTGCCATTCTTAGGTCATCTGAAGGCTCTTGCAACATTGAATGTAAGCAGGACCAATGTGGAGGAGATCCCTGGCGTGGAATGCCTGGTCAATTTGGAAACCTTAATTTGCAATTTCTCAAAACTGAAGTGGCTGCCAGATCTACATCACTTGCCTCATTTACGAAAGGTATGGGTAGAAGGGACTCCTTTGAGTGAAGTGATGGGGTTATATTATAAAAAGAGTATAGTGTTCTTTGGTCTTAGTAAACTCAAGGAGACGGTCTTTGTTATTGAGGCTAGTGATATTAGTGATATTAGTGACACCGAGAGAATTGACTCTGATGATGATTATTGTTGATCTTTTCTATTGCAACAAATATTATCAATTTTTCCCCCTTAATTAGGAGTTGTGAATGTTTGAAATATAGAATGCGAATGATGATCTAATGCCAAATATAATTATGCATGAATTCAATCAACAAAGAAGAGATGTTTTTTAAGTAATCAAAGAATTGATTCATACTACATATCGTCCCTAAAGGACAATTTTTGTATGTGGAATTTTGTTTACATTTGTTGGTTTCTATTATATCAATTTTTATCACATTGAATTTTTTATGATGATGAAGCACACTAACTTTTTATATTTTTTACGTAGCACCTTTTGAATTGTTGGAAAGTTATTTGAGGTACAATTCATTCGGGTGGCTTTATATTACATCTTCCTACATTGAGATATATTTTATACAAATAAATAGTATTATTCTCTTTGAAATTTGTCAATGAAACAACTATTTCATTTTGAAGCATGTCAGATTATGCCTTCTCAACACGATAATATCTTCAGCTTTACAATGTACATATTTTATAATTTCTTAATTTGTTCGTCAAAAACATTTCATGGTCAACTCCTGTGTGCTATAGTAACTAAATATATTAATTGCACCAAGAATAAAACGTGCTATAAAATGGGCTAAAAGTGTCCAATTTAGTAAACATTCCTACGACCTAATCTACTTAGAATTAGGTTTCATCAAGGATATGTCATATACTTTGAACTGTGTTTGCTTAATTTCCAAAAAGCTAAAAAAGGTTGAACAATAGGTATGCTTAAACAATTTACAATATTACCACATATACAAATTTATATTAAAATGCACAATAAAAATATGAATTTGGAAGGATGATACAAAAGATAAATATAGATTATGAACTTTAGATTGATCCCATTTAGATGGATTTCAAAAGACCATCATTTATGATTTGAAATGATATAAAAGCAATAAAAGTAATAAACTTCCAATCATACTACTAAAATCGTAATCTGCGCAGTGAACCACGCAGTGATCAATCACGCAGTCAATCGTGCAGTGAACTATAGGAACGGTCTAGTCAACCGCGCAGTTAATTGCGCACCCAACCGTGCAGTGAATCATGTTATCTTTTTTTTTAATATAGTTTGTAATAAAAAAAACTACATTAAAATGGTTGGACTACTGCGTTGCAAAGCATTAGCTTGAGTTTTTGGGTGTGACAAATTTGCATTTATGTGTTGCAATTTGTGCTCTTGATTACAAATTTGACGTTCAAAATATTTGTTGAGCTTGTAAATTATGAGTTGTAAACTTGACGTTCAAAATATTTGTAGTGCTTAACTTATTCTGATTGTAAATTAAGAAAGTTGTAAATTCAATTTGAGATTTGTTGAGATTGTAATTGCAAATTGAGTTTGAAGGTGTGTGAATTTGAGATTGTAATTGCAAATTGAGTTTGTGGGTGTGTGAATTTGAGATTGTAGTTGCAAGTTGAGTTTGTGGGTGTGTGAAATTGAGATTGCAATTGCAAATTGAGTTTGTGGGTGTGTGAAATTGAGATTGTAATTGCAAGTTGAGTTTGTGGGTGTGTGAAATTTGCATTTGTGTGTTGCACTTTGTGATTATCCAAAATAAATTTGAAACTCTTGATTACAAATTTGACGTTCATAACATTTTGAAATTCCATGTTAAAATGCAAAAAATCTACTCTTTCCCTATGGTGAGGCGAACTCACTCAAGACGCGGCAGCAAACTCTTGTTCAACACGACCAGCAATCGGAGGCCCGCATTGTGGAACTCACACATCACGGTGATAAGCTCTCACACTAACCTATATTGTCCACCTTCTCCTCTCTCTCTCTCTCGTAGCACAGAATCACCTCACCTCAATACTGTCCTTTCTCTGTTTTCTTTGCAGGGAAAACCCAAGTCAGGACGTTATCAACACCTGTGAAGGGGTGAAAGTCCACTAAGGTGGTATATAAATAGTGTCACAAATGGCTTTGGAAAAAGTAACAAACCTTGTACTGCCCATAAGTGGAAATGTGGGATCAACCTTTGAATTCTACTGATGGAATGTAGAAGGTAACTTGAATAAAAGGGTGGAAACCAGAGGCAAGTTTAGTTTTGACTAAAGGTTTGGCCAATCTAGGTATATCTTTCAGATGTACATACTTGTCACAGGTATACAAAATCCAACAAATATATTGATTTTGAGAGTTGTAGGAAGTAAAATACTTTGAAACTTGTATGACACATCCAAGCCACAATGTGTTCATATATTTTGATTGGAAATTCTAGATCGGCAAGTTATTTTCACTTTTATTGCTAAAAAACATGCTATTTGTTCAAGGCTCATAAAATAGGGATCACTGATGTTTCCTGCTTCGATTTCTTATCGAATCAGATACACCGTATAGTAATCCATCTTCGAACATAAATTTTTCCTACAAAAAAGTTTTTCTTCCATAAATTTGGGTCAAATCAAGTTTTCCGGGGTCTGCTTTTCTTCATATACTTCGCTGTATATATGGTATATTTTCCATACCCTACGGTATGTAATATACTGAAACACGGGAAAGGAGTGGGCAGCTTAGATCGCGACACGTGCCTTCCTCAAATGCACAAACACTGTCAGTCAAATGGCAGTGAATATTTAGTTCAACTACCTGGTATCCAGGACTTTAATGTGGACGACGCTCTAACTTTGCAGAGTTGCATGGCCGCCGTAACGTCATTACTTGGGTGTAGACTGTGTGCGGTGGTGGTGAAGATGGTCTCTGCGCCGAAAGGTGGTGAAGATGGTCTCTGCACTAGCGTAACTTCTTGGAGCATGCTCCATGCAACATGCGTCGGAAGGAAAAATCAGAACTCTGCAAGGAGTCCACAAAAATCGCACACCGAAGACCGCATACAAAGGTACCACGTAAGTCTCTGAGATCTTCCACTTATTGAATGTCGTTGAAGTTTCGGTGAGGCCAGATTGTCTTCGACAATGACGTCTTCCACTCTTGGCTGAGTTGTATGACCCAGATACATCGACTTCTAGGTCGGGAGAAGATGGCGCTCCAGTACGTGTTGTACTGATAGAGAGAAGCCCACTATACCTGGGGCAATTAGAGTGTGAAGTACGCGTAGCTTGGTCGTCATTCCTCAATGACTCTACAGACGCCAAGCCGAGGAATGTTTAGGAGACCTACGAAAAGCGGTCTGTGGGACGGTCGCATACTAGTCAAGTTTTTTGACTCTTCGACACTCTGAGGTAATTTTGGTTCTATGGCGCTAGGGTCTGTTATGAGTTAGAAGGTCTACTCATCTGTAAAGACGTCGTTAACCACTACGTGATGTGCAAGGGGAAAATAAGAGTTTGGGTCTACAACGCACATCAAAGTGGTTTGAAATCAGTTTCATGGTGATATGCATATGACATGCAGGTTGAAGGAGGTTGCGGCTTGTCGGTGAGAAGGGATTGTGCAACACGCGATACTTCTTGTAATGGGTGTACCTTTAAGGGCATCATGCTCAAACATGTGGGTTGTCATCGAAATGAAGATAGGGTTCGGACCAGGGGACTATCAGGCAGGTGTGTGTGCTGTAGTTCATTCAATTTTTGAAAGCTGTAGTGAAGAGTAGAAAATTGCAACTTAACTGATGTGATGTTTGTATTTCCTTTTCAGACTACCGAGGCTCTCCAGAAGGCACTAGGAAAGGATAAAGTGTACATCAAAGGGATTTGCATACGCAAAGAAACCAAGTTCTAGCACTCCAAAGCCTTCATACCGCAATGTAGATATTTCCTCCACACAGAACATAGGTGATAGTTTGGATATATCATATATTGAGAAACATGGGGACTACAATGCCAACATGAAGTTTAAGGTACCAACTCCTGCACTTTTTGTGGATTTTTCATAGTAGAGGCGTGAGAATATCTTCAGAAACTTCCTCACTCGGTTTTCTAGGTTATAGTAACTTCGTGCCGCCTTGTATTGCAGGGAAAAGATGCTCGTCACAGAGCTGAAAAGACCTCAGTGGTCCGGTTGAGCAATGTAGGTGCTGAAGTTGGTGCCGAAAAGATACAAGCCGCTTGTGAGTTGATTGCCCGGGTCGAGAAAGTCTTCGTACGACGCGATTGTTCATTAGACGGATATTTTCATCAGACAGAGTTGGGGAAAATGCCACGAATCATGAGCAGGTACAACTGATTCGAGTTGTGAAAAGGCTGAGTTGCAAGTCTCACATGATTTTTTGGTACTCACACTTTTATTTCTGGATGTCTTAATGTGGTGTGGACTGTATTTTGGTACAGATTGAACGAGGTGCGATTGGGAGGGCAGCTCTTGCCAGCGCAGCCGTTATCTTATATCGATACCAACTCATACTTGTCTATAAGGCGATGAAACCAGGGGACATGATCGACAATAAGACTGACGTGGACTACATTTGAAGGGACAGTCGTAGTATCTCTAGTATAAAACCTGGAAATATTGAGGTCATAGGTATAGCCACATGGCACTGAGGTTAACAATTGATAGATTTCCTAAACCTAGTACGACATATACTACTACGTACTAATAGTGACAGAGTCTATGCTCTACGGTGTGTTGTATATATACTTGAATATAATGCATTGGTAGCTAAACTTCTGTTATTTAGAATAAATGTATAGTCCTATATGCATAATGTGGGTGGCTTAGCTTTATTTAAGTCGTTCAAGGTATATTGGTATGCTTTGTACATTATGATGCTTACTTTGGTAATGTGTGCATTGTAGAAATGGTTACTACTAGGGCTGGAGATCGTCGGAGGGGTGTACATCGGCCGCCTGCATCACGTGAAGGAACGGGCCTGGGGATGTCTAGAGATGAAGAGGACGCTGTGCGTGTTAGGGAGAATGCAACAGAGAGACAACGACATTCTAGAGCGAGAAGAAGGGAGCTTGAGGAGAATTTGCTTCAGTTGGCGTTGGTGGCTAGGGTTCCAGCTGAAGAGAATGTTGATCGACAAGATGTCCATCGGCTGTCGTTGTGCATTTCAAATTTCATTCTCAAGGAACTCGTGAATGCCGGGGAGGGTCCTGCATTCAGTAAGTCTGTACTGGAATCGGTGTTGTCGAACAAAAACATAGCCCGACACTTGCCGGAGTGTTACCGTAGTAACTCTGATGTAAGAGCTAGTCACGCTTTTCTTGAGTTGTATAAGAAAGAGTTGCGGCTGCTGAAAAATCCTTATTCGAAGGAGAAACTAGTGAGAAAGAAGACCTTGCTGGAGGCTGCGGTTGGTAGTGAAGTGGCGGGCGTACGAGCGTTGTCAAAGGTTTTGGGAGCAAATCCGAAGTGTATTGCTGCAGCTGTGCAACGACGTCAAAGCCTACAGTCCAGCGGATCCTCCATATTCATGTTGCCTGAGCGACGGAAGAGGCCCAGTCTTTCAGCCGCTGCAAGAGACCTTGTCATATCTTGGTGGTGTACAGAAACCCGTGTGAGCCCTAACAAGAAGGACGTGAGGAGAAGGCGGATGGGGCCCAAGGTGTACGAGACGCATGCAACCCACCTCCTCTTTGAAAGCCAGGTGCTTCTGAACACATCCTCTGCTCTGGGTATATTTCATGTGGTCGATCGTGATATACACAAAATTCTCCAACACACATGTCAAGTGTGAAGCCTTTTGGATATTGTATATGGCCTCTTCCCACAAGCACTATGGTCAGTTCATATACTTCTGAGATCCCTCTTTAGGTCTTTTTGTGCATATTGCTAGTGCGTTGATATACGTCATAGAGGTAGTTTATATACTCCAGAAATCTTTCATACAGCAAGTCAACAGGGCTTGTCCTCTATATACCTTGACATGGTGTAAAGCCCTCAACCCCTTCGAGAGTTTATAAACTTTGTAGAGGTCTTTCATATACTGTAATAGACTTTGGTCATGTCGATAATTACAAGGGGTTGTTCTCATGTATACCTCCATAGAGTATAGACCCGTGAGTCATATTATGTTGATGTACGTTGCAGAGGTATCCAATATACAGTTAAACTCTAGTAATACGTGCAATACGGTATGTCAACATGGCTTTTTCTTAAATATACCTTGCAATAGTACTAACCCAAGAGTCTTTGTATATTGGTATACCTTGAATAGGTCCAATATACACGCATGCATAGTCTTTCATGGGGTATGTCAACAGTGTTTGTGCCCAAACATATCGTGATAGAATAGACACTCATGAGTCATTGTACGTGTAGGTATTGGACACACTATAGAGTATGAACCCAAGAGACCTAATGTATAGAATATACATGTATCGTGTATTTAATGGACTCAATAGTCGTCGCATATGGAGAGACCTTACTGGTCTTATGCATAGTTCCTATGTTTGTAAACATACTATTGTTTAGTGTATTCATAATACTATGTGAGGACATTCACGTACTATTGGGGTCCCATGACAACCAAATTTACATACTTTCTCAAGGTATCCAGTGGTGTCCATTACAGAACCCTGGTCTGATCGTATACCTCGAATAAGTATCTGAGATACTTCATAAGTACGAAGCAGTGTGTGCACGTACCAGGGTATATACTCATATACAGTTCGAGAGGGTATCTTCGAATCTCATAGGATGCACTGTTCTTGTCGGTTGCCAAGCTTCTTTGGTAAGGCTACATGTGTGGTTGTTTGTTGTACACTTTACTGAGATTTACTTTCCTTCTCTGTCACGCAGGCTTCTTTATACGATCGATTTAGGGCATTGCATCCAAATGAGCCCATTTCAATGCGAGCTTTTGAAAGACTGCGGCCCTACTTTGTGAAAAAGTGCAATGAACGGAATGTATGTTGTTGTAGGTACCATGTAGAGCTTGACATGCTACGTCAAGCTCTACAGTCATTGAGGGATGTATCAACTGGTTTCCACGTTCAGGCCTCGTGCCATTGTAGATGTGTGGTGTGTGCCGATGGGGTTGACGTGGGGTGTACGGCGCATGTGAACAGTTTCGATGGAGTCACAAAGATGTGGGAGGTTGTTGTGTGCCCAAAAGTGGCAACCGAAGAATTCCACCGCCTGGAGTGCTTGATGGGTGACTGTTCAAGTTGTGGTGGGCATACCTTGCCAGTCTGCCCCCTAGAGAGTGGAGCTTCAGGATTTCAATTGAAGTGGCGGCGTTTTGACAGTCACGTGGTGGGCGTCGGTGACGATGGAAGATCAAGGAAGCGAATCGGTGAGGTTTTCATGGAGACCAGCCCGAGTGAATTATTTGACTACTTGCGGCCTAAATTGCACAAGTTCATCACTCACAATTTTGTGGCAAGGTGGCAAGATGTTCAGTGCAGGGTGAGCATGAAGGAGCTGCCCCGCGACGTTATACTATCGCATGTTGATTTTGCGGAAAACTACACCTTTGAGATCCAAAATGAAATTCAAAGTATGCATTGGCAATCAAGCCAAATTACTGTGTTAGTCCACATTGCGTACATGTATGTACCTACTTCAGATACTGTGATCAAGGAGTCCCACTTCTACATATCAGATGATAGGACACACGACACTTTGTTTGTACAACACTGCTTCATGAGACATTGGGATTGGCTTCGCGACCATGGTGTGGAGGTCCGACGCCATTGGGTTTGGAGTGATGGTTGTGCGGGTAAGTGTATTCTGCTGTGTCATTCATAGTTGCAAACTCTGTAGCTAGCATACTTTAAAGGAGTACTATATATACTTCTATACTCTTGTGTTGGCCGTTTTGGTAGTGACATATCATCTAGTTCCGTGTACATACTATACTATCTCAGTCACCTACTATGTTGTGGTCGTTCATATACTTGTACCGTATCATGCAATTATATGCTTATGTGTTAAGATACCATTCAATTTTGTACAAATATAACATTATTACCATTACTTTACATAGGTGGTTGCTTGCCATGGCTTTGCAGGACAGTTTAAGGGGGCACGGTGCATGTATTTTGTTAGTCGATATCCCGCCCTGACAGGAGGCTGCCAAATGGAGTGGAATTTCTTCGGTACAGGGCACGGAAAGGGTGAGTGGGACGGAGCTGGGGCGGTGGTGAAGAGGGCTTTGCGTATGGAGCAGCTCCACAACCCAGCCAGGAAGCTCCAAGATGCGAGGGATGCGGTGGACTTCCTACACGAGAAGTTGGGAGGCTTGGTGGAGAGATCGGTTGGTGACGATAAAATAGTTTCATGGCGATACTTTCATTTTGTTGCAGTGGATGCAGTGGATCGGCGATACACACATGGGTGCGATACCATTCCTGGGTCAAGACAATTCCACTCTATACGAGCGGTTTTTGTTGCCGACCCGACGTCGTTGTTGGTACGTTATTTAACATGTTATTGTCCATCGTGCTTGGATGGAATTTGGTCATCCTGTGAGCGGGGTGCGCACGTGAAGCCCTGGACTGTGGTCAAATTAGCACCAACAGACGTGACATTTGCGAGAATGAGTATGCAGCACGCACAAGTCGACGAGGGACAAGATGATGCATGGGAGTATCGTGCAGATGAGAGCCTTGGAGAGTTGGTTGATGTCGGCGACAACTTTGCAATACGTGCAGACGAGGGCAATGACGAGGACGTGGACTTTTACATCCTCCAGTGCCAACAACAGAAATCTACTGTTCAAGAGAGGTTCACATGTAAGTGGGGCAGTCAGTTTGATGTTGGACAACACACCATTGCTGGAACGTATTATCAAAAGTGGGGTACGAGTCCAAATTCTTATGTATTCTTGAGAAAATCGCATGTAGCCCATGTTGATGCAAAATCAGTACTAGCTTGCAAATTCTTGATGGTTCCTGCGGTACACATGGTCAAAGGTGGTGATCATGTGTACCAACTTAGTGACAAGACCATCGATGTCATTAGGACATCTCTTGAGAGTTTTTGAGGCCGTATTCCGCAGGCAATACTTAGGATTTTCAGATACTGTCGGTACTTCTGGATCCTCTTTCCAAAACAGTATTGGAAGGTCTGTAAGGCTTTACTAGAAAGCTTAGAGATTGCGTGTAATAGGGTACCGCAAGCATGCCCGACTTTGTAGCATAGTGACAGTATCCATGGTGCAACTTATCGTTGTAAACTTTTTCCACTATATATAGAAGATAACAACAATGTGGAATCCAATGTAGTATACATTATACCACATCACATGGTGCAATGTGTTGGACTTGTTTCATCAATCAGAGTCAACTTTTGAACCGCAATAATTACATAGTCGGCAGACAGGTTTTAAAGGTTACATTTTGCCGGAACATGTGTATGAAACAATGTGCTATAGTTGTTTACTAGTTCTCTAGGGTAAATAATATCCCCAGGTGTAGAATTCAGTACTTCACTATGATGTGTATATAAGAGAATGCAATGTTTTGTACTTTGTATACTTTGCAGTTTACTCTATGTTGTTAGTAACATACATCTGGTGTACTCATAGGTATCTTCGCCAAATTGCAAGGGTGTCGCGACAACCAAGGCTTTCACAAGCACACAAAAAACTAGGCACCTCGTTGGTTGTATCTTCGAAATCAATTCCATAGTCCCATGTGAGTTCTTCCCCCGTCAACACCTTCACTTTTGTAAAGAACGCTACCTGCTTACAGACCAACGAAAGCGTCAAACATAGAGATGTACTAACACAGGCTTCAAATCAGGACATTTATAACAATAAAAGTGAAGCTTGTTACATACGTGGTAGTAGCCTGTCAAATGCCAGTCAACGATAACCGGGACATCCAACAAGTTTGCATCAAAGCACCTGCGTTGAAGAAGACGACAATAATATTTAAATGCAAACGATGATGTTCAAAATAAATAAAAACCTTCATAGACGGGTGTGTCATTCATACACGGATTTGCAATGACCTATGATTTAGAAATCTGGAGACGTTTCCACGTCTGCTGGCGTCAATTGAGAGGCACTCCCTGTTGCTGCACTGGCCTTCCAATCTCCAATTCGCGTCCAAGTCAAGAGCGTACTTACCTTGGCTGTGACTTCGGGTGTCTACATCCTCGCTGTACAATACCTCTCCCACATATTCGAATACAAACGTGCCTTTCGGCAAATCCTCCAAGGTCTTTATGCCCCAGCCCTTCTGGTGGTTCACCCAACATACCTGCGAGAAGTTGAGCATGAAATGTGAATGTCAGGATTTCCATACCCGAGACCTCGAGTGAAAATTACGTGACTATTGGACACTCAACTTCAAGGATATATTGAAATGACGAACCAAGAGCTTCCGCGTGACTCCCTTCTGAACAACACGATTCTTGCAATGAGTGTTGCACTTACATGCAATCCCACATTCCTTTATAAAAGTCCTTGTTATATGCCCGATACATCTCCCAGCCTCTGTATTAGAGCAACCTGCACTATCACAGTACTCATACAATCTGGTATCCAATGCAATACTCTCCTCCATCGCCTGCAACGAGACAACAACAACCTGTCTATAAACTTTTCCAGAGGCGCAAACATGACGAAGTTAACAATCCCTATTGTAATCTTCAGAAACGGGATGACCAAAAAACTACAAAATGCATGCTCACAACCATGATACTCTACAATTTAAACTTACCATTTCAACATAGTGCTCGTGAAGGATGCCATCTTTGGTGTATGGGGCACAATCTGCAGCAAAGTAAGCGCATCCGCATACATTCCTCCTCCCCACACCGCATCCAGAAACACATCTTTTGCAACCATCCAATTGTTTCACAACTTCATCCACGTCTACATAGACAACCTTGCTTAATGAATTTTCTACAATGTACTCGAAAGGAGCCAGTCCATGGGTGGGTCTTCTGTGACAACCACGACAATGGGAATCCGTTCACGACCACCGGACAAATCATAAGACCATTGTACAAATCCGACACCCTGCATGCATGAAGCCAATATCTGCATTACAAAACCACCCATAGCATGTACCCTTCCATGATGTGATACGGGCCAATGATTTAAACAATGATGCCCATCATTGAAAGATAACTCCAAGATCTCTATCCCCTGTACAAACCAAGAGCACAGTAAAGTCTAAAATAGCACAACATCTTGTACACTACTCTACTCTACACTATATTGCAATACATGACAGTGACCTACAGTATACTATAGTGTTCCACAGTATAATATAGTATGATGCAGTATAATAGAGACTTCTGTAGTATACATCAACATACTAATCAAAAGTACATCAAAAGTACAAATCAAATACGCCCATCTCCCATTGGTTAGAGTGCAATACATAATACGCAGAATTGGGAGGGAGTAAAGTGTCAGCGTTGCACTCAAGAATCGAGGAGACGAATGGAATCTCGGCAAATAGACATACAAACGATGTATGTATGGCAACTTCATGTCTCCATACATACTGCCCAAGCTAAGATCAGAACCTCTTCCCCACAACTAAAGTCAAAACTTATGCAACGTGACATAGCACATTGTCTGGCTACAAAAGATGAAAATGCCCTTTCCGCATACACTACCTACAATAACTCTTATTAGGCACATGTACTAATACCGCTACTTAGTCTTTGCAGTCTTTACCTTTCCAGCTTTCGTACCACCAGCCTCGTCCCCCATTCCATCCTCAATACCTGCAGCATCAATATTCTTTCTCTTACCTGGCTTCTTCTTCGTAGGATGTACAATGGCCGCCACCTCAACAGCTCTATGGCCGCGTGTCCGCATTTTGCCCTTCCCCTTTGCCCGTGTCTGTGCGCCAAGAGAATCTATATCGGCTACGGCATTAGCAGCGTCTTTGCCACTGCCTACGGCATTTCTATGATTCTTTGTCTTTGACGCCGAAATCATGTCTCCACACTCCGCAATCAGCCGTGCCTCCGCCATGAGCTCGTCTTCACCTTCCAAACTGGGCACTTCATTGTCCACGTGATCACTCCTTGCGGCCACAAAATATTGATCAAATTTGAACATGTGGATACAAGGTGGTCGCAATTAAGATAGGCATGTCAACCTAACAAGATTGAAGAGAGCACGGGCAAAGACACAAAGACGCCAAGACACCCATGCTCGACTCTGCGTACCTGATTTTATGACAACTTCCTTCTCGTTCTGCCCAACACAAGTACTCTTACTGGATTTTGCCACACCTGTGGATATGTCCTTACGACTCAAAGGTGACTTCACCTCCTTCGCTAGATGCTCAGCTGGCATATGCTACTTCATGAAGTCCACTACTACAGGCGTAGGTGAGGCTGCACCCTTCATTGGTGACATACACATTGAGACAGGTGGAGAGGAATTTGGCTGTGCGGCGGGGTCCAGAGCTGCCCGAGGAGTTCTTCCACCGCCAACACCTGGTGATAGGTACGGGATCATCGGAGTGGTGAAAACAATGTCGTCCTTCTTTGAGTTGTACAACACTCGACGTGGGGTGCTCACTGCATCATCCAAGGCCGGCACCTTTAATGCGCCCGTTGAGAAAAGAGTAGGGTCAAGCTCCGGGAACTCGGAAGTACCTCCAGGTCGAGAGGGATGTCGAGAGTCACATGTAGTCACAGAGTTGACCTTGACCTGGCTAGTCTCACCAGCGTTGTGTGTGCCCGTGGTGGTTGAATTGGGGCTATGCTCCACATGGGATGTACCTATAGTCCCCAATGTCCAACAAAACCCATGCGTGAGCATTTGAAGACACTCCATCACTAGGGTCATATAAATATACTAATTCCTTGTACATGAAAGTATTCAATGACCCATAGAGATGCAAAGCAACGGAGTCTTTAGTCTACAACCAAGTATACAACCCTCAGCTTCACATCCCATGCACGCACCCTACACATAAAGCCCAGGTATACATTCCACCAAAGTTGACAACTCGTAGAATAAAATACCCCATCCAAGTACAAGTGACATGACCCAAATATACATCCCGTACAGGAAACTATATCCCACCCGAGTATACGCCCCTATCAAATATACACTCGAAACAGTAATGTACAACCCACCCAAGGTTACATCCCTACCCAAATGTATACCCGTGCAGTTTTGTATACATAGCCTGATTATATACACCTATCAATGGCCTTAACCCGATACTGTTCTATATACCCCATCAAGGGTATACACCTCTATGAAATACATACCCTAAACCGTTGAATATACCCCACCAAGGGTATACACCCGTGTCAAATATACACCCAATATAGTTCTATATATCCCACTGATGGTATACACCCCTATCAAATATACATCCATAACAGTTCTATATACCCCTGTGAGGGTATATACCCCTATCAAATATACAACCGTTACAATTCTTTTTACCCCACGGAGGGGATACACCCACCCAAATATACATTGTTCACTTATATACATCCCACCCATGTATTGAGCCCTTCCTAAGTAGCCCTGTTAGACAGCCCACCCTACGCACCCTAATTATACATCAAAGTATACATTCTCCATCACTATTCTCCAAACCCCGTCCAGATAGACATCCACGGAGGTCCGTGCATACACCCAGATGAAGAGAATATCCACACTTTCAATATATCCTAAACCAATAATCTACACCAACACACCCTTAAACCCACGCATACACCCCTACGTAGACAGCACCCACCTTATCTACAGATCCAAACCCACTCTAGATTCCCCGAACACCGAAGTATACCCACCCTGGGTATACATTGGTATGTAAATATACCACAGACAGAATTAGCCCTCGTTATACATGGAAAGACTTACCAACTGTAGGGCAGGTCTTCTTTGCTGCCACTGTGCGTGCTGAAATCGCCAGAACTCTTCACAACTCACAATTCTGGACTTGAGCCTCCTGATCAAGGTCGTCAGGCAGCTCTCCAAATCCATTGCTCTTGTACCACTCGGGATGCACTAGTCCGCAAGCCTTTGATGCACATTTTGCACTCGATTGGAACCACAACGTTGCACACCAAGGGTGATATACATGCAGGCAACTGCATACTAGGATGTCATTGTGAGGAAAGGGAAGGTCGCAAACCGCGCATGTCCTCCACCTCAATGTATTGCACGAGGTACCATCCACCTCATCCAGATACACCATGGGATGTGGGAAAATCCCTAATCCGTTGTATCATGTCTTCAACATCCCACCGAGCTTCACCAGTCCTTCTGCCTGCGTTCCTAGGATTCGAACTCTCCATTCCATCCTGGAAATCAATTCTACTTTGCATTCCAAGTTGGCCTTGAGGATGCCAAGCTGGTCGCCAGCTTGCCTATACATGTCGCTGTAGAAATCGTCCTGCAACATGAAGTGTTGCATCTGGGTGTCATCCTTGCACTGACCCATACGCTTCTTGGCAGCATTCACTGTTGCCTCCATGGTAGAAACCAGCTGACCCTGACCAAGGATCTGCTGCAGGAGACTCGTGATCCTTTTTTACGGTTTCCAGCTCCTTCCTAGCAGCTACAATCTCCAACTTCACCAAGGTGAGGAATTCCTGAACCTCCGTCCTCTTCAGACATGTCCACGACGAGGAGCTCTGAGATGGCTTCACGTCCAACATCCCCGAAAGAGGGTCGACACCCCCGTGCTTCACAGAATTTCCCCCTTCCAAAGCCGTGAGCAATCCATCTTCCTCGAGAATTTCAGCAAGGCCCTTACCTGTTAGACTTGCCTTCTCTTTTGCCAAGCGCAACACCTTCTTGTGCCATGTAGACCTCTGAGTACTATTGGTGACAAAGGCATACCCTGCCCAATCCGCCTCCATCCCCTTCACCACCTCTGCAACCACCCCGAGTGCGAAGTGCCGACCCACGAGCTTTCCTGGCGGGCCCCCCGCCTTTTGATAACATATACAATAATACCTATCAATGGCCTTCAATATGGCGCTGTCGGACACCTTCCGATATGAATACCCGGACTTTCCCCCACGCTTTGGTCCGAAGATCTGAACGAGATCATTCTCGCCCACGCCATTCTTCTCATGGTACTTGTGTGGATTCAGACCACCAGCATGAAGCCTATAATCGTCCCGAAACATGTCGTACGTGATCGCACGTGGCGGCGGACCTCTCCTCAACACTCCTAAGGCACTGTCAATGTCCTCAAGCGTAGAGTCCTTCTCCTCCGCACTGTCGTCAAGATTGACGACCTTATCCTCTTCCTCCTCTTCTTCTTCTTCCTCCTCCTCTTCCTCTTCTTCCTCCTCCTCTTCCTCTTCCTCCCCCAACTCTTCCTTAGAGTCATGATCGCTCTCAGACATCTCCTCCGAGCGCCAGTCGCTCCTCGCAATGGACAGTTCTATCTTCTTAGCCACCCGCTTTTCCTTCTTCTCCTGCCTCCCCATGTCTGTCCAGCAAAGTTGCTATGCTTATTCACACCGTCTACAATTACACATAGAGGACGTTATAAATTGAAGACAAATACCACAGGGAAGCTACCAAATTCTGACCAAAATGAAAATCAACTACAAGATGCATAGCATACTCTGTAGTATACTACACTGCCAAGTATATAGAATACATGGGTGTGACATATACACAGCAATATACAAGAGTGTCATACATAATAGAGAGCTTGAGTACGACATGTATATTACTGCACTCACAATGTTGGGATGGAAGGGCATTCATCTTGAACAACTTCATAATTTTAGGACTTCAACAAGCAATACACTAATAAAGTGCAATTCATCTCATGTATAGACTTTGGTGCTTACCTCGAAGGTGTAGAGGAACTACTGTAAACACGGGGACGCGTTGTCCAAACACGGCTTGGGAACGACCTTGAAATATCTACTGGGTTAGCATCCGTTACCATCACGGTTGCCTTTCCATGTGGACTCGTGCTTCAACGCCTCAGAATCACGACCCACAAGGTTGATATCACAGCATAAAGTGGACCTCAAAATACTACAATGACATGTGTCATACGATAGTTATTGTAATATAGTATACTACAATGTATACACATCATCACCAAAGCATACACACAATCAGGGAACAATACACACCCTCAACTAAGAAAAGACCCGGGTATATATCATACACCCGGGTATACATTTTATAAGCAGGTATACATCCAACCCGAGTATACACCCATACCCAAGTATACAAGCTACCCGTGTATACAACTCCACGTATGTAACATGACAATCTACCCGGATATAGAACCTACCAGGCAATAAAACCTACTTAGGTAAGGTACATACCCGGCTATACAACCTAAACCAAAGGTAACCATGAACATAAGAGCTTCATCCATGTCCAATCCTCAACACCACATCCTCATCAACATTCATTTGACGTATGAATTCATCCTTCGCTACATAGCTGTAGTGAATTGTAAATGCTAATTTCCATGGCAGTATACTAAGTCGTAACGAGAAACTACACTGATTTTGTACATACACTTACCTAATCACAAAGAAAGACAGTACGTACCTGAAACCTTTGTCATTCTTCACGTGCAGCTCGTCTTCACCGTGACCTTCCAAGTATGCTAGGCCAACCTCATCAGCATGGGGGCTGATCATGCAACATCTCCATCTACTGTGAAACTTGTGTCGGCAAAGACCAGAAGTCCTAGGATCTGCCACAAGCGACATGAAACATCAGCACCAACATCAAGTTATCTTTAAACTGAACATAACCTTCATCATTGAAAGAAATTCATGTCCACGAAGAGAGCACAAACCTAAATCTTCCGCACCTCCCACCATGCACCTACAGTACAATTGTGCTTCATATGGCTCTGCAGAGCCCAAAATGTGTCCTCTCGACCTGTCCGAGATGACCTAAAACACACAATATTGGCAAGATGGTCTCTGCAGCCGCTCTCAACCCTGCACAAAGAAGGGTGTAGATAGTGTTAAGATGACACGAAAAGGAAAAATACAGGTCCAGTAAACCCACAGCTTGTTTTCCTCTCTCCTCTCACAGTCTAACTAACCACCCCCCAAGGTTTCCAAGCGGACTGTGAACCAGAAAAAACTAACGTCTATCTACTACATCCATCCTAAACCCTTAAAACTAGTGAGAAATCTGGAGCAAGAAGCGCACTTACCCAGCGCATATGGACGAGAAAAACACGCACCCTCTGCGCAATCTGGCACATCAACGTCAGCTCCGGTGCACACCAGCGTCAGCTCCACCGCTGCTCTACAAACTGCGCCCACAGGAATTGATTCATTTGCGAGCCCAGATCTTACATCTTCTAGCCTTCTACTGCAAGCCCTAAGCCGAGATAATTAGCGCGATACCTCCGGCCAGCAGTCCGCAACCTAAACATAAGGCTTTTACAATGAAAGCTGAAAGCTTGCAAATTCGTGGAGAGGTGATACTTACAATGATACCCGAAACGCTCATCTAGGACACGGTCCGCTGCTGCGCAGCTGAAATCGAGAGCCTTGACGCGCACCCTGACTTCATCTCCAAATCTGCAGCGGTAATGTGTCGCTAGGCTTAGGGGCGTCCACCTCTCTTCCGCGATCGCACAACCACCTCGCCAACGCCTGCAACGACGCAACACCCTACAGCACACATGAGAACTCCAGACGTGGTCGCCAAATCTCGCAACACCCTAAACCCTCTTCGCCGAGCACACGTCCACAGCTGCACACGCGAAGAATGAGAGATCCGAAGTAGGAACGGGCCAGCCAGGTCCCCCTCGAATTTCGCACAAACCGATTAACTGCCACGCCACCCGTCTTCCCGCCACACGTTCAATTCAATGCGCCGTTGTTGACCATTAACTCCCATCTAAGATCTGCTCAACGGCCACGATTACCTGAGGTACACAAAATGGATGGTTCTCATTCATCGGGCTGGTTTACAAAGGCCTGCGGAAAAATATACTTCGAGGTATATTTTTTTTGCCCAAAAGTGAGTAATCCTAGCTGACTTTCACCCGAAGTCACTCGACGAGTCACAGAAGCTGGAGCTGCATCGACGACCTGCCGCAACCCAGATCTCGACGGAGCTAATCGCAAACACGTGGTAGCAGCTTCGGCATCCCGCCCATGCCTAGACTATACTACCGAAGAGCCACATCGCATTTGTTTCGTCTGCTTAGACATAAGTCTAACACTTGCTTCGACGCCCCCTAGTGCAATCCTCGCAAACATAGAGAACAAGCAAGGCAAAAACCCCAGAGCAAGAAGAAAGGAACAAGAAACCGGCTTCACTGCTGTATACGAGATCCCTGCTTCGATTTCTATACAAGCATGCTGGCGACCACTGGGAGGAGGACCGTGAAGCGCCAGACAAACCCACTCAAGGTTTTCTAAGTTTTTAGAAGGAAAAGTGACCCTCTCGGTGAACACACAACGAAGAATAACATGCATCAAGGACAACATGAAGGTGCAGCTGCAGCAACAACTGGAAGATCTACAAGGTTTGTTTTGGTATCACTTCTTTTTCATGTTACACTGTGAGGTTTATTATGCAAACCCACAATGTATATTTTCATTGTCAATTATAAAGTTGTATGGAGAAGAAAGATACACCACCAATTTCTGGGGTGTATCTACTATGAGTGTCTGCATAAGAAGTACTAGAAACTTTAGTACATGTAGTTGCCATCTTTTGCATATTGTATTGTATGGTAGTGTAGATCTTCAACTTGTTAGTATGCCAAACAAGAATATGATTGTTATAGGTTCTAGTCGCATGTCTTGCTCAAAACTTGTGATAGGAGCTTTGGATTTTTATGAGATGTGCTTGAACATGACAAAAAGAAAGCCATGCTATCATAGCATTTGCTACTTTTGTAGTCATCTAGCAACTAGCAATAGAGGTTTAAGAACTATCAGTCTTGATAGATTCTTAAACTCTCATGAATTGCAAAACAAACATTTTCTACTACTATCTCATCTACACGGCCCACAACTTAATTTGTAGAATGATGAATATAGTAGACTACTTGAAAATGCCTCAACTTCGATCAAAAACTTATCACAACTCTTCTCTGTATTTTGTAGAATGGTAATTTAGTCTGAAGCGTCGTCCTCGTCAAGTAAAGACATCATCAATGACATGGAGTTGACACCAAACAAATGCTTGGATTTGGGTAGTACGATATCTCTCTCTCGTGGAGGCAATGCGGTCAGTAGAAGCAGACCTCCCTTTTGGCTTGGATTTGATGCTCTAAATGCGCTTGGACAAATTTGTGAAGGACCTAGAGTAAAGCATCTTAGCATGAGTGAAATGGAAAAGAAAGGGATGGTTCATGAAGAGGCGCTTGAGGCTCGTGAAGCAATTGTATCTTTCCCCTATGTTACACAAGAGCAATGGACCCACACTCGTGCTGATGGGAAAGAGGGGAATCACCTCAATCTTACTCAACTACCATTTCATGTGGAAGTTGATGAGTTGAGGTTTTCCCTTGACTACCAAATTGCTATCTCTTTCGAGAAAGGGGAAAGTACCATTGCCAAGGATGTAGTAATGGAGTTAGTAAAGAATAGACTTCTGAAAATGAAAACAGATGTGGGAGAAAGATTGGCTCAACCAATTGCGATTATGTGTCATCATAAGACGGGTAAGTGGAGTGAAGTGGTGAAAATACACTTAAAGAATCCGGAGATAGACGGATGTGCACTCTTATTGGGACGACGTTCCTTCATCCTAAAATTGGATGAGTTCTTACTCGTAAGGGGGAAAGTATGCAAATCCTTCGACTCCATTGCTATTCAAAGACTCTTATCAGTAAGAATCAGTAGTCCCACACTTAAAAACAAAGAATGGTTTGATGTACTTTTTGAAATCGTCAATGAGGGTTTCAAAAAGGGATCCGAATTTGAGGTTACTATAGTCACCAAACAAGATGATGCGTATTTTGCTTGGGTGAAAGCACCTACACCCGAGGAGGCTAACAAGATAAAAGAATAGAAAATATAAGCGGATAGTGAGGTGTTTGTTCCCATCTTTGCTAAAAGGGGGAGGATGAGTGAAGATGATAAAGCAAAAAAGAATGTCGTGGTGTTAATTGCTCAGAACGTGAACAAAGTAAAATCACCCAATAGATTAGAGGCAGCAATCAAAAAATATATGGGGGAGGAAAATGTGGATAGCGTCTATTTTAGACTGGAGAACAACAAACATATGGGGTCTTGCAATGTGGAGTGCAAAAACGCGGCAATCTACAAAAAATATCTAAACAAGAGTGAAAAGATGCATGGAAAGTATGTGGACTTCATCCCTCACCCTCGTAGCATGGATGGTAAACTCAAACCTAGCCCAGAAGAGTTAACTAGGCTAGGATTTTCGGACATTAACACCGCTATAGCCAACACGGTAGAAACACTAAAAATCTCCACATAAGAAACTTATAGCAAAAAAGAACTTGAATCACTAATTGACATTGCGGTAAACAAGAGCACCAAGACAACCCTAGGGGAGATTAGGCTTGAGATGGACAGCCTAAAGGAGGTAATTGTCACGGAGGCAAAGACCTATGTCGATGCCGTACAAACGAAGACCACAAGCACCCTTCGAACGGAGTTGAAGTTATTACAATCCCAACTCAAAGCCTCTATGGTTATTTTTGAGAAGACACTTTTACCCTCTTGTGAAGAATCCATGGACCAAACAAACTAGTTTGGTCAAATGGAACGGCGGTTTGTACTACAAAAAATTATAAAACAATGAATAAAATATTAATAAATACTAAAAAAAACCATAAAAATATAGTATTTATAAATACTAAAAATCTTTCCTCAAAAAATTTCAACTCCCAAACAGTAATTTACACTGTTTACACTCCCCACCCCTTCATCAACACTACCAACATAACACCTACTTATATCACCCATATTCAATCATACACCTCTTACCCCTCCAAAAAAACTATACCCCACACACCTATTATACACCACTTTATATCATCATCTTAATCTTTCACCTTAAACTAAAAAATTCTTAAAACAATAATTATTCCTCTACTTATATTTCCCATTATAGTGCTCTATTACACATCATCTCCATCTCTTAAAAATACACTCCCTACACCCACATTCACACCTACTTCTCACTAAAAATACACACAACTATCAAACACAAACTCATAAACGAACCCATAAAACTCACAAAAATCTCCAATTACAAATCCACACATTTCAAACTCCTACTACTCCTAGTTGGAGATATAGAAACCAATTGAGGACCCATGCCTAATATACTAAAAAGACATCCAACATCACATAAGAAAAACGCCAAAATATACTTTATTCCAAATACCATAAATCTGCAACCAGAATATAAACACATCGCTCGAACATTTGCCCCTTTATTAAAAACCACATATATTACATCAACTACACAACAATGCACATCCAAATATTGCCCAATACATACAACAAAAAAATATGCATCCACCACCACACATATTATACGCCCTAGTAGTAACTACCCACCCAAACATAGATGAATGTATCCTGCTCTTAAATCCACAAAACCCGAACATATCCACTTGGACTAATACACTATTACAAACTCTACTAAACTTACAGAACCCACCCGAAAGACACATTCACATCCCACACCCGTATACAAAATTTCTTGAGGAAAATCAAAGTATTAAAAACCACAGTAACTCAATACATAAAGAATTATACAACTTTTTACATAGTCAAACCATACCTCCTTCAAAAGACACAATAAAACTAAAATTCCCTTACCTTCCTAACAATCTAATCAATGAGACAATGAAATGTTTCGACCCTATACCAGAGTATACCCACCCACCCCCTCCACCCCTTTACCTTCCCCCACAAAACCAAAACATTACTTCAAACAACAAAAATACATACATAACTACATGGAATGCTTCATCTCTAACCACAGCCCTCCCTAGCTTGCAAACTTTGGTCACACATACAGACACACCACCGGCCTTCATAGCTATACAAGAAACAAAACTATCCGCCACAAAATGTATAAAATACATACAAAACATGTTCCAAGACTACAAACTTATTTTTAACACACATGCACTAACAAGATGTATCCAACAACGTAGACCATACACACCGGGCCGCGGTGGCCTCCTTACACTAATACACAAGAAATATGCTTTCCCGGGCAACATCAAAAAAATTCCTACCCCAATGCACATATCTCCTTACCTTCAAATAATTGAATTTCTAATCTACCACTACAACCATGGTTAATCTTTCACATGTATATGCCATCTCACCCCGAAGATACTAGATTTATAATAGACATACAAAACACTATCACATCTCAAATCAACAACAACCCTAATCACACGTACATGCTATGTGGAGATTTCAACAGAGACATAGCATAAATTGGTCGCCAAAACGGAAATCATAATACCCCCCCTCAAACCCCAGATTATCAATGGCGCCACTTTACAGGAAACTTAAACTTCACTTACATAAACACTGACACACAATATTCCAGACAAGGCGGCTATAATTATAGTGATTGGAGCCTAATAGATGGCTTTTATATAAATACAAATAACAACACACAATACACTTCTCTAACAAACAAAGACATTATTCTCAACTCGGACCACTCACCTATACAACTACACATCCCAAATAACATATTAATCAATCGTACCCCTATAGTCACAAACAATGACAATATACGTATACTCAACCCCATCCCAAAAGACAACTTAGAAAAATTCAACACAATTCTTTGAAGAAAACTCCATACAAATTGACTCCCTCATAAACACCCTTGAAAATAATATTCAATTATCTCAAATAGGATGGCAAGAAACATGCCATACCCTAGATATACTTATTGACAACATCTCCGAAACACTAGAACAAACTTGTAAAGCTCAACCAATACCACGAATGACAAATCGAACATCACAACAAGGCGGTTACCTACCCCGCAAACTTTCTAAAACATAGAAACAACACCTAACTACATACCATGTAATACAAAAAACGATTAGAATCGTAAAAAACAACCCTCAATGGCGTAACCACCCCATATGTAACGAATTACTAACTATACAACACATCCAAATCCCTACTCTACCTCCCCCGGACCTACCCCATGATATATGGATAAAAGACATTGCACTAATTGCCAATCTACAAACCCAAAAAGTAACTACAAAATACGCCAAGGATAACATCAAAAAAGCCATATCATAATATAGGAAACTTTACGAACTTAGCCCTAAGAAAATAAACAGAAAAGTTTTTTAAAACCTAGAATCTCCACCATTAGATTGTATCATAGATCAATACAACAACATTCTAACTAGCCCCGAAGACATTTCAAATGAAATATTTAATCAACAAACAAAAAACAATAGACCAATAGTACCAACATGTAACTACCAACCTCAACATCTAATTGAATGTACATGTGCAGTACGCCAATACCCATGGCATGACCTTGATGGATTTACCTTAGACAAACAAGGCAAATCGGAAATTCCATTACATACGTACTTCAACAGAGCCACATATGACACGTGTCTTCGAAACCTTTGCAACAACAAAGCCCCAGGGCGAGACCGTATACCAAATTCAATACTCAAAAACATGCCTCCAAGATTTCATAAATTATTATTCCTATCCTTCTCTCATTGCTACAAACAAAAACAAATACCGACCTCATGGAAAACAAGTGCAACAATTTTACTATACAAAAAAGGCGATCTGTCAATGCTACCAAACCATAGACCAATTGCAGTAGCCAATACAATATATAAACTCTTCACTAGTACACTCACCTCTATACTATCCTCATATGGGGAAAAATTCAAAATCCTACACGATAGTCAAGAAGGATTTAGAGTAGAAAGAAGTACCATTAGACAAATACAAACTATAATAGCTGCACTAGAAGACGCACGATTCACAAATCAAGATATATATATTCTATACGTCCACTTCAAAAATGCCTTTGGCTCTATAGATCACGCTCGACTATTAGCGATAATGACTGACCTTGGCTATTCAAAAGATGCAACTACACTAGTTGGAAACATATACTCCCAATCATCTACTCATTATATTGGTGAACACTTTGGAAAGACTAAAGCTATTCCCATCCAACGTGGAACTATACAAGGAGACACCCTTAGTCCATACCTATTTATTATATTTTTAGAACCTCTGCTGAGATGGCTAGAGCGAGGCAACAACGGATACACTTTTGGTACATCAAAAGTCACCATAAACTCTGCCGCATACGCCGATGACCTTATTGCCATAACTAATAAAATCAAAGCAATTCAAATTCAACTTAACAAAGTCAATAGATATTGCAAATGGACCGGCATGGAAGTGGGAGTCCCAAAATGTGCTGCTACCGGATGCCCAAATAAATCAAAATTGAACCCAACCACCTTCAAAGCACTAATGCAAGCTTCTAACATCAATTACCGCAATCAACCAATCCCTATATTACACCAAATGAACCATACGTATATCTAGGCACAAATCTTGTTCCCTCACTAAAATGGAAAATCCAAATTCACACTACAACCACAAAACTCATCAAACAATGCAAAGAGTTAACAGTATGTCCGGCCACTATGAACCAAAAAATTAAAATGGTTGATACAGTCCTACGCCCAGGCGTAGCATACAGCTTCTACACTGTACCATATTCTATGCCAGCTATCAAAAAACTTGATCGAAAAATAATAGCCATACAAAAAACTATATGTGGGATGCCAAAATGTATGTCAAATGCAATAACCCAACTCCCACATAACCTATTTGGACTTGACGCATTTTCCCTCAAAAATGCATACCTCCAATGTATAGGTGAACAATTACAAAATGCTCTAAATGATAAAGGTAGGCTTGAAAAAATATACGATGGGTTAACCCATTATGTCCTAGCCCAACATGGCGGTGCCAAAAATATACCTAGAATTAAGAAAGCCGATTGTATAAGATCAACAATAACCCGAACATTCTTTTTATTCAAACACATAGCTAAAATCCACCTTAAAAGCACGCTTCCAAACTTCCTCTTTGACTTCACACTACTAGAAGTATTATGGCGCCAAGAAACACAAAACCATAACACACTCAATGACCAGCTCTCCCAAAAACTCTTACAAAAACTCCTCTCAAAAAATATTTTTGAATTAAAACAAATTACTTTACCAAACGGCACACACATCATGAACAATGAAGACTTCAAAACCTACCGCTTCATCCCATCCAAACTAATAAAAAGTGCCCTAAATGTTGCCAAACAACTTTTTTGCCGCCCAACATGCACCACCACATGTAATATCGACAATAGTATCACCCCAAGAAATAACCCCCCACCAACCCACCCCATCAACCTTTCACATCCATACCACCCCCGTCCTCCACCATTCATCCCCAAAAACCCCACCACATATCCCATTAATAACATCATACATCATGAACATATACAACACAGAGATACAAATAATATACAAAATACCTAAGAAGAAGAAGAAGAAGAAGAAGAAGAAGAAGAAGAAGAAGAAGAAGAAGAAGAAGAAGAAGAAGAAGAAGAAGAAGAAGAAGAAGAAGAAGAAGAAGAAGAAGAAGAAGAAGAAGAAGAAGAAGAAGAAGAAGAAGAAGAAGAAGAAGAAGAAGAAGAAGAAGAAGAAGAAGAAGAAGAAGAAGAAGAAGAAGAAGAAGAAGAAGAAGAAGAACGCCGGTTCCCAGAGGGACCGGTGTGAATAAAGTGTTTGTTCGTTCCACTGCTAAGACCATGCCCACCGGACAGGGAACTAGCAAGTTGGAACTACTTCCCCCTTTCGAGGGTAGACACTATGTAACGAGTAGCCAAAACCATCCAATCGACCAACCAGTCAACCAATTAACCAAACAAGCAGCAAAAAACCCTAACATCAACTAGTCAGGGGAAGTCAAGGCGGGGGGACTATTTATGGGGGGTCATGTGTAACGGGAAGGGTTTGGTTGTTTTCAATTTTTTGCTTATGTAGTAAGATGGACATGGCATATTGAATAGCGATGGTGTTAATGTTTTTAAATGTGGTTTTAATTGCTTCAATGGGTATTTTAAAGGTGTCTTCAAGAGTTTTCATAGATGGGATAAAGGTGGTGGCACGAGCGCCAGATGTGATTATGTTGAGGGGGTCCACATTCCATCCGCGGGCAATGATGTTGTCAATGAGGGGTTGGTATTTATCTATTTTGTTCTGAATTGTTTCCGGGGAAAATCTATCGTTGCAATATGTGAATTCAATGAATTGGATGGTGTAGTCTTGATTAATGTGATCGGATGGTGGGTCATTGTATGGTAAACCTCTAACACAAAGGATGTCCGGTTTGAGCCTAGCATTGCAGTGGCACCTTTGAGTCTCACATAAGCATGGAAGTAGCCAAGGAGGGACCGTATTTTCTTGGGGATTGTTGTTAAAAGTGTCGGCGTTCATTAGTATAAAACATCTCGATTTATTGTGGGAGGTGATTAGTTTTCGGATTTCCCATACCGCTTTATTGTGTCTTTTGACGATTAGGGAGTGTATGTAGTGGTTTTGGCATTTGAGTAGAACATGAAGCCATGTGTCGGGGTCCGTTGAAGGGCATATGGGGCATGTTATGGATGGGAATCTTTCTATTCCAAAGAAGAGTTGTTTGCGGGCGTTTCCCATGTATTGGCTAGTTCGGAATTTTATGAGGCATGTTATTTGTGAGTCGGAAATGATGGGATTTTTCCAAAAATTTGTAGAGAGTTCATTGTCTATGTTGTTGTTACTAGTCCATTTTTCTATGTTGGGGAAGTTTTCCGAGATTGTGTCAAGGTTGTTATAGAGGTCTTGTTTTTGAGGTATTTGCTCAAGAATCTAACCGGGCCTTTATCAGGGGTATCTTCTTTTGAGGGCCAATCTTCTTTTTGAAAGTAGTATGGAGTAGCATGGGCATGTTCGTGTGGATCTTTGGCATGTTTATGTGTTTTTTCTCGGCCCTCTTTTGCTAGTTTATCTGCTTGTTTGTTTCCGTCAATATTGGCATGTGCTCTAACTTTGTGTAGGGTTGTGACTTGTGTTCGGTTTTGTAACATTTGGACCATTGATATTAATATGGTTTTATCGGGGTGGTTGTTGTGGAGGGTTGGGTGTGTTATTTGGGTGTTTAGTAGGTAAAGTGCATTGATACAGTCGGTGAATATGTGTGCGGGTTCGTTGTTGTATTTTGTTGTAATGATTTGTAGTGTTTTGTGGATGGCCATAAGTTCTGCTCTAAGGATATTTTGTAGTCCATGGAGTCTTTTGGCTAATTTAATTTCTTTGGTAGGATTATATATGCCATAGCCAGCTTTTTCTCTGCGCCAATTTCTAAGGCTAATTTGTTATGGTGGTTTGAAGGATCCGTCGGTGTAGTAGCTATATGTAGGGTCAAATTTTGGCGAGGTATGAGTTTGGTAGTTCGGGAGGGGGGGGGGTGTTACAAGGTAGTCTAATGTATTGTTGATGTAGTTTAGTTTTGACCATTTTTTGCTTCGATTTACGTGGGTTGTGATCAGTGTTGGTGGGGCCATTTAAATGTATAGTCGGTATATATTTAGAGTGTTTGCTATGAAGGTAAGTTCAGCAAGTTGTTCTAGAGTGCCAAGGGTTTGATTTTGATGGTGGACACATATTATTTGGAGTGTAGATGGTTCTATCCGGGGCTTTTTTAGCTCGGGTGGGATAGTAGGTTCTTCGTATGATATTGAATCTGCTTCAAATAGTGCAATGATATGAGAGTCTAAAAATGGGCTTAATTGTTGATTAGAGTTTTGGTACCAGTTGTTGTCCAGTGTGATAAAGAGTGTAGATGTGTCGTTTGGGTCATGTTTGGCGGCAAGGCGGGCCCAATGTAATGCTTGTTGTGTTTCCTCCTCATTGTGGAAGTGAGCTATTCCATTACCAATCCATTTGTAATCTTCTTCTTCTTCTTCTTGTTCTTCTTGTTCGTGTTCTTGTTCTTCTTCATCTTCATCTTCTTCTTCTTCATCTTCTTCTTCTAATTCATCTTCTCCATCTTCTTCTTTTTCTTCTTCTTCTTCTTCTTCTTCATCTTCTTCTTCTTCCTTTTGTTCTTGTTCTTGTTCTTGTTCTTGTTCTTGTTCTTGTTCTTGTTCTTGTTCTTGTTCTTGTTCTTGTTCTTGTTCTTGTTCTTGTTCTTGTTCTTGTTCTTGTTCTTGTTCTTGTTCTTGTTCTTGTTCTTGTTCTTGTTCTTGTTCTTGTTCTTGTTCTTGTTCTTGTTCTTCTTGTTCTTGTTCTTCTTGTTCTTGTTCTTCTTGTTCTTGTTCTTCTTGTTCTTGTTCTTCTTGTTCTTGTTCTTCTTGTTCTTGTTCTTCTTGTTCTTGTTCTTCTTGTTCTTGTTCTTCTTGTTCTTCTTGTTCTTGTTCTTCTTGTTCTTGTTCTTCTTGTTCTTGTTCTTCTTGTTCTTCTTGTTCTTCTTGTTCTTCTTGTTCTTCTTGTTCTTCTTGTTCTTCTTGTTCTTCTTGTTCTTCTTGTTCTTCTTGTTCTTCTTGTTCTTCTTCTTCTTCTTCTTCTTCTTCTTCTTCTTCTTCTTCTTCTTCTTCTTCTTCTTCTTCTTCTTCTTCTTCTTCTTCTTCTTCTTCTTCTTCTTCTTCTTCTTCTTCTTCTTCTTCTTCTTCTTCTTCTTCTTCTTCTTCTTCTTCTTCTTCTTCTTCTTCTTCTTCTTCTTCTTCTTCTTCTTCTTCTTCTTCTTCTTCTTCTTCTTCTTCTTCTTCTTCTTCTTCTTCTTCTTCTTCTTCTTCTTCTTCTTCTTCTTCTTCTTCTTCTTCTTCTTCTTCTTCTTCTTCTTCTTCTTCTTCTTCTTCTTCTTCTTCTTCTTCTTCTTCTTCTTCTTCTTCTTCTTCTTCTTCTTCTTCTTCTTCTTCTTCTTCTTCTTCTTCTTCTTCTTCTTCTTCTTCTTCTTCTTCTTCTTCTTCAGCTTCTTGTGCTTGTTGTGCTTGTTCTTCTTGTTCTTGTTCTTTTTCTTGTTTTTCTTCTTTGATAATTTTCTTCTTTGATAATTCCTTAACCCCTAAAGGACCAAGTGTCCAAAATTGGCTTTTTTGAAAATTCGGTCAGGTTCCTATGCTGTCAATTTCAAACATTCATCTTTGAAATTCTTACCATTGAAGGGCATTACCAAGACCTTAGTGGGAAAACAATTTTTTCCTAAATTGGACATTTGAAGAATAAGTTATAGGGTTTTTTTTTTTTAATGGGAAAGGCGGGCACCTCGGGCACCTCCAAAAACTTTTGATAGGACACTCTATTGAAAGTGAGATTTTGAGTACTCGCAAGTATTATTATTTCTCTTCATGCTGTCAAAAAAAAGTTCTTGTCTTTAGTTAAAAATAGCATACCAACCCAAGTCAAACATTTTCACACATTGTCACTCATTGTTGGGCAAGGTACCAAAATAACTTCTTCTTTTCCACATAAAACCTAGAGATCTTCATATTTTTCACTTTTTATTTTTTCCACAACAATATGTAATGTAAACCTTCTTATTAACCATTCGGATTATCAATCAAAAACATATTAAGTTCAAAAAAAAATTAAAGTGTGAATTAACAAATTTCGAGCCTCCACTCCTTGCACACTTGTTTTGAATATGCTACACCCCGTATCTACCTCTAAAAATTGGTGTGTAAGGAGCTAACATCATGCTTAACAAGATGATAATAGATTTAGACCTTGTGTAGTGAATTTTTTTTGACACCAAGTGAAGTCAAAGTCTGCTGATCCACTAAACATAGGGAAGAAAATTAACCATTTGCTTGACTTCAAACACTATAATCTTTCAATCCGTGCGGTCAAAGTTTATGAAATTTTGTACATGTATTACTTAATAAGCCTTCATTGAGATCCTACGGTGAGAACAAAGAATCAAATTTTTTGTTACCGTCTTTATTCATTGCACTAGAATCCATTAATTTTGAAGTGTTTTTGGTGTAAAACTGCCTTGGTACCTTAGGGGTTAAGGCCACTGCAGGCACATGCTGCCAAATGGCATGAAGCTCACGCACATGTGTGCGGATGAGCCTCCGTTGGGGCCCTACTAAACAAAAGGTAAATTTGGATAAAAAGTATAACTTGGTTCTCAGTGTAAACACATTGGGAACTCGTTGGGAACATGGGAAACTCACTGGGAATGGAATGGAACGTTGGGGAACACATTAGGAACGTGGTGGAGAACTCTCGGGAACAACATGGGAACTCATAGGGAATGCAATGGGAACGTTGTGGTAATAATATGGTTAAAAAGGTAAATGATAATAAGATAACCAAATGGTTTAGTTAGGAACCACATCAGATTTTACTGTGAAACTACACCGTTCCGTGAATATAGTGTAGACAAGACTACTTGAAATTTCCTACACTAATTGAAAATTTACATGCAAATGTTGACTGACACACACTTGCTTGAGAACAAATACCCAATCAGAACTTGGCATGCACATGGTTTGATGGAAATTAGTGTGAGTGATCTACATCAATAATCCCTCTACACTATATTCAGTGTTTAGTGTAGTGTGGGCATGAGGAACCCAACCCGGACTTTTAGGACCATATTTGGGAGATGAAGCCCCATATGGTCATCATGTGCGTGTCTGCTTATGGACATTTCTACATAATGATTTTACACATTATAATCGTAGTTGAAAATATAATTTCAACGTTAAATCTCTATCTTTTACTTCTCGATGACCAAGAGCAAGCAAGTTTGAAGTTTCTTTTGGTGTAAAATACTCAAAGTGCTTTAGTAGTTAAAGAGTCTTACAGATTATACTTATGCTCAAAAGATGGAAGCAACAATTAAGTAATATCCAAATTAATCTACAAAGAATGTTATCTGGTAGGTTTATTCATTTAAGAGTTCTTCTCTTGACTCATTTAGACAGAGAATAGTAAAACCCCATCAAAGACGGTGAGTCAACAATTCCACTTTATTCATAATCAAACATCGATAATTATACCTTTTCATATTTGTATTTTTCATAATAATACCTTAATCTCTCTCTTTAATTGGGTTGAATGTTTTTTCAAATTTGATTTATAAATCATTTCACATGATTAACCCTTAGTGCATGTACCACCATATAGTGATTGTACCAAATTAAAAGGTGTTGTAAAATGGACTATAAGCACCCCAAATTGGGTTTTTTGTGGGCCTAATGTATTCAAATTAGGTTATTCAAAATATACGTTCTATTAATTCACTTCAATGATGTTTACATAATTTTAGAAAAACTAAAGAAGGTTGAAAGGTGGGATGCTTAGAAGTTTATAAAATCACCGTACCAATAAATGTAGCAAGAAATGTGTGATTTTAAGTATAATTTGGGTGTTGCAAGAAAATATAATTGATGGATTGTGAGTTATAGATTGATCCTACATGATTTAATTTTTAAAAGCCATCATTCATGATTTTATATATGGTTTAGAAGCATTTTCATCACAAATATACAAAGTGATCAGCATCGCTTCAAATTAAATATGATTAATAAAAATAAGAAGGTAGGCAAGATAAATGATTTCCATCAGACCTTGCTAAACCTTTAAGTGCTAGTATTATTACTTTACATACATGTGCATTATCTCAAGTTTAAAACTCAGCTAAAATCTTGGAAACTTGTACTCAATTTCTGATTTATTTTGATTTTTAGTTGATTATAGTCAATTATTTGTATTATTCAAATAGGGGAACAATTGTAAACATATATGATATAAACCCTTCATTAAAAGTAAATATCTATAGCACAAGCCTGCCACGTTGGGTTTTTTCTTTTTTCTTTTTCTTGTGTGAACAAAAGTTTAACAATTAGGGGAAGTGGGCAAGATGCAAGGCCCAACAATTGATGAACAAGACGCATTTTCAAAGACTGCCCTACCAAAAATGGCTTCAATAATACAATAAATTGTTCAATTTAGAGTTTTTGCTATTTTTACCCAATTACTTTTTTCAAATTACTAAAAAAATGGAATGACAAGTTTGAACCGTTGGGATTCTCAAATATGTAAAGTTGTATGCAACAAACATTTCCACTCCATTTTAGAAGTCATTGTCACATTTTTGTACCCTCATGCACAAAACTATTTATTTCAACATGCTTGACTCCTCGTTTTGACCTAAAATTTGGCATAACTAGCTGACATCATATGAATCATATTGGTATTGCTTCCAAATACACTTTAGTGTAAAAGTTACAAGATATGCAAAGTCAAAGTGGGCTAACCTTGCCAGGCAAAGGGCAAAAAAAAAACAATTTCTTGCACTTCATTTGCTATAATCTTCATATCCGTGCGGTGGATTGCATCCAAAAAAATATGGCATACTTAGATAGGATTCTATTTCAAGATCTAACGGTTTAAAGTCCAAAATCTTGCTCATCATTCCAACATTCCAACATTTTTGGAATCATTCCAACATTCACTTTGAAATTTTTACTATAGAAAGACATTATCAAGAGCTCAGTTGGAAAACAATTTTTTTCCTAAATTGGACATTTGATGAAAAAGTTATAGGGTTTAGAATTTTAAATGGGGAGGGCGGGCACCTCGGGCACCTCCAAAAACTTTTGATAGGACATTGTATTGAATGTGAGATTTTGAGTACTCGCAAGTAACATTACTTCCCTTCATGTTGTCAAAAAAAAGTTCTTGTCTTTAGTTAAAAATAGCATACCAATCCAAGTCAAACATTTTCACACATTGTCACTCATTGTCGGGCAAGGTACCAAAAAAACTTCTTCTTTTCCACATAAAACCTAGAGATCTTCATATTTTTCAATTTTATTTTTTCCACAACAATATGTAATGTAAACCTTCTTATTAACCATTCAAATTATCAATCAAAAACATATTAAGTTCAAAAAAAATTAAAGTGTGAATTAACAAATTTCGAGCCTCCACTCCTTGCACACTTGTTTTGAATATGCTACACCCCGTATCTACCTCTAAAAATTGGTGTGTAAGGAGCTAACATCATGCTTAACAAGATGGTAATAGATTTAGACCTTGTGTAGTGAATTTTTTTTGACACCAAGTGAAGTCAAAGTCTGCTGATCCACTAAACATAGGGAAGAAAATTAACCATTTGCTTGACTTCAAACACTATAATCTTTCAATCCGTGCGGTCAAAGTTTATGAAATTTTGTACATGTATTACTTAATAAGCCTTCATTGAGATCCTACGGTCAGAACTAAAAATCAAATTTTTTGTTACCTTCTTTATTCATTGCACTAGAATCCATTAATTTTGAAGTGTTTTTGGTGTAAAACTGTCTTGAACTCAATCTGGAGAGGAGAATGACTCCAATTTCAGAGGTCTTCTTTCCAACTACCGTTCATTAAATTCAGGAATACTACACATCTGTTTGCAAAGAAAATACAGGACATATGGCAAAGCTCTACATAAGTTGTGCTGCTACATCAACAGGGCTGGAAGGATTTCGTCTACAGAACCAGAGTCTCCTTCGGGGGGATTTCTGATTTTGGGCAGGTTCCTAAAATTTGAAAAAGAATCCTTTTTCTCTGAAATTTTTATTCTAGATTGTCTCTGATAAGAGCTTCGTGAACATTTTTTTATTTTTTTTTTGGATTTGTGGTTTGAAAGTTAGTACCACTTAAAGCCAAAAGTGGGGACACTGGGCACCTCCAAATTATTTGACAAAAGTTTCTATTGACATTGAAAATTTTCACACATATATAGAATATTTCCTTTTTTGGAAATTTTCAAAAAAATTCTTGTCTTTAGTGTAAAAAAGCATTTTATTCCAAGTCAAACATTTTCACACATTGTCGGGCAACGAGGAAAAAAACTTCATCTTTTCTACATAAAACCTAGAGATCTTCATAATTTTCACTTTTTATTTTTTCAACAACAATATGTGGTGAACACCTTCTTATTGACCGTTTGGATTATCATTTGAATACATACGTAGTTCACAAAAAAATAAAACGTGAAATGACAATTTTTGAACTTCCACTCCTTGCACACTTGTTTTGAATATGCTACACCCCTTTTTTACCTCTAAAAATTGGTGTGTCGGGAAATAACATCATGCTTAAGACAATGGTAAGAGATTTAGACCTTGTACTGTACAATGCAAAAATTTGATACAAAGTAAAGTCAAAGTCTGCTGATCTACTCAATGTAGGCAAGAAAATGAACCATTGTTTTGACTTCAAACACTAAAATCTATCAATCCGTGCGGTGGATTGCAACCAAAATTTTTAAGACTTGTTTATGTAGAAGTCTTTTTTAAGATCTTACGGTTGAAAATCCGAAATTCACTTTAAAATGTGATTTTCATGTCTCTTTTTGGCAGTGGTAGTTTGGACTGGTTTTAGAGCGAAAGTGGTCGTGGTCCTTTAGGGGTTAAAGCAGGGACTGTCCACATTCGCAAAAAAGTTGTATATTGAGCATGTTCATTGTCTTGCGCGTTCAAGGAAGTATTTGCAGTGGCATGAATGCCTTTTTTTTTTTTTTTTTTTTTCTCTATTCCAAATCATGATCTTGTAGTTGGAAATGGAATTTCAATATTTCCCTATCTAGTTCTTCTCATGATAAAAGAACAAGCTATTTTTAAGTTTATTTTGGTATAAAATAGTCAAAGAGCTTTAGTGGTTAATTAAGAGTCTTAGGGAGTATACTTATGCTCAAAGCATGGAAACAATAATTAAGTATTATCCGAATTAATCTACGAAGAATGTTATCTAGGATTATTCCTCTAAACATCGTTCTCTTGATTCATTTCAATGACACGAGTTCAGTTTTTGGAGCCTTAAAAGCTAGAGATTTCAAAAATTCACTACATCAAGATCCATGTCACAAATATTTCTTTTTCAGATAAACAAGATTACCTCAACGACGAGGCAAGTTTCATCATCATCTAGTACTTACACATTCAATGAACTCTCCAAAACCAAGTTGAGTGAGAAAACAACAACTTATTTCGATTATCATCCTCAAAAATGTCATTCAAGACGCCACATTTTGGCTGCTCCATGCTTTAGGGGTCAAACCCAATCTGCAGAGGAGAAAAACTCCCATTTCAGAAGCCATCGATTCGACTACCGTACATTAAATTCAGGAAATATACACAATGTCTCTTTGTAAAGAAAATACGGGACACATGGCAAAGCTCAAAGTTGCGGTGCAACATCTACAGAGCTAGAAGTAATCATGTTTGCAGATTGGAGTGTGGGCTGCTGCATCATATCCCCAGTGCGGGTTGAAATGGCTGGGTCTTCACCCATGCCTCGGTGAGATGCCTCGGTGAGATGCAGGTCTGGATCAAAATCGAAGTTTGCACATTGCGATGAGTGAAAAATATGCGTCCACTTCAGCAAATAACCGATACCGACATATAATATCAAGCAAAGAAATGGACATGGCACGAATACACTCCCGGCATTTGAATCTGACAAATTCGGGATCCCCGCGGGACAGAGTACAATCTGAAATTCTACGACCCTTGACACAGTACCGACTCACACACTGCTTGATCTGTCCATCTGATTTAACATTAGGATGTCAACGGAGAACGCAGTTTTAATATTAGACTAGTACACGGACGGGTATACTTTAGTTCACCTGATTCATGTTGACTAGAACTGTTGGGTAGTCCTGCAGCCAGCTTGATCGCATCTGCCTCAGGTGCAATAGACAGTCCTCTGGGATCATACGCTATTAACTCCGAAAAGGCTCTCCACCACACCGAGTTCTTGATGCAGCCCCAGAGGCAGGCTCCCATCAGAAGCACTCCCAGCGGCACTGCTGTGACTTTGAGCCAGTCCATGATCATTTCATCTCGACTTGTGCCAACCAAACATCCACCGCAACTCAGAGTTGGTCCTCATGGCCAACCGAATCTTGAAACATCCTCGAATTCAAGACAATTCTTTGCACATGGGCATGAGACGTGGAGTGAAAGATCTGACACTCACTTGACGGTCGCGGGAGCGAGTGATTTAAACTCTCTCGTTCCATCCGCTGCAATCGCCATCGCCGAGATCACCAGGAAGTGAATCTGCGCAGCGCCGACTCTGGCGGTGGTAGTCATTTCTGGACCTTCTGCGTGCGTCTGCAACGAAACAATAACAGAGTTTGACTGCGATGAAGTCAACAAACTCATCACTCTGTTTTATTAGAGTGCTCTTCAACTGGACTCTGATGTGACCGGTCAATGATGAACCTATTTCTCAAGTTCGGGAGACAGTATTTCTGGACTCCGAAGCCTGTAGACTCGGAAGGCAGCATTTCTGGACTGATGGGTACTCTTATAGCGATAGAGGCGAGGGGGACAGTTCCACACAGCTAATATCTGTTATCGACGAATCAGTGCAACTCATAGAGAAAATTTCTCTGCGTGAAGGCGAAATTTTAGCCAATTCTACTGCCGATGATGAGCACAAGAACTACTCCTGTTTTCACAACGAAGTATATGATGTTCTCACTCCACGACGACACTGCTATCCAATCAAACAAGCCAACAGGATGCAGGATTACCATAAATCCTGAACTACCATGACTGACACTCAGATTCCTCTACAAATGTTCAGAACTGACCTTGTCGAAAGCCAACCAACTTTGAGCTGTGGAGTGCGAGAGCTAGCTCGAGTGGCAGAGAGCATACTAGAGAAGAAGCTGGAGAGCTTGGTTCACTAAGTAACTCAGTATAAGTGAATGCCCGAGTGGTAATCTGGTTTCTATAGCTCTGCAGGTGTTTGTGGAAGCCTGAAGCTTTTTGTGTACATACTCGCTTGCAAGATGGGAATGGTGAATTCCGACTTCGGTTCAACCCAGCGAGAACTCCACCTTCAAGTGGTTTTTTCTGGGAATGAACCCTGCGGGAATGAACCCTGCGGGAATGAACCCTGCGGGAATGAACCCTGCGGGAATGAACCCTGCGGGAATGAACCCTGCGGGAATGAACCCTGCGGGAATGAACCCTCGGGAATGAACCTCTCTATAAATGGGCGAATGGTGAATTCCGAGGTCGGAATAAGTGTTAACGAGTGCGAGAAGGCCGAATCGAAATATAGCCGGTAATAATTGTCTGTACCCAAGCCAGATCCCGAGGACGCTGCCCATGCGAAGCCGGCCAGCGAGAATTGACCCCCTCGCTCGTCCTTACCCGAGGGGGCTTCAAGGTGGTGGGGCCAAACCTGGTCCCTATTTCGTTTTTGGATGGGGACCTATTTACAGTAAAAGGGAGTCCTCTATTTTAAACAATAGCCGAATGCCCCAAATTTGTATTTTTAAAAAAACCAAAATAAGCCTTTGGACCCCCCAAAATAAGAGGGCCAAAAATATGACCCCATGCAATTAAGACGGCCCCCACCTCGAGGAAGGATGAGCGAGGGGTCAATTCTCCCTGGCCGTGCGAAGCCTCCGCTGCACGACTTCACCCCTCTCCCACACCTAACCTTTTTCACCACCTTTTTTACTTTTCCCCCTTCCAGTGGGTTTTTTGGGGATGTTCTTTATTCTATCACTGATGCCACAAGACGAGGTTGGATGTCGAACGTTTTTTTTTTTTTTTCCCCCGGGCGGCGGACAGATGGGAAGGAGATTGTGTGGGTTATTTCGGTGGTGGGACCCCACTTGGAGGATACCAGTCGGAAAGAACTTCAAGGAATAACTCGTTGAAGGATTATTGAAACTTTTGGGCGGCCTACATCACTGAAATAGTAGGGTTAGTTTGGGGCCATTAAGGTAAGCCCCTTCCATAACCAACCAAAATCCATAGCCAACGCCTATAAAATTGGGGTGTAACCAACCCTCATCCATCCCATTACCACCAACTCAGCTCCAAATGGAGGTTTGCTATTAGTCAAGACCCTTACTTTTGGTCGTTGGTTATGGGGGGTACCTATTGATGGCCACCCAAAAAACATGGTTGCATAGTTTGAAAATTTATAATTAATTCAATTTTCATTGGAAAAATATGAAATCACTTGGGTTGGATTTGTAATTCTGTTGGCTATCATAAAAAAATAATAGTATTATTATCTCCTCTCTCCATATATGCTCATTCCTTAACTTGTCGGTTTTAGGGGGGCTTGCCTTAGTTGAATATGGGAGACAACGTTGAAGTTGTGATGGATTCTTCAGAAGCACATGTGGCTCCATATCAGCACCTTGGTGATGGCCGCTTTGAATTGATGGTTTTATGATATTAAATCCTCTTCAAAAGGCATGGATTAGTGGGGTGTTTCAACTCCATTGTGTGTTATCTCAATTAAGACTTATAAAGTAGCATACTCACAAAATTTCATAAACTTTGACCACATGGATTGAAAGATTGTAGTGTTTGAAGTAGAGAAAAGGGTTCATTTTCTTCCCTACGTTTAGTGGATCAATAGACTTTGACTTCACTCGGTGTCCAATTATTTGCACTACCCGGTCGGAATTCATTACCACCATCTTAAGCATGATATTAGTTCCTTGTATACCATTTTTTAGAGGTAAAGAAAGGGTGTCACATATTAAAAAATAATTGTGCAAGGAGTGGAGGCGTGAACTCCGGTGTGCAGCCCTCTCCAGCGATTCCCACTGGTTAAAATTAGTTGAAAAGCGACAAGAAACACAATATTGCACTGTGAGAATATGAATGGTGAATTCCGACGTCGGAATGGGGAGGTCCGTAGAGTAATTTCGGCCCCAAATCAGGCATCATATTTTTCACCGAAAGCCTCTTGAACCCCAAACGAAGAGGGCTAGAAAAATGAGCTCCAAGCCCCCTCCTCGCCGAAAACGCTCCTTCACAGCTCTAGAGTTTTGAGTGTTCAGTGTCAAGCTACCAGTACTGTAAGGTCTCATTGGTTCAAGTTTCTCGCTCCCACTTGCTCTACTGCTTGTGGGCGATCAGCCATGGCTCTGTTGCCGACTCTGCTCCTCACTCCGACCCCTGCATGAGTTTCATGCTCAGTGGGTGTGCAAGTCGGTGGGTTTCGCACAAACCGATCTCTTTTTCTTGTCATGTTCATCGCCTTCTGAAGTATGTGTTGTGCTCGTTGACTTTGGAGGTGTAGTTTAGTTGATTTCTCTTCAGCAGCGCGGTTGGTGTAGTGAGGGGCGCGTTGCGGATCGAGGTTATTTCACGCTGGTCGCTCGTGGGATGAGATGTTCTCCAAGTCCCCTTGGACAGTGTCGGTTTCTGCTGTTACCTCCATTTGAAATCCATGAGGTAGTACTGGAGTTGGGTGATGTTATGGTTGAGGATTCGTGTGGCACGTAAAGGGGGTTCATTGTGTGCTATTTCAGGACGTTGTAACTGAGCCGGCCACTCTGCAACTATGGCGGGCGCTGGTATCCCGAGTTTAGACCACCTGCTGGGAGCTGGGTCTAGGGAATATCTTCCAGGACCGGATTATTATGCCATAGCCATGTCTGAGGGTGCCAGTACCTCAAGGGAAGCGCCAGCAGTGTACCAAGCTGCTGAATTTTCTGTGCCACCAGTCAACTACGTGGGCTTTCCGCTTGGGTTCGATGCATTCAGGACACCCGACCTCTCTTCTGCACAACACATCGAACCTGTCGGTAAGCTGCACTGACGCGATTTTGGATGACGAAGATTGGTTGAGCACTTTGTGTTACGGCCTTTCAGTTGAAGACTTTGTGTGAAAATTTGCTGTCGGTAAAGTCTGAAAAATGTGAGACGAAACCTGATCTTTGTTGAGTGAGCACTAAATATCTGGCTCGTGACAAGAAGAAGCTGTTGAACAATTAATGGCCACCGTTCCACAGCACTTCGCCTTGTGTGTCGTGATGTTGGACTCAGGTATCGTCCCTGTGATCTATATTCGCCTCAATTTGAAGCGTCCGAGTAGAAACCTAATCTGGGATGGAGGTTTGTTTATTGGATCGTCTGTGGACTAACACAGAGGGACACATGCTTTCTAGCAGGTGCCTCGCACGAAGAAGACGAGCCTCGTATTCCTGATTCGGAGTTAAACTTTGGAACGCATGAGGCCACTCCAGGCAGACAAGAACATCAACAGCACTCTGGCGAAACTTCCAGAATGGACAATGTCCAACAACGTGACATCCTGATCTTTCCTGAAGGCGAAGATGATGCTGTGGCAATCACTGATAGCGATCTGGAGGGTCTACAACCTGGGGGGTTTCTCAGTAACAACATAATCGACTTCTACATCAAGTGAGTGGTTCAGCCCTTGGTATCTACAGAATCCATTTATGCGTGTCGTCCACTATGCTCAGTCACTTGCTGAAGGTATGCTTGGATAAGCGAGGGTTCTCACATGGAAGCTGCTGTGCCGTTCTGATTGCAGGTTTCTGGAAAGGGGACTCTCCTCAGAGGCCAGAGCGCGTGTATATTTCTTCAAGAGCTTCTTTTTCGCAAAACTTTGGCCGGATAGCAGGTCGAGTGCAGAGATCCAGGAACTGCGTAGAGTTGATTTCGACGGAGTGCGGAGGTGGACTGGGGAAGTGAATCTGTTCGAGATGGACTACGTTTTCATTCCTATCCTGAGAAGGTAGAAGTTGTGATTCCAGAGCTGTGTTCTATGACCACATTGAGCTTCAGCATTGAGTTGGAAGAAACTTCACATGTTGTGCCGTATTGAGAAGTGTATGTACATGTAGGAACTGGTTTTATTAGGCACTTTGTATGTCATTTTATTACTTTGGAATGACTAACTTCCAGTTTATGGCAGTTCACATTGGAGTCTGATAATCGTGTGTCATCTGAGTGGCCTGACTAATTCACGTGGTAAGCATGACCTTCATTCAAATGCTTTGTCATGCTAATGAGTGCTCGTGGGCTGTCCCTCTCACGCAATCCGTCGTAATGGTGCTCTGACAGACAAAAGAATGGGGTCGCCTTGCGTATATCATCTAGATCCGATTGGAGGGCAGCACGAAAGCTTCGAAGACCAAATCCGGAGGTAAAGGTTTGGATAGCATGGTAAATGGAGACCCCGTCTGGTTTGTGGTCTCTTTTTGCAGGCTATGGGTGATGCTTTTTGCTGTTCGAGATGATTTGGTTCAACTTTGGTCAAGGTCTCGGGGTAGTCATTTGGCCAAGCATGTGCTAGCCCTAAACCTGCAACGACTTTGCCCTAAAGACGCGACAATAAAGTTGGTCCTAGCCTGTGTTGAGAATCACATATAGATGATGCATCTTCTTGAACTGTCATAGTGACTGCTCTTACAAGTCATTCAATGGATTCGGTAGAACTGCTTGTGCTAATCAGTCTTCTGCTGACATCAAGGATTCACTAGTCTACGAGGAGTAGGTACATTGCACGTTCTTTGAATCATAAGATGACTTCTTGTGACTAATTCCCTTCATATGCGTGATGTCCTGTGCAGTTATATGATTCAAGCGTGCAGGAAAAGGTACCGAGATTCAAACCACGAGGATCGAATGATCCTAGCTCTAGCTTGCGAAATGAAGTATGTACGAGTTGAGGTACAGATTGCTGTTGTCGGACAGTCCGTGGCTTCGACATGAGCATGTTCTGTTGGTTAAGCAAAGGCTTGGTGGAGAGCTTTGACAATGAACTTTTCAGTAATCGTGCTTCTTATTGTGCTGCCTCAGGTTCCACAACAAGGCAATGGGCACGACTGCGGTGTGTACCTCTTACACTATGTTGAAGTCTTTCTCCGTGCGTCCACTTCTGCGAACTTCAACTTTGCTGCTACTTCAAATATTTGGGGTCCAGATTTCGCAGAAGAGGCTTCTTCGAAGCGGTGGGATATCCAAAGCCGCATCTCAGAACTGAGTAAGAATCCGCAAGGGCAGCTTAGCAGGCCCATAGACATTCGTCCCAAGCCTCATCCAAGAGCATCAGATGCTCCCAACCCATATGCTGGGCGAAAATCTCCTCCTAAACCTCGTAACTTGTCACAAAGTAAACTGAGCAAGAAGTGGAAGGAGGATGAGACTTCACTTTTGCTGAAGCGCATGGTAGGAGGAGACCTCATCCGCAAAGGGACCAAACCTGCTACAGATTGGGACGCAATTTCTGAGGGTATCAAGACCGAGCTGGGATGCATAAGAACAGCAGATGAGTGCCGTCGGCGATATGACACTTTGCTGAAGGCCTACAAGAAAGTTGAGAAGACTGCAAAGTCCTTCTGGGATACGACGAAGGAAGAGCGAGCGGAGTTGAATTTGGCCACGCCCTTAACAGACAAATGGTGCAGAGCTATGGATACTATCTCCCGCCAACGCAAATCTGGTGCTGCCAAGACCCGGAAGCGGGCCAAGCGTAGTCCCGACAGTGAGGATGATATTCCTTCTGGCAATCCAGCACCACCTCCAATCCGGTCGGGCAGCCCTGCTGGAGGGATACAATCCCAGAAACAAGTTGTAAGTTCTGTCTAACCTGGTGGCTGCAATTGTTCATGATGCAATTGTTCATGATGTTGTCCTGCGGATTGATGCGGTGGAAGAAAGGATGTGCGCTCCTGTGTCCAATTGGTAGAAAAAGAATCTGGTCTTCAATGTAGGACTAGACGCCGGTCGGAATCGCATCTATTGCCACGTTACGTGAGGGTGGTGTTACTCTTGGAGTGAGATCCATGGTTGTGAATGCACCTGACTAGTGCGTTCTGAGAGACTTATTGGCTGCTGTCGTTGGTTGGTTGTGGTGCAGGCCATACCCAGATTCAGCACTTTACGTGAAGAACTGAGATTTACACTTCTCAATTTGGTTCAATTATCTGTCAAGCTTATTTTTTCCTATCTTGAAATACATGAGTTGGAAGAAGTTTGTCGAATGCTGGCAATCGTGGAAGACCGAAAGCCGTGGGAGATTCGCAGAAATGTAGGTCCACGTTGGAGGAGTTTTGATCCGACAATGGTCGTTTTGAATCATGCATTTGACACCATATGCACGATCATATGAAAGAGATCATATGATTGAGGTCACACAGTTTAGTGGCTGACTAATCATCATGCTGTAGGATTATAGAAGCTCTGGGTACTACATGGATGTATTATTGTAGGTAGTTGTGATGCTGGAGAGCTCATATTGTGAGGTTTATTGTGGTGCAGATATATGAGCTTTCGAAGCTCAAACTCGTGGACCTCAGACGAGTTGAGGGAATGAATCGGGAGAAGGAATATTTGGAAGAGGACAGGTTACGGGTGTTTAAGAAGTTTGGAAAGAAAGTACTATGCAAGAATCCCGGTTTGGACATTTACCTGAAATTGTCGAGGAATAAGGACATTGTTTCTTTAAATCGTGAAACGCCAGCTTCGGTGTCTGTGCAGCAGATCAGAGTGCTGATTGTTTGGGGATGTTCTAAACTCGAGGAGGTAGATTTGAGTTGTTTTCCCGAGCTGCGCTGTCTCTCAATCCTCGTGTGTAAAGAGCTGAGGTTGGTAACAGGGTGGGAAGCGGTCACAAAACTCGGATGGCTTAAAATATTGGCGTGTGGGTCCTTTGCTGAATTTCCTCCTATGCAATACCTTCCTTCTCTGAGAGAGTGTAGGGTTGATAAGTTTAATTCAGCAGAGATGTATTCAGTGCCTAATGACTTTAGGCAATGTGTTCGACTACGGAGACTAGAGATCTGGTATAATGAATCCTCGGCATTGAACAAGATGGATCTGAGTATGTTGAGGTTCTTGGAAGTCTTGACCTTGGGTTCGTGTGATGCCTTGACGAGCATCCAGGGTTTGAGTGGATTGGATTCCCTGACAACACTTGACGTTACATCCTGCAAGGGGCTGAAAAGGGTTCCAGAGTTAGGCTGCTTGAAGGCTCTCATTCGCTTGGATATGAGTTACAGTGGTGTTGAGGAGATTCCAGGAGTGCGGGAATTGTATTCGCTCACTTCACTGGACCTTTCTGAATGCCGTTCATTGAAAGAATTGCCATTCTTAGGTCATTTGAAGGCTCTTGCATTCTTGACTATACGCGAGACTGGTGTGGAGGAGATCCGAGGGGTGGAAGACCTGGTTAGTTTGAGAAGTTTGGAATATAGTGCTTCAAGACTGAAGTGGCTGCCAGATCTGCATCACCTGCCTCATTTACAAACGGTGGTAATACAGACTCCTCCTTTGAGTGCAATGGATACCTCACCATTTCATCATAGGAGAAGTGAAGTAGATTTTGGTTCTAGTAATGCCGAGAAGATGGACTTTGTTACTGAGATTAGTGATATTAGTGACACTGAAACAGTTGACTTTGATGATGATTATTGTTAATCTTTACTACTGCATCAAATGATATCAATTTCTTTCCCTTAATAGAGGACTTGTGCCTATTGGAAACATAGAACCTGAATGATGATCTGAAGTCAGATATAATTATGCACTAATCCAATGAACAAAATATGAGATGTTTCTTTTAGCAATCAAAGAATTAGATGACATTTAATCCCTAAAGGACAGTTTGTTGCATGTGAAACTTTTGTTCTTTATGCCGATTTCTATGTTATTAATTTTTAATACACTTAAACTTTTGTGAGGATATAGCAAAATTATTTTATATTAGTTTTGTGCAGCACATTAAGAACAATAAGTAAGCTTTTTTTAGTACAATTCATTTGGATTTTGGAGAGCTCAATAATACATCTATTGACCTTAAAATACATATATACAAGTAAATAGTATTATCCTCTTTGAAATTGTCAATGAAACAACTATTTCATTTTGAAGCATGTGAAAGGTTTTTACATGCTATATGGTAGGATATGAAATTTTCTAATTCTTCATCATGTAAAAACCAAAGACTTTGGTTGTATTGAGATTTCTTTTCCAATTTAAAGGTGTAGTTTGAACTTTAGTTTTATCTATTTGATTCAATAGAAGTAAAAAGTAGTAAAAACTCCGGCCTTCGAGGGGCCCGCGTTATTAAAGAGTCTGTTGGTTCTCTTCACTACAGCGTAGGTAAACCTCTGGTTCGGCACCTTAATGCCGAATAATTAATTAAAGGGAAAAAATGGCATTCGGCATTCAAAACAACAATAATGTTATCTTCGGCAAGAAATCAAAAACTACTATATTTGGCTTGCTTTGGCATCCATGGGGATTGAACTCAAGACCTTGGGATTCCAAACCCAAATGTTTATGTATGAAATGCCATGGATGAAGACTTTTTCAAGCCTTAATCCCCTTTCATGTCTCTCCATGTGCCAAAATTTGTAAATATACATTTTTGATAGTTTCAGCATTTTCAAAAAATGATTTTCCACTTAATTTGGCATAGGCTTTTCTAATTATTTAATGCCGGACCAGAGGTTCACCTACGGTATCCATGCCCATAGGACATGGATCTATATGATTCACATCATAATATCATATAAGGAATTATATCTATAAATTAAGCTTGAGATCAAGACTGCGCCAAAGAGAACTTGTAAGTAAGTCCTCTTCCTCTAAAATAGATTTATGTAATTATATTCTATGAAGTTGCATCTCTAGTCATAATTGTTTGCAGACCGTTCTCGCCATCGTTGATGGCTTCCCCATCAACACCTCTCATTGGAGTGTTGGCTTGCTCAGCAAGCATGTTTGTCAGTCCAGAGCAGCCGCATGTCTTGCCTGGGTATGCAGAGGTTGTTGTCGCACTTGCAGCCGAGGCGTTGCGTCCACATTGTCCACAAACCACTAGAACGGATTTCAGAGTGGAGGTTTTTATAGATGTAGAGGCGGAGGGTAGTAGTGAATTAGATGATATTGGATCAAGTAGTGGTGAACCATTGATTCACAAAGTCAGCAATGATGAATGGTCTGGAGAGGAATGGTGATTCCTCTATTTTGATTCTTTATGTTGGTTACTTTTATGTGGAATTTGATTTGTGGTTATGATAGTTGCAATTGCCTCACAACATTCCATCATTTATCGATGACGGATGGATACAAATTATCAATAGTATCTTATTTTTGACATTAAGTATAGAATTGCCGCATCATGAATATTTAGAATAAGTTTATAAATGCTGAAAATAATCATTTCATTTTGACGTTTACATTTACTACGGTAAATCTACGGACAATATTTACCATGATTGAATTATTAATTTTGTCCTCCACCTCATAGCTATAGTCCTTCGTACAAGGTCATTAGGAACTGACGTCCTCAACTTTGGTCCTTCATCATTCATTTATTTTATTTGTCCAAATAGTCTAAATGTAAACGACCTCCCTAAGCGCCACTTTTATATTTAATAAAATATAATGCAGCTCAAGGTGCACATTTTCTTGTCCTTCTACAGTTTTCTTCTTTAATTTTGAAAACGTAGTTCATCTATATCCACGGTAATAAAGGTTTCTTTTAATTCCATAATAAAATCCATGCAAAAAATTGTCATAAATTCATTGCTCGCCGCTCACTGCTCACCGCTCACAAGATAGCATTTTTGACCTTGCTAGTACACCTTATATGTCATTTTGTGTATTTATATGTTTTGCTTTGAATAAGTAATTTTCTAAATTAAAACTTGTGAAATTCTTTATCAAGCAACTTTTTATCACTTCATGAATATTGTGTTTGTAGCCAATCATTATACATTCCAACTAAAGATACTTAATAAAGCATACTCTTATGAATTTTCAAAATTTCTTATTCCAATATTCATTTAATAGAAACTAACATCATTAAAAATGATATTCAATCATATGGTTGAAATCTAAAGGTTCCAAAATATAATAATTGTATCTTGCAAAACTATAAAAAAAAAACTATTACAAGAGACGTATTATCACATATTTAGTTTATAGCAAAAACCCCCAAGTAAATAAGGTTAAATAAACATACCATTTTTTCTCTTTTGTATTTTCTAGATTTTTGTTTTTTGTTTGTTTAATCAAAAAATTAGGTTTTGAATGGAGCTCCAAAGTACAACATGAGAAAAAGATTACTAAAGCAATGCACAAACCAAATCTTTAATGAAGAAACAAATCACAAAAGATTTTGAATAATTATGAAGAAATGAAATGGGAGAATAGTTGGAAAGGAAAGGACCAACTTAGTTGTTAGATTTAGAGACCTAGTCATATTTCATTAATAAAACAACACTGTAATGGAGCAATGTAAAACAAAATAATAGGATGCCTAAAATTTAATATCGTTTTAGGATTCCCGTCAAATGCCATGTACAAATACAATATTAAATGCAATATATACTGCATTAACTAACTTTCTATGAAGTATGGTCCTTATTCAAGTGCTTAAGTCCATAAGCAATAATACATAGTTGGTGAGTATTTCATGTTGATAGACATGAGTGGCTTACATAAACCTCTAAAAGCACCAAATGTCATTCTTTTGGCACTTTAAATGACAAACTACAAGGAAGTGTTTGTCTTTCATCCGCTCTTGAATTTCAATGGAATTAGTTGAGTTGGATTCGAATTCAAGACTAAATTATGCTATGAAACTCTCAGCTCAATCCAAGATGTTGTGAAAGTTTGGCAAGCATTCTTGTACACACGGATAGACTAGTTTTGGGACCTTTCCCCTCTGTAATGGTTTGGTCATTTTTTTGACAATACAAGAGCATTTTGGTATGCATTAACAAAATTCTTTTCCATAAAATTGTTCTATATAAACGTGATGGTCTTAAGATAATTCTCAATAATTTTCTAAGTAAAGGTCATTGTATTGGAAAAGATTTGCTTTTAGTATTTTTATTTGAAAGTGTCAACAATCAAATGTTAAGACAAATTGTTTGCAATGAAAGATTATGATCCTCTAATTGAAATGACATTTTGAATTCATATTTGATCCACGTCATCTATAACAAATACGACAAGTCATTATAGTTGAAATTTTCACAACTAAAATCTATTTCCACACATAACACTTTAAAAGCTATGTAAAAGATTAAAACTCTTGATCTTTCAAGGATTAAATCCATATATTACCGAGCGGTTGTGGTGATTTAGGTGAAATACGGTATTTAGCATTAAAAGCATCTTGAGTGTGAGTATGGTGCATATACATTGTCAATTGTTGCAACTATCAATTGGTAATACCACATTCATTGTGAATTATTTTAGCTGGTGTTTCACACTTTCTTTTGATTCCAAAATTGGTATAGGTTCTTGTTATCAATTTGTCTCATACTAAATATATTTGAGTATCATCATAGAGTGGAGATGGCAAACGTGCATTAATATTCAAAGAGCAACACCATGCATCATTTGGCCACATTTGTTACATTGGTGGTTTCCTCATTGCCAATTGTGATATATTTCTATGCACAATGTACAATTGTTTCTTCCTAAATGAACGATTGCTTCATCCTAAATCATAAACATAACTTGCCTTATTGAATATTAGTAAAATGATACGAGTCTTTCAAAAACATAAAAATAACACTTAAATTAGAATATGCATGTAAGAAGTTTTGTACAATAGTATTGATGGTATTGAAAACTGCCAATCTAATAGAAATATCCTTAAAGATTAGGAGTCACAATTGGGTATTTGGTTGCACTAAATGCACAACAAAGTTGATTATTCAAAACCTACCAAAACCATTGTAGATGTTGAGAGTGCCTTAAGTATCGTGTAATCTTACCATATGAAGGCAAACAAACACTATTACTGCCTACTACTAGTTGATAGAGTTAAACCGAAAACTTCGTCAATCTATTCTAGTACAGTGCTCTTCAATTGGACTCTGATGTGACTGGTCAACAATGAACTTAATTTTCCTAGTAATAGAGGAAGAGAGCATTTCTAGAGTGATGGATAACTATATAGCGGCACAGGCAAGAGGACAATTCAACACTCATCGTGAAATATTTGACTCGGGAAAGACCATCTAACCGATTTTACTGCCGATGATAAGCACGAGAACGGCTCTTGTTTTCAGAACAAAGTATGCAAAATTTTCACCCCGCTAGACATTGCTCTCCAATCAGACAAGCTCACATGCTGCACGGTTACTCTAAACCGTGATCTACCACTGACACTCAGCTCCGTCTGCAAAACAGGATTGCGGTAGTGGACAAGCAACAAACTTTGAGCTGTGGAACTATGCGAGAGCTAGCTCGAGTCACAGAGAGCGAACAAGAGAAGACGGCTGGAAAGCTTGGCGTAAGAAATAACTCAATGTGAGTGTATCCCGAGGGATCCATTCAAAGTAGAGGCTGGGCGGGTGTTTGAATGCGTATTCCGATGTCAGAATCCTACATTTCTTCATGTCATGGGACAATTCATGAATTTTGATTTCTATATTTACGTTCATCATCTAAAAATGGGAGACAGGTGGTTTCCGATGTCTGAATAAGCCCATGGCTTGGCCTGGTGCAAGATGAACATTGGCCGTGCAACTGGACATATGCACCGTCATTATTTCCTGGATGCGTAAAGCATTCTGTCGGCTTCCATCGTTGCAGCAAAAAAATCATCATGCTTTAGCATCAATTCCTACATCGGAAAATGTCATGCCCACCCGTTAATTTGCAAGGCGTATTCTTAATTTCCCTGAGTTCAAATCCTCAGCCGTGTTCATCCTCCACCACGAACACTCCCTGAAGCGTATTTCCGATGTGGGAACTTGGACGAGGCCCACCCGGAAGTGAGCGACTTTCAGTCCCTCCTTAGAACAACCACAAAGTACCAACAAAAGGATCTGGTGCTGATTTCGTTGACCGATCCTGAAGTTCCGATGTCAGAAACTTAGTCCCTCAGCTCGCCTTCAAGAGCGTGATCATCACCATCACCGCTGCTGTAGCTCTGTATTATTCTGTTAGGAAAGCATCATCTGAAATGGCAGAGTCCATGGAAGAGCATACTCCGACGTCGGAATAACCCGGTGAATAAGTGTTGTGCATCGGCGCGTGTCTCTTTCTTTCTTAAAATCAGGTGGGTCGTTTTGGAAGAGAACTGGATTTCCGACATCGGATTTTGCAAGGGCTGGGTAGCATGTTGACTCTTCTGCCCGTTCGATGAAGATGCAGTGGCATGGATGCCATTATTCAGGCCAACTTAACCCCTAAAGGACCAAACGTCCCCCCGGGGTCATTTTGGATTTTGGGCATGTACCTACAATTCGAAAAAAAATCCTTTTTTAATCAACTTTTTTTCAAGATAGGATCTGATAAGAGCTACGTGGAGATATTTTTTTATTTTTTTTTGGATTTGTGGTTTGAAAGTTAGTACCACTTAAAGCCAAAAGTGGGGACTTCGGGCACCTCCAAAAATTTTGACAAAAGTTTCTTTTGACATTGAGATTTTTCACACATGTAAAGAATATTTCTTTATTTGGAAATTTTCAAAAAAAAATCTTGTCTTTAGTGTAAAAAGGCATTTTATTCCAAGTCAAACATTTTCACTCATTCTTGGGCAACGGGGGAAAAAAACTTCATCTTTCTACATAAAACCTAGAGATCTTCATATTTTTCACTTTTTTTTTTTTCAACAACAATATATGGTGAAAACCTTCTAATTGACCGTTCGGATTATCATTTGACTACGTACGTAGTTCACAAAAGAATAAAACGTGAAATGGCAATTTTTGAACCTCCACTCCTTGCACACTTGTTTTGAATATGCTACACTCCTTTTTTACCTCTAAAAATTGGTGTGTTGGGAAATAACATCATGCTTAAGACAATGGTAAAAGATTGAGACCTTGTACAATGCAAAAATTTGATACAAAATGAAGTCAAAGTCAGCTGATCTACTCAACGCAGGGATGAAAATGAACCATTGTTTTGACTTTAAACACTAAAATCTATCAATCCGTGCGGTGGATTGCAACCAAACTTTGATGGCATGTTTATGTGGAAGTCTATTTTAAGATCTTACGGTTGAAAATCCGAAAATCACTTTAAAATGTGATTTTCATGTCTCTTTTTGACAGTGGCAGTTTTGGACTGGTTTTAGAGCGAATTAGGTCGTGGTCCTTTAGGGGTTAATATCCTGAGTCGTGGTCTACGAGGAAGAATTGTTGCCTGTCACATCTAAACTCAGTCTGGAGAGGAGAAACTCTTCAATTTCAGAGGCCTACTTTCCAACTACCATTATTATATATAGCTTAGGTAATATACACTATGTCAATTCGTAAAAGAAAATACGGGACATACGTCAAAGCTCAAAGTTGCGGTGCAACATCCGTTGGAAGATTTAAGTCATCGTTTGCAGATTGGGGTGCGGGCTGCTGCATCATCTCACCAGTGCGGGTTGAAACGGCTGGGTCGTCACCCATGCGACGGTGTGATGCCGCATTTCCCTCCTCCAAGTCTGGATCGGAACCGAAGTTTGCACATTGCGATGAGTGAATATGCTTCGACGTCTTACTTCAGCTCACGTTACGAAGAATCAATACCGACATAATATCAAGCAAAGAAGTGGACATGGCATGAACACACACCCGGCAATTGTATCGGACAAATTTGGGATACCTGCAGGACAGAGTACCCTCTGAAGTTCTACGACACTTCGCACAGAACCGACTCCCACACTGCTTGCTCTGTCCAGATTTCATACTAGGAAGTCCGCGAAGAACAGAGTTTATATTTCAGATGAGGAAACTTACGGACAAAGTCAAGTTGTTCACCTGATTCATGATGACTAGAACTGTTGGGTAGTCCTGCAGCCAGCTGGATCGCATCTGCTTGAGGTGCAACAGACACCCCTCTGCGGTCACGCGCTATCAACTCCAAGAAGGCTCTCCACCACACCGAGTTCTTGATGCAGCCCCAGAGGCAGGCTCCCATCAGAAGCACTCCCAGCGGCACCGCCGTGACTTTGAGCCACTCAATCATTTCCTCTCGACTTCTGCCAACCAATCATCCACCGCGCAACTCAGAGTTGGTCATCATGGGCAACCAAATCTTGAAGCATCCTCGAGTTCAAGACAATAATTTGCACATGGGCATGGGGCGTGGAGTGAAAGATCTGATACTCACGTGACGCCCTCGGGAGTGGGTGATTTGAATTCTCTCGTTGCATCCGCTGCAATCGCCGTCGCCGAGATCACGAAGAAGTGAATCTGCGCAGCGCCAACTCTGGCGATGGTAGTCATTTCTGGACCTTCTGCCCGCGTCTGCAACGAAACAATAACAGAGTTAGACAGCGATGAAGACAGCGAACTCATCACTCTATTTTACTAGAGTGCTCTTCTATGTTGGACTCTGATGTGGGCGGGGCCATCCTCATCGTCCGGGAAGGCGGTCGCGGCAGTGGGTCTGCCAAGCAAGTACAGGGGCGTGCGGATGCGCGGGTGGGGGAAGTGGATGTCGGAGATTCGGGAGCCCAACAAGCGCTCACGCATCTGGCCGGGGTCGTTCCCCACGGCGGAGATGGCCGCCCGCGCCTACGACGCCGCGGTCGTGTGCCTACGCGGTCAATGCTGAACTCATTTCTCCTAGTAGTATTGTAGACTCGGAAGACAGCATTTCTGGACAGTCACTGATGGATACTGTTATACAGCGATAGAGGCGAGGGGGATAGTTCCACACTAGTATCTGGAACTGAATGAATCAGTGCAACTCATCGTGAAAATTCCTCAGCCTGAGGACGAAATTTCAACCAACTCTACTGCCGATGATTAGCACAAGAACAACTCCCGATTTCACAACGAAGTCTATAATGTTCTCACCCCGCGACAACACTGCGATCCAACCAAACAAGCCAACAGGATGCAGGAATACTCTGAATCGTGAACTACCTCTGACTCAGATTCCTCTGCAATACAGGACTAGCTTGTAGAAAGCCAACCAACTTTGAGCTGTGGAGTGCGAGAGCTCGCTCGAGTCACTGAGAGGGAACTGGAGAAGAAGCTGGAAAGCTAGGCTCACGAAATAATCAAGTTACTGTGAATGAATGCCCGAGAAGTAGTCTGGTTTTTATAGCTCTGCAGGTGTTTGTGAATGCAGTGGTATTCTGATGTCGGAATTTCTACATTTCTTGCGCTCTTGTTTTTTATATTATTTACGTCCGGACTTGCGCGATCTAGAAGTGGAAGAATGGGTGAATGGTGGTTTCCGACGTCGGAATACGCCCAGCGCTTAGCCCTCAGAATACATGGGCGAACTCCGACGTCGGAATATTAAGCACTGCTCCAAAACTCTGCTGCAGCCCCAATTCACCCATTCCTCCACTAGAGGGACTTTGTGGGATTATTCCTGATTCTACTTCTAATGCACCGTCATTATTTGCTGGATGCGTAACGCAATCCCTCGCGGTTCCATCGTTGCAGCAAATGGCATGCTGCAGCCTCAATTCCGACATCGGAAAATGTCATGACCGAGCTTGTGCTTGGCTTATTCATGATTCTCCTTAGTTCAAATCCTCAACTGTGTTCATCCTCCGCCATGATCACTCCCTGAAGCGAATTTCCGATATCGGAACTTGGACGAAGGCCACCCTAAAATAAGCGACTTTCACTCCCTCCTTCCATCAACCACAAAGTACCAAGAAAAGGATCAGGTGCTGAATTCGTCGACCGAGCCACAAGTTCCGATGTCGGAAAATCAGCCCCTCAGCTCCCTCCAAGCGCGTGATCATCACCACCACTATTGCTACAGTAGCTCTAGATATCATTCTGCTAGGAAAGCGTCATCTGAAATGGCGCAGTACATGGACGAGCATTCTCCGATGTCGGAATAACCTGGTGAATGAGTTCCGTGGAGCGGCGCGTGTTTCTTGGTTTATAAGAACCCAGTGGGTCCTCTTGGAAGAGAAATGGATTTCCGACATCGGATTTTGCAAGGGCTGGCTGATCCGGGGTGGCGTACTAACGTCAAAATACCTTAAACCGACACTCAACCCTGAAGCGACCCTGCAGACCTCGTCAGAACCGATTTCTTCCTCTCTTTTTTTGTCATAATTTCTGTCAGAAATATTCCAAGCCTATTCCAAGCCCACCAATGAATGCAAGGATGGAGCTGGATGGAGCTGGCGGTTTGGTGGGATAGAGGTGACCGGTTAATGTGCTTTTAAGGTTTGGTTTTGTCACTAAACCTGGTCGCTTTAGGGTTGATTGGAGGAAACCCACTTTCTTTCTTTTTTCTCACAATCTACAACGTTGTTTTCAAAAAAAAAATCTCTCACAAATCAGAACCTTATTTCTCTACCCAAGCATATTTTTTTTGCAATTAAATCTCAACTTTTGAAACACAGAATCACTAAAGTGTCGGTTTAAGGTATTTTGACGTTATGCTTCCAGACGATATTCCCTCGTCGGTTGGCAGTCGAAGTCTGTCAGTCATTGCTTGTGCCCACCAAAAAAAAACAAATCTGTCAGTCATTTTCCGACAACGGAAATCTCGTCAAAGTAAAATGCAGGGATGGTCCACTTTTGCAATATAAAGAAATATTGAGCATGTTCACTGTTCTGGGCGTTCGAGGAAGATGCTCCGCATAAAAAATGGATGTCATTAAATGTAGGTTCTCCAAGCCCATTGCCGATATCGGAAAGTTAGAAGAGCCTGGCCGAGCTTGACTTCTTACGAGGTTGTCACCTTCTTTGATAGTCCTTCAACGCCACTGCGGACTTGTGCTGCCAAATGGCATGGACAATTCTACAGAATGTTTTTTTTATTAGTCGAAATCAACACCTTATAGCAGAAAATGGGATTTGTATTTTTTCTCTATCTTTTTTTCACTTTGAATAAGTTTTTAGGCTTCTTCTGGAACGAAATAGTTAAAGAGACTTTTTAGTAGCTAAAGAGTCGTAGGGAATATACTTATGCTCAAAGCTTGGAAACCAAAATATAAGTATTATCCAAATTTATTTGCGATATTCATCACAGGTATTGGTCTTCTGATTTAGGTAGATTTTTTTACAAAGGAACATAATGCCATTAAATGATGTTGAGAAAAAAAAATTCTATACATAATAGATTAGAATTATTCTACTATTTCTCATTCATATTTTTTCAACATAATAAAACCCTAGTATGTCTTTTCATACAACAATAATAATTAAATTCTATTTTTTGATTTGATATTTAAACCATTTCACATGATTAACCCTAAGACTTGCTTGTACCACCTAATAGTGAAATTGCACCACATTTAAAAGTGTTGTAAAATGGGTTTATTTCACTCAAATTGGGGTTTCCATCGGCCTAATCTATTCAAAAAAAAAATCCAGTAAATATGTGCCATAAATTCAAATCAACTATGTTCACATCATTTTGTTTTAAAAAATCTTAAAGAAGGTTGAAAGGTGGGATGCTCAAACAATTTACATACTACCTTACAAATGAATGTAGAATATACACAATAAAGTGTAAATTTGGTATTGATGTGAAAAACAATTTATGGGCTATGAATTATAATTTCACCTTGTAAGGTTGGAATTTCAAAATTCATCATTTATAATTATATATATGATATATATAAATCACTTATAAAAAACATAGCCAAATACGTCATCAAATACATCAATGCATTCTTACAAATACAATGGCACATGCTACATAGTGTACATGTGTACAGTAAGCATTTCACATAATCAACCCCAAGGCCTGGAGCTTGTAGAGTTTTCTTGATAGTAAATAGGATGGTCACCCAAAATTTCATATTGTATCTTGTGAATTAGCAATTGAATTGAAAAGATTCAAGTCAAAATGAAGTCAGCATAACACTAAGGCAAGTTAACGAGGTCGGTCCCAAATTAATGTTACATTCTGTCATAATTTGAATACCATAAATCTTGAACTACCACTAACACTCAAATTCCTCTACAAAACATAAGTGACCTTGTTGAAATTCAACCAACTTTGAGCTATGGAGTGCGAGGGCTAGCTCCAGTCGTAGAATGGGAACTGGCGTAGTGAAGAAGCTGGAAATCTTGGTTCATGAAATAATTAAATGAAGGTGCATCCCAAAGGGAGAGTCTCATCTTTAACCCCTAAAGGACGAATTGTCCCCCCAGGGGACAGATCGATTTTAGATTAAATCCTAAAAATCCAGTTTTAAAAATCATTTCTTGAATTTTTTTAGTAAGGATAGGGGATACGGATTATCTTTCCGGGAAAAGTCATCTTTCTTTTTTTGGACTTATAGAGGAAAAGTTATGGTGCTTCAAACACAAAAAGCTCAACTCTTTTGGCAGCTGGGTAGGGTACTGTAGAGATGAATAGTGGTACTGTAGAGTTGACAATTGCACTTTTTGAGGTGGGTAGCAGTGAAGGAAAGTTCTTAGCAACCTTTAGATCTAACAATATTTTTTAATTTGAAAAACAAAATCGGTTCCCTAAGTAAATGGCCACTTTCTATACCCCTATTCGTTGAAGGTCTATTTCTCTTATCAAAATCAACTCCATAACTTGTGAATTTTGGTGCGCAAATACCAAACACAAGGTAAAACATAGATCTATTGAGTTTATGCAATGTGTACAGGAAAAATATGCCATTAGCATGAGTCAAAGTACGCTAATCATGTCTAGGCACAATAGACAAGAACAATTTTGCACTCTTTAAATGCTAACATCTTTCAATCCGCATAGTCAAATTTTACAAAGTTTTGGGTGACTTTCTCATGTAGTCTTCTTGAAGATCCTACGGTTGAAAATAGTAAATAAGTGTCAAAATAAGTCTAACAATATCTCATCTCCAAGTCGCAGTTTCGGGGTGGTTTTGGTGAAGAATGAGGCTCCGTCTTTTAAGGGTTGATAGCAGATGTTGCGCATAAGCTATGCAAGTGTTTGTGGGCGTAGTGAATGGTATTCCAATGTCGGAATTTCTACATTTCTTTTGATCATGGACCAATTCATAGATTTCTATATTATTTACACCCTAGCTTGTGCAATCTGAAAATGGGCAAATAGCACTGGTTTCCGATGTGGGAATAAGCTCAGTGTCTGCCCAATGGATGGTGCATGTACGATAATATTGGCACACCTGGACATCAGCTTGATATTTGGACATCGGATTTGAACTTCGTGTTGAAGATGATCATCCAACTTGTCTTGTTGGATCATCCAGCCATCCCAAAATCAATCTATGGAAATCAGCAGAAATGCTACTCTCTGCATTTGAAGGAGTTAAATAAGCTATTCAAGCACATAATATGTAGAGACACCTAGGTAATATCTTGTAATATCCATGATAGAACTAGGTGATACCTTGCAATATCCATGATAGACATATGTGATACCCATGGGTATCACTTCAGAAGGTGGCTAAATACTTATTATATTAGTCAATATTCCAGCTAAATCTCACTATTTTTTTTCAATTTTTCAATGTCCTAGCAGCAGGCCCAGGGCGAATTGACCTCCTCGTTGGGAGTTACCCGAGGGGGCCACGTGGTGGTGGGGCCAAACCTGGCCCCTATTTTGTTTTTGGATGGGGCCCTGTGTATAGCAAGAGAGGGTCCTCCTACATTAAAGAATGGACGTAGGCCCCAAATTTGTTCAAAAAAATTCCATAAAAATGCCGCTGGAGCCCCCAAAATAAGAGGGCCAGAAAAATGACCCCGTGCAGTTCAGACGGGGCCCACCTCGAATCAGGACGAGTGAGGGGTCAATTCTCCCTGGCCGGCGTGTAGCAGCCAGCTTTTTCTTCTAGCTTTTCAATTGATTTAACCCAGTTTAGGAATCACTGGTTACATGCCACAGAAGCTGGAATGAATGCAGCGTCATGATTCCCTGGATGGGTACTAATGTAGTGAGTCGGTTGCCATGGTTCCGCCCCAAATCCGACATCGGAAAATGTCACGACCCCAAGTGCGCATGGCTCAATTTTGGTCTCCGTGAATTCAACAGCTGTCAGAACATTCAGTAGGTGGAAGATCCGGGTCCTCTCTGATGCTGGGAAATGTTCCCATGATTCTTAGGGCCGCTTCACACTATGCCCAAGTCGAGAGGCCGACCGTCAAAATGAGTGGCCAAACTATGGCGAGAGGCCAAACTTTTTTGTCCAAAAATACATTAAATAATGTAGATTGAAGGTTTGGCCGGTCGTGGTGTGAAGCCCCAAAGGCCAAGTCCAAAGTCCAAACCCCATATCATTATGCCAAAAAAAATCAGCCCAAAAAAATCAGCCAATAAAAATGAGCCTAAAAAATCAGCCAATAAAAATGAGCCAAAAAAATGAGCCATAAAAAAAATCAGCCCAAAAATTCGGTCTCTTTCATCTAACCGTCTAGATCTTGTCACTTTATGATTATTTTAATAAAAAAAATCGATGGACTCTCGATTGTAGTTTGGGTCGACCAAAATGGGCGACCCAAGTTTTGCTTGAGAGGCCGTCGCTTTGGCGCCAAAACAACCCAAAGTGTTGCCATAAAGGACGACGGCCTTTGGAGTTTGGGCACAAGTGTGAAGGCCCAAAGTCCAAACTTTGGCCATTCTAGCTATCTCATTGGTGGAAATCGACGGCCTCTCGACTTGGCCACCAAGTGTGAAGCGGCCCTTATTTCGTGTGAAATTCACACCAAACTAAAGCTTAGCACAAGAAGAAGGGTGGTTTGGTGAGTCCATAGTCTTTTGCTCCGTAATCCTTCTATTTGAGTGGATTTGGTATAGTGACTAAGAGCATCTCCACTCCTGGCGTGGAATTTTCCACGCTAGGACGGAAAAAAAATTTCACGCCAGGAGTGGTTTAGGGTTTGGTGCTTGCTTGGCTCCACCCCAAGCTCCAAAAAAATTTACCCAAAAAAATGCTTTGACCTTTTACCTCCCGCCACCAATGACACGGCGCCACGTGTCGACATCAATGACATGGCGCCACGTGTCGCGAGGGTATGGGTGTGTCACCAACATCAAAAAATGGCGCACTCCCCCCATCCAAGGAGATTTTGGTGTGTGCCATGCATCAAAACTTCTAAATTTTATAAAGTTTCCCTGTTTTGAGGTGATGGGTGCAACTTTTTGACCTCACAAAACTCCAATTTGGTGGTTCTCCGTCTTGGGGTGGAGATGCTCTAAGGGGCTAGAGAACTGCATCGATTTAACCCCTAAATTCCTAAGAGTTCCCTTGGGGGACTTTAGAAGGTTTGGATAGGTTCTTACGGTGTCAATATATAACATTCTTCTTTGAAATTTTTATTGTAGATGGACATCACTTATAGGCTCATGTGAGTCCAATGTTTTCCTAAATCCGATATTTAATGAAAAAGTTATAGGGTTTTGAATTTCAAATGGGGAGAGCGGGCACGTTGGGCAATTCCAATAGCTTCTGCTAGGACACTCTTTTGAATATGAGACTTTCAATAGCTTCAGGTAATGTTGTTTCCTTTTATATTGTAAAAAAAAAACATCTTGTCTTTAGTGAAAAAAATATTATTTACCCGAGTCAAACATTTTCACACATTGCCACTAGTTGTCGGACAAGGTACCAAAAAACTCTTATTGTTCCACATAAAACTTTGAAATCTTCATATTTTTCACTTTTTATTTTTTTCACAACAACATGTGTTGTAAACCTTCATATTGATCATCATTCTAAAACATATTGAGTTCACAGAAAAATATAACATGAATCAACAATTTTTGAACCTCCACTCCATGCACAATTGTTTTGAATATGCAACACCTCTTCTCCACTTCTAAAAATTGTAGTACAAGGAACCAATATCATGCTCAATATGATGGTATAAAATTAGACCTTGTGAAATGCAAAATTTGACACCAGTGGAGTCAAAGTTTGCGGATCCACTCAACGTTGGGAAGAAAATGAACATTTTGCTCTAATTCAATCACTATTAATCTTCCAATCCATGTGGTCAAAGTTTATGAAATTTTATGTGTATGTTACATGACAAGCCTTAATTGAGATCCTACGGTTAGAATTAGAAATAAGAGATTTTACTTCCTTCCTTACTCATTACACTAGAATCAACAAATTTGAGGTGTTTTTGGTGTGAAATTGTCATGGGAATTTAGGGGTTAATTGAAGGGCTAAATGGCTGCAATGATTTGTAGCTAGTTCACGGTTCAAATTGGCTTCGCATACTGTTGTGAAAAGTTCTAGCACACCAAAGAAGTTCGGTTGAGGCCAAAGGACCAAGTATTCCTTTGGGGGACAAATTCTTCATTTGAATGCAACTGTCTTTTTATCCGTACGGTCAAACTTCACTTAATATTTACCACGTCATCTTATATACGGTAAGTTTTAGAAGAGATTCTAAGGTTACATTCTCCAACCATTCATCTTGGCAATTTAAATGTATTGAAGAAGAGATTCCACTACTGTAAAACACCTTGGTCCCTTAGGCCAGAGAGAATTGACCCCCTCGCTTGTCCTTACCCAAGGGGGCCTCTAGGTGGTGGGGCCAAACCTGGCCCCTATTTAGTTTTTGAATGGGACCTATTTGTAACAAAAGAGGATCCTTGAAGGTAAACAATGGCCGTAGGCCCCAAATTTGTATTAAAAAAACCAAAAAAGCCTACGGACTCCCCAAAATAAGAGGGCCAGAAATATGACCCCATGCAATTAAGACGGCCCCACCTCGAGGAAGGACCAGCGAGGGGTCAATTCTCCCTGGCCGGTCCTTTAGGGGGTTGATTTTCTTTTTCCCCTACAGTATTACAGTTCGGAAGCAACCTTCGGAGTTAAAATGGTTAAGTATTGAGCACAGGTGGATTTTAAGCTTAAAGTCACACTCCGCCACGCACATTCACTGCAGCGATTTTCCGATGTCGGATCTTGCACGAGGCCCACCATCCAGGGACCACTTTCACCACAAAGTACCATAAACAGGAACTGGAGATGACTTCGACGACCGAGCCACAAGTTCCGATGTCGGAAAACCAGTCACTCTGCTCGCCTTCAAGCGTGTCATCATCACCACCACCGCCAGCCCCTGAGTTTTTGAGTGTTTAGGGTCTAGCAACCAGCACTTTCAGGTGTGATCGATTCTAGTTCCTCGCTCTCACTTGGTCTGCTGTTTGTGGGCGATCAGCCATGGCTCTGTTGCCCACTATGCTCCTTATTCCGACTCCTGCATGAGTTTCATGCTCAGGGGGTGTGCAAGTCGGTGGGTTTCGCACAAACCGATCTCTTTTTCTTGTCATGTTCGTCGCCTTCTGAAGTATGTGTTGTGCTCGTCGACTTTGAAGGTTTTGTATTATTGACGTCGGCTTGATTCCTCTTCAGCAGCGCGGTTAGTATAGTTGGGGACGCGTTGCGGATCGAGGTTATTTGAAGCTGGTCGCTCCTGGAATGAGATGTTCTCCGAGTCCCCTTGGGCAGTGTCGGTTTCTGCTGTTACCTCCATAGGAAACGTATGAGGTAGTATTGGAGTTGGGTGATGTTATGGTTGAGGATTCGTGCGGCCTTTAAAGGGGTTTCATTGAGTGTTGATTCAGGACGCTGTAACTGAGCCGGCCACTCTGAAGCTATGGCGGGCGCTGGTATCCCGAATTTATACCACCTGCTGGGAGCTGTGTCTGGGGAATATCTTCCAGGACCGGATTTTAATGCCATGGCCATGTCTGAGGGTGCCGGTACCTCAAGGGAAGCGCCAGCTTTGCACCCGACTGCTGAAGTTTCTGTGCCAAGAGTCTACGGAGGCTTTCCATTGAGCTTCGAATTCAATGCATTCAGAGCGCCCGTGCTCACTTCTACACAACACATCAAGCCTGTCGGTAAGCTGGACTGACGCGATTTTGGATGACTGAAATTTATTAAGCACTTTGTGTTACGATCTTTCAGTTTAGGACCCCGTGAAAATATGCTGTCGGAAAAGTCTGAAAACGTGAGACTAAATCTAATCTTTGTTGAGTGAGCACTAATTTTCTGGCTCGTTGGTAAAGAAGCTGTTGAACAATCCATGGCCACCATTCCACAACACTTCGCCTTGAATGTTATGATGTTGAATATATTGTTGACCTATAATCGCCACAATATCAAGCGTATGAGGAGAAACCTAATCTTGGACGGAGGTTTGTTTGTCGGATCGTCTAAGGACTAACACAGAGGGTCACATGCTTTCTAGGTGCCTCGCACGAAGAAGACGAGCCTCGTATTCCTGGTTTGGAGTTATACTTTGGAACGCATGAGGGCTCTCCCGGCAGACAAGAACATCAACAGCACTCTGGCGATACTACCAGTGTGGACAATGTCCAAGAACGTGACATCCTGACCTTTCCTGAAGGCGAAGATGATGCTGTGGCAATCACTGGTAGAGATCTGGAGGGTCTACAACCTGGGGGATTTCTCAGTAACAACATAATCGACTTCTACATCAAGTGAGTGGTCCAGCCCTTGGTGTCTACAGAATCCATTTATGCGTGTCGTCGACTATGCTCAGTCACTTGCTGAAGGTAAGCTTGGATATGTATTAGTTCTTATACGGAAGCTGTGCCGTTCTGATTGCAGGTTTCTGGAAAGGAAACTCTCCTCAGAGGCCCGAGCGCGTGTACATTTCTTCAAGAGCTTCTTTTTCGCAAAACTTTGGCCGGATAGCAGGTCGAGTGCAGAGATCCAGGAACTGTGTAGAGTTGATTTCGACGGAGTGCGGAGGTGGACTGGGGAAGTGAATCTGTTCGAGAAGGACTACGTTTTCATTCCTATCCTGAGAAGGTTAGAAGTTGTAATTCCAGAGCTGTGTTCTATGACCACATCGAGCTTCAGCATTGAGTTGGAAGAAACTTCACGTGCGGTGCCGTATTGAGAAGTGTATGTGCATGTAGGAACTGCGGTTCGAATGGGCTGTATATAGGCTATTTATAAGTTATTTTTATTAGTTTTTAATGACTAACTTCGATTCATGGCAGGTCACATTGGAGTCTCATCATCGTGTGTCATCTAAATGGCCTGACGAATGCCGGTGGTAAGCATGACCTTCATTCAAATGCTTTGTCATGCTATTGAGTGCTCGTGGGCTGTCCCTCTCACGCAATCCGTCATAATGGTGCTCTGACAGACAAAAGAATGGGGTCACCTTGCGTGTATCATCTAGATCCGATTGGAGGGCAGCACGAAAGCTTCGAAGACCAAATCCGGAGGTAAATGTTTGGATAGCATGGTAAATGGAGACCCCGTCTTGTTTGTGGTCTCTTTTTGCAGGCTATGGGTGATGCTTTTTGCTGTTCGAGATGATTTGGTTCAACTTTGGTCAAGGTCTCGGGGTAGTCGTTTGGCCAAGCATGTGCTAGCCCTAAACCTGCCAGGACTTTGAAACCTTGATCCTGAACGCGACGTTGATTTTGGTCCTGGCCTCTGCTGAGAATCACATCTAGATGAAGCATCTTCTGGAAATTTCATACTTACTGCACGAACTCATCAATCAGTAGATTCGGTATAATCGCTTGTGCTGTACAATGCCTCACTAGTCTATGCGAAGTAGGTACAGTGCACGTTCTTTGAATGATAACATGCCTTGCTTGCGACCGACTCTCTTCATATGCGTGATGACCTGTGCAGTTATATGATTCAAGCGTGCATGAAAAGGTACCGAGATTCAGACGACAGGGATCGAATAATCCTTGGTTTAGCTTGCGAGATGAAGTATGTACGAGCTGAGGTACGGAAAATCTACGGCTTTGAAATTGGCATGTCCTGTTGGTTATGCTGAGGCTTGTTAAAGAGCTTCGACGATGAACTTTTCAGTAATCGAACTTCTACGGTCTGACTCGCTGCCTCTCAGGTTCCACAACAATGCAATGGGCACGACTGCGGTGTGTACCTCTTACACTATGTTGAAGTCTTTCTCTGTGAGTCCACTTCTGCGAACTTCAACTTTGCTGCTACTTCAAATATTTGGGGTCCGGGTTTCGCAGAAGAGGCTTCTTCGAAGCGGTGGGATATCCAAAGCCGCATCTCAGAACTGAGTAAGAATCCGCCAGGGCAGCTTAGCAGGCCCATGGACATTCCTCCCAGGCCTCATCCAAGAGCATCAGATGCTCCCAACCCATATGCTGGGCGACAATCTTCACCTAAACCTCGTAACATGTCACAAAGTAAACTGAGCAAGAAGTGGAAGGAGGATGAGACTTCACTTCTGCTGAGGCGCATGGTGGAAGGACGCCGCATCCGCAAGGGGACCGGAGGTGCTACACATTGGGAGCTCATCTCTCAGGACATCAAGACCGAGCTGGGATGCATAAGAACAACAGATGAGTGCCGTCGGCGATATGACACTTTGCTGAAGGCCTACAAGAAAGTTGAGAAGACTGGGAAGTCCTTCTGGGATACGACGAAGGAAGAGCGAGCAGAGTTGAATTTGGCCACGCCCTTAAGAGACGAATGGTGCAGAGCTATTGATACAATCTCCCGCCAACGCAAATCAGGTACTGCCAAGTCCCGGAAGCGGGCCAAGCGTAGTCCCGACGGTGAGGATGATATGGCTTCTGCCAATCCAGCACCACCTCCAATCCGGTCTGGAAGCCCTGTTGTAGGGATACAATCCCAGAAACAGATTGTAAGTTTTGTCTGAGCTATTGGCTGCAAGTGCTCATGATGTTGTCCTGCGGATTGATGCTGTGGAAGAAAGGATGGGCGCTGTTGTGTTCAACGGGTAGAATATGAATCTGGTCTTCAATCTAGGACTAGACGCCGGTCGGAATCGCATCGATTGCCACGTACGTGAGGGAGGCGTCGTCTTGGAGTGAGAGTCATTGTTGTGAATGCACCTGACAAGTGCGTTCTGAGAGGCTTATTGGCTGCTGTCGTTGGTTGGTTGTGGTGCAGGCCATACCCGGATTCACCACTTTACGTGAAGAACTGAGATTTACACTTCTCAATTTGGTTCAGTTATCTGTCAAGCAATTTTTTTCCTATCTTGAAGTACATGAGTTGGAAGAAGTTTGTCGAATGCTGGCAATCGTGGAAGACCGAAAGCCGTGGGAGATTCGCAGAAATGTAGGTCCACGTTGGAGGAGTTTTGATCGGACAATGGTCGTTTTGAATCATGCATTTGACACCATATGCACGATCATATGAAAGAGATCATATGATTGAGGTCACACAGTTTTGTGGCTGACTAATCATCATGCTGTAGGATTATAGAAGCTCTGGATACTACATGGATGTATTATTGTAGGTAGTTGTGATGCTGGAGAGCTCATACTGTGAGGTTTATTGTGGTGCAGATATATGAGCTTTCGAAGCTCAAACTCGTGGACCTCAGACGAGGTGAGGGATTGAGCCTGGAGAATGAATATTTGGAAGAGGACAGGTTACGGGTGTTCAAGAAGTTTGGAAAGAAAGTGCTACGCAAGAATCCCGGTTTGGACATTTACCTGAAACTATCGGGGAATAATGACATTGTTTCTCTAATTCGTGAAACGCCAGCTTCAGTGTCTCTGCAGCAGATCAGAGTGCTGATTGTGTGTGGATGTTCTAAACTCGAGGAGGTAGATTTGAGTTGTTTTCCCGACCTGCGCTGTCTCTCAATCGAGGACTGTGATGAACTGAGGCTGGTAACAGGGTGGGAAGCGGTCACAAAACTCGGATGGCTTGAAATATGGGCGTGTAGGTCCTTTGCTGAATTTCCTCCTGTGCAATACCTTCCTTCTCTGAGAGAGTGTAGGGTTGATAATTTTAATTCAGCAGGGATGTATTCAGTGCCTAATGACTTTAGGCAATGTGTTCGACTACGGAGACTAGAGATCTGGTCTACTCAATCCTCGGCATTGAACAAGATGGATATGAGTATGTTGAGGTTCTTGGAAGTCTTGACCTTGGGTTCGTGTGATGCCTTGACGAGCATCCAGGGTTTGAGTGGATTGCATTCCCTGACAACACTTGACGTTACATCCTGCAAGGCTCACTCGCTTGGATATGAGTGACAGTGGTGTTGAGGAGATTCCAGGAGTGCAGGAATTGTATTCGCTCACTTCACTGGACCTTTCTGGATGCCGTTCATTGAAAGAATTGCCATTCTTAGGTCATTTGAAGGCTCTTACATTCTTGACTATACGCGAGACTGGTGTGGAGGAGATCCGAGGGGTGGAAGACCTGGTTAGTTTGAGAATTTTGGAATATAGTGCTTCAAGACTGAAGTGGCTGCCAGATCTACATCACTTGCCTCATTTACAAACGGTGGTAATACAGACTCCTCCTTTGAGTGCAATGGATACCTCACCATTTCATCATAGGAGAAGTGAAGTAGATTTTGGTTCTAGTAATGCCGAGAAGATGGACTTTGTTACTGAGATTAGTGATATTAGTGACACTGAAACAATTGACTTTGATGATGATTATTGTTAATCTTTACTACTGCATCAAATGATATCAATTTCTTTCCCTTAATAGAGGACTTGTGCCTATTGGAAACATAGAACCTGAATGATGATTTAAAGTCAAATATAATTATGCACTAATCCAATGAACAAAATATGAGATGTTTCTTTTAGCAATCAAAGAATTAGATGACATTTAATCCCTAAAGGACAGTTTGTTGCATGTGAAACTTTTGTTCTTTATGCCGATTTCTGTGTTATTAATTTTTAATACACTTAAACTTTTGTGAGGGTATAGCAAAATTATTTTATATTATTTTTGTGCAGCACGTTAAGAACAATAACTAAGCTATTTTTAGTACAATTCATTTGGATTTTGGATAGCTCAATAATACATCTATTGACCTTAAAATACATATATACAAGTAAATAGTATTATCCTCTTTGAAATTGTCAATGAAACAACTATTTCATTTTGAAGCATGTGAAAGGTTTTTACATGCTATATGGTAGGATATGAAATTTTCTAATTCTTCATCATGTAAAAACCAAAGACTTTGGTTGTGTTGAGATTTCTTTTCCAATTTAAAGGTGTGGTTTGAACTTTAGTTTTATCTATTTGATTCAATAGAAGTAAAAAGTAGTAAAAACTCCGGCCTTCGAGGGGCCCGCGTTATTAAAGAGTCTGTTGGTTCTCTTCACTACAGCGTAGGTAAACCTCTGGTTCGGCACCTTAATGCCGAATAATTAATTAAAGTGAAAAAATGGCATTCGGCATTCAAAACAACAATAATGTTATCTTCGGCAAGAAATCAAAAACTACTATATTTGGCTTGTTTTGGCATCCATGGGGATTGAACTCAAGACCTTGGGATTCCAAACCCAAGTGTTTATGCATGAAATGCCATGGATGAAGACTTTTCTAAGCCTTAATCCCCTTTCATGTCTCTCCATGTGCCAAAATCTGTAAATATACATTTTTTACAGTTTCAGCATTTTCAAAAAATGATTTTCCCACTTAATTCGGCATGGGCTTTTCTAATTAATTAATGCTGGATCAGAGGTTCACCTACGGTATCCATGCCTATAGGACATGGATCTATTTGATTCACATCATAATATCATATAAGGAATTATATCTATAAATTAAGCTTGAGATCAAGATACAAGAGAACTTGTAAGTAAGTCCTCTTCCTCTGAAATAGATTTATGTAATTATATTCTATGAAGTTGCATCTCTAGTCATAATTGTTTGCAGACCGTTCTCGCCATCGTTGATGGCTTCCCCATCAACACCTCTCATTGGAGTGTTGGCTTGCTTAGCAAGCATGTTTGTCAGTCCAGAGCAGCCGCATGTCTTGCCTGGGTATGCAGAGGTTGTTGTCGCACTTGCAGCCGAGGCGTTGCCTCCACATTGTCCACGAACCACTAGAACGGATTCCGGAGTGGAGGTTTTTATAGATGTAGAGGCGGAGGGTAGTAGTGAATCAGATGATATTGGATCAAGTAGTGGTGAACCATTGATTCACAAAGTCAGCAATGATGAATGGTCTGGAGAGGAATGGTGATTCCTCTATTTTGATTCTTTATGTTGGTTACTTTTATGTGGAATTTGATTTGTGGTTATAATAGTTGCAATTGCCTCACAACATTCCTTCATTTATCGATGACGGATGGATATAAATTATCAATAGTATCTTATTTTTGACATTAAGTATAGAATTGCCGCATCATGAATATTTAGAATAAGTTTATAAATGCTGAAAATAATCATTTCATTTTGACGTTTACATTTACTACGGTAAATCTACGGACAATATTTACCATGATTGAATTATTAATTTTGTCCTCCACCTCATAGCTATAGTCCTTCGTACAAGGTCATTAGGAACTGACGTCCTCAACTTTGGTCCTTCATCATTCATTTATTTTATTTGTCCAAATAGTCTAAATGTAAACGACCTCCCTAAGCGCCACTTTTATATTTAATAAAATATAATGCAGCTCAAGGTGCACATTTTCTTGTCCTTCTACAGTTTTCTTCTTTAATTTTGAAAACGTAGTTCATCTATATCCACGGTAATAAAGGTTTCTTTTAATTCCATAATAAAATCCATGCAAAAAATTGTCATAAATTCATTGCTCGCCGCTCACTGCTCACCGCTCACAAGATAGCATTTTTGACCTTGCTAGTACACCTTATATGTCATTTTGTGTATTTATATGTTTTGCTTTGAATAAGTAATTTTCTAAATTAAAACTTGTGAAATTCTTTATCAAGCAACTTTTTATCACTTCATGAATATTGTGTTTGTAGCCAATCATTATACATTCCAACTAAAGATACTTAATAAAGCATACTCTTATGAATTTTCAAAATTTCTTATTCCAATATTCATTTAATAGAAACTAACATCATTAAAAATGATATTCAATCATATGGTTGAAATCTAAAGGTTCCAAAATATAATAATTGTATCTTGCAAAACTATAAAAAAAAACTATTACAAGAGACATATTATCACATATTTAGTTTATAGCAAAAACCCCCAAGTAAATAAGGTTAAATAAACATTCCATTTTTATCTCTTTTGTATTTTCTAGTTTTTTGTTTTTTGTTTGTTTAATCAAAAAATTAGGTTTTGAATGGAGCTCCAAAGTACAACATGAGAAAAAGATTACTAAAGCAATGCACAAACCAAATCTTTAATGAAGAAACAAATCACAAAAGATTTTGAATAATTATGAAGAAATGAAATGGGAGAATAGTTGGAAAGGAAAGGACCAACTTAGTTGTTAGATTTAGAGACCTAGTCATATTTCATTAATAAAACAACACTGTAATGGAGCAATGTAAAACAAAATAATAGGATGCCTAAAATTTAATATCGTTTTAGGATTCCCGTCAAATGCCATGTACAAATACAATATTAAATGCAATATATACTGCATTAACTAACTTTCTATGAAGTATGGTCCTTATTCAAGTGCTTAAGTCCATAAGCAATAATACATAGTTGGTGAGTATTTCATGTTGATAGACATGAGTGGCTTACATAAACCTCTAAAAGCACCAAATGTCATTCTTTTGGCACTTTAAATGACAAACTACAAGGAAGTGTTTGTCTTTCATCCGCTCTTGAATTTCAATGGAATTAGTTGAGTTGGATTCGAATTCAAGACTAAATTATGCTATGAAACTCTCAGCTCAATCCAAGATGTTGTGAAAGTTTGGCAAGCATTCTTGTACACACGGATAGACTAGTTTTGGGACCTTTCCCCTCTGTAATGGTTTGGTCATTTTTTTGACAATACAAGAGCATTTTGGTATGCATTAACAAAATTCTTTTCCATAAAATTGTTCTATATAAACGTGATGGTCTTAAGATAATTCTCAATAATTTTCTAAGTAAAGGTCATTGTATTGGAAAAGATTTGCTTTTAGTATTTTTATTTGAAAGTGTCAACAATCAAATGTTAAGACAAATTGTTTGCAATGAAAGATTATGATCCTCTAATTGAAATGACATTTTGAATTCATATTTGATCCACGTCATCTATAACAAATACGACAAGTCATTATAGTTGAAATTTTCACAACTAAAATCTATTTCCACACATAACACTTTAAAAGCTATGTAAAAGATTAAAACTCTTGATCTTTCAAGGATTAAATCCATATATTACCGAGCGGTTGTGGTGATTTAGGTGAAATACGGTATTTAGCATTAAAAGCATCTTGAGTGTGAGTATGGTGCATATACATTGTCAATTGTTGCAACTATCAATTGGTAATACCACATTCATTGTGAATTATTTTAGCTGGTGTTTCACACTTTCTTTTGATTCCAAAATTGGTATAGGTTCTTGTTATCAATTTGTCTCATACTAAATATATTTGAGTATCATCATAGAGTGGAGATGGCAAACGTGCATTAATATTCAAAGAGCAACACCATGCATCATTTGGCCACATTTGTTACATTGGTGGTTTCCTCATTGCCAATTGTGATATATTTCTATGCACAATGTACAATTGTTTCTTCCTAAATGAACGATTGCTTCATCCTAAATCATAAACATAACTTGCCTTATTGAATATTAGTAAAATGATACGAGTCTTTCAAAAACATAAAAATAACACTTAAATTAGAATATGCATGTAAGAAGTTTTGTACAATAGTATTGATGGTATTGAAAACTGCCAATCTAATAGAAATATCCTTAAAGATTAGGAGTCACAATTGGGTATTTGGTTGCACTAAATGCACAACAAAGTTGATTATTCAAAACCTACCAAAACCATTGTAGATGTTGAGAGTGCCTTAAGTATCGTGTAATCTTACCATATGAAGGCAAACAAACACTATTACTGCCTACTACTAGTTGATAGAGTTAAACCGAAAACTTCGTCAATCTATTCTAGTACAGTGCTCTTCAATTGGACTCTGATGTGACTGGTCAACAATGAACTTAATTTTCCTAGTAATAGAGGAAGAGAGCATTTCTAGAGTGATGGATAACTATATAGCGGCACAGGCAAGAGGACAATTCAACACTCATCGTGAAATATTTGACTCGGGAAAGACCATCTAACCGATTTTACTGCCGATGATAAGCACGAGAACGGCTCTTGTTTTCAGAACAAAGTATGCAAAATTTTCACCCCGCTAGACATTGCTCTCCAATCAGACAAGCTCACATGCTGCACGGTTACTCTAAACCGTGATCTACCACTGACACTCAGCTCCGTCTGCAAAACAGGATTGCGGTAGTGGACAAGCAACAAACTTTGAGCTGTGGAACTATGCGAGAGCTAGCTCGAGTCACAGAGAGCGAACAAGAGAAGACGGCTGGAAAGCTTGGCGTAAGAAATAACTCAATGTGAGTGCATCCCGAGGGATCCATTCAAAGTAGAGGCTGGGCGGGTGTTTGAATGTGTATTCCGATGTCAGAATTCTACATTTCTTCATGTCATGGGACAATTCATGAATTTTGATTTCTATATTTACATTCGTCATCTAAAAATGGGAGAGAGGTGGTTTCCGATGTCTGAATAAGCCCATGGCTTGGCCTGGTGCAAGATGAACATTGGCCGTGCAACTGGACATATGCACCGTCATTATTTCCTGGATGCGTAAAGCATTCTGTCGGCTTCCATCGTTGCAGCAAAAAAATCATCATGCTTTAGCATCAATTCCTACATCGGAAAATGTCATGCCCACCCGTTAATTTGCAAGGCGTATTCTTAATTTCCCTGAGTTCAAATCCTCAGCCGTGTTCATCCTCCACCACGAACACTCCATGAAGCGTATTTCCGATGTGGGAACTTGGTCGAGGCCCACCCGGAAGTGAGCAACTTTCAGTCCCTCCATAGAACAACCACAAAGTACCAAGAAATGAATCTGGTGCTGATTTCGTTGACCGAGCCTCAAGTTCCGATGTCGGAAACTTAGTACCACCTAATAGTGATTGCACCAAATTAGAAAGTGTTGTATCATGGGCTAAAAGCACACCAATTGGGTATTTTTGGAGCCTAATCTATTTAATTAACTTGTCTAACATATTAATGTCAATAATTCACTTCAACTATGTTCACATGATTTTAGAAAAACTTTTTAAAAAGGGTTAAAAGGTGGGATGCTAAGAAAACTTACAAAATTACCATACAAGTGAATGGAGAGAAAAATGCACGATTGAATTCAGTATTAATCTAGTATTGCAATAAATAATAATTTATGTATTGTGAGTTATAGGTTGATTCAATATGATTGGATTTTTCAAATCCATTGTTTTTGATTTTGTGTATGGTTAAGAAGCAATAAAGTTATATACTTTCATAACAAATATACAAAGTGATCAAATTTTCTTCAACTTAAATATGATCGATAAATTAAAAAGGTCAACAAGATAATTAATTTTCATTGGACCTTGCTATACTCTCAATTCAAAATTTTATTCAAAATTCTTATAATATAGTCTATATACATGTGCAATTTCTCAAGTTTGAAACTTAGCTATAATCTTGGTAACGTGTACTTAGTTCATAAAACTTTGTACTTTTAGTCAACACTAGCAATTGGCGCTTGCTTGGCAACGTATTAGTCCAACCAATTTAATGTAGTTTTTATATTACAAATTATAAAAAGAAAGGGTAACATGCTTCATTGCACGGTTGACCGCACAATTAACTGCAGCCATTCTATAGTTCACAACACGGTTCACTCCATGGTTGATCGCTGCGTGGTTCACTGCGTAGATTATGGTTTTAGTAGACTTATGATAGTCAACTATCTATACTATTGGAAAAGGGGGAATATTGTATACATAGTTACAAAAGTAGATAGCACTTGTAAATAAACAATTGTAGTGTGCTTAACACAACAAATCAATTTTTGTGTAATTTGTAACATCAAGCACGCGATGAAAAGGCACGCTGCGCGTTCTTAATATCCTTGAGTCGTGGTCTACAGGGAAGAATTGTTGCCTGTCACATCTAAACTCAGTCTGGAGAGGAGGAACACTCCAATTTCAGAGGCCTACTTTCCAACTACCATACATATAGCTTAGGAAATATACACTATGTCAATTTGTAAAAGAAAATACGGGACATATGGCGAAGCTCAAAGTTGCGGTGCAACATCCATTGGAAGATTTACGTCATCGTTTGCAGATTGGAGTGCGGGCTGCTGCATCATCTCACCAGTGCGGGTTGAAACGGCTGGGTCGTCACCCATGCGACGGTGTGATGCCGCATTTCCCTCCTCCAAGTCTGGATCAGAACCAAAGTTTGCACATTGCGATGAGTGAATATGCTTCGACGTCTTCCTTCAGCTAACATTACGAAGAATCAATACCGACATATAATATCAACCAAAGAAGTGGACATGGCATGAATACACACCCGGCAATTGTATCGGACAAATTTGGGATACCTGCAGGACAGAGTACTCTCTGAAGTTCTACGACACTTCGCACAGAACCGACTCCCACACTGCTCGCTCTGTCCAGATTTCATTTTAGGAAGTCCGCGAAGAACAGAGTTTGAAATTCAGATGAGGAAACTGACGGACAGAGTCTTGTTCACCTGATCCATGTTGACTAGAACTGTTGGGTAGTCCTGCAGCCAGCTGGATCGCATCTGCCTCAGGTGCAATAGACACCCCCCTCCGGTCACGCGCTATCAACTCCAAGAAGGCTCTCCACCACACCGAGTTCGTGATGCAGCCCAAGAGGCACGCTCCCATCAGAAGCACTCCCAGCGGCACCGCCGTGACTTTGAGCCACTCCATCATTTCGTCTTGACTTCTGCCAACCAAACATCCACCGCCCAACTCACTAGAGTTGGTCATCATGGGCAACCAAATCTTGAAGCTTCCTCGAGTTCAAGACAATTATTTGCACATGGGCATGGGGCATGGAGTGAAAGATCTGATACTCACGTGGCGCCCTCGGGAGTGGGTGATTTGAATTCTCTCGTTGCATCCGCTGCAATCGCCGTCGCCGAGATCACGAAGAAGTGAATCTGCGCAGCGCCAACTCTGGCGATGGTAGTCATTTCTGGACCTTCTGCCCGCGTCTGCAACGAAACAATAACAGAGTTAGACAGCGATGAAGACAGCGAACTCATCACTCTATTTTACTAGAGTGCTCTTCTATGTTGGACTCTGATGTGGGCGGGGCCATCCTCATCGTCCGGGAAGGCGGTCGCGGCAGTGGGTCTGCCAAGCAAGTACAGGGGCGTGCGGATGCGCGCGTGGGGCAAATGGGTCTCGGAGATTCGCGAGCCCAACAAGCGCTCACGCATCTGGCCGGGGGTCGTTCCCCACGGCGGAGATGGCCGCCCGCGCCTACGACGCCGCGGTCGTGTGCCTGCGCGGTCAATGCAGAACTCATTTCTCCTAGTCGTATTGTAGACTCCGAAGACAGCATTTCTGGACTGATGGATACTGTTATACAGCGATAGAGGCGAGGGGGCCGGACAGTTCCACACTACTATCTGGAACTGAATGAATCAGTGCAACTCATCGTGAAAATTCCTCAGCCTGAGGACGAAATTTCAACCAACTCTACTGCCGATGATGAGCGCAAGAACAACCCCCGTATTCTCAACGACGTCTATAATGTTCTCACCCCGCGACAACACTGCGATCCAACCAAACAAGCCAACAGGATGCAGGAATACTCTGAATCGTGAACTACCTCTGACTCAGATTCCTCTGTAATACAGGACTAGCTTGTTGAAAGCCAACCAACTTTGAGCTGTGGAGTGCGAGAGCTCGCTCGAGTCACTGAGAGGGAACTGGAGAAGAAGCTGGAAAGCTAGGCTCACGAAATAATCAACTGTGAATGAATGCCCCAGGAGTAGTCTGGTTTTTATAGCTCTGCAGGTGTTTGTGAATGCAGTGGTATTCTGATGTCGGAATTTCTACATTTCTTCCGCTCTTGTTTTGTATATTATTTACGTCCGGACTTGGGCGATCTAGAAGTGGAAGAATGGGTGAATGGTGGTTTCCGACGTCGGAATACGCAGCGCTTAGCCCTCACAATACATGGGTGAACTCCGACGTCGGAATATTAAGCACTGCTCCAAAACTCTGCTGCATCCCCAATTCACCCATTCCTCCACTAGAGGGACTTTGTGGGAAAATTCCGGATTCTACTTCTAATGCACCGTCATTATTTGCTGGATGCGTAACGCAATCCCTCGCGGTTCCATCGTTGCAGCAAATGGCATGCTGCAGCCTCAATTCCGACATCGGAAAATGTCATGACCGAGTGTGTGCTTGGCTTTTTCATGATTCTCCAGAGTTCAAATTCTCAGCTGCGTTCATCCTCCGCCATGAACACTCCCTCAAGCGAATTTCCGATATCGGAACTTGGACGAAGGCCACCCTGAAGTCAGCGACTTTCATTCCCTCCTTCGATAAACCACAGAGTACCATGAAAAGGATCTGGCGCTGATTTCGTCAACCGAGCCACAAGTTCCGATGTCGGAAAATCAGTCCCTCGCTCGCCTCCAAGCGCGTGATCATCACCACCACTACGGCTGTAGCTCTAGATATCATCTGCTAGGAAAGCGTCATCTGAAATGGCGCAGTACATGGACGAGCATTCTCCGATGTCGGAATAACCCGGCGAATGAGTTCCGTGGAGCGGCGCGTGTCTCTTCCTTCCTTAGAACCCGGTGGGTCGTTTTGGAAGAGAATGGATTTCCGACATCAGATTTTGCAAGGGCTGGCTGATCCGGGGTAGCGTATTATGCTTCCAGACGATATTCCCTCGTCGGTTGGGAGTCGAATCTGTCAGTCATTGCTTGTGCCCAAAAAAAAAACAAAAAAATCTGTAAGTCATATTCCGACGACGGAAATCTTATCAAATCAAAAAGCAGGGGTGGTCCACTTTTGCAATAAAAATAAATATTGAGCACGTTCACTGTTCTGCGCGTTCGAGGAAGATGCTCCGCATGAAAAATGGATGCCATTAAATGTAGGTTCTCCAAGCCATTTGCCGATATCAGAAAGTTAGAAGAGCCTGGCCAAGCATGACGTCTTACGAGGTTGTCACCTTCTTTGATAGTCCTTCAACGCCACTGCGGACTCATGCTGCCAAATGGCTTGGACATTTCTACAGAATGATTTTTTATGAGTCGAAATCAACACCTTATAGCAGAAAATGGAATTTTATTCTTTCTCTATCTTTTTTCTTCACTTTGAGTAGGTTTTGAGGCTTCTTTTGGTATGAAATAGTTAAAGAGACTTTTTAGTAGTTAAAGAGTTGTAGGGAATATACGTATGCTCAAAGCTTGGAAACCAAGATATAAGTATTATCCAAATTAATTACGATATTCATCACAGGTATTGTTTTTCTGATTCATGTAGATTTTTTTACAAAGGACTAAAATGCCATTAAATGATGTTGAGAAAAAAAATATTCTATTCATCATAGATTTGAATTATCCTACTATTTCTCATTCATATTTTTTCAACATAATAATACCTTAATATGTCTTTTCATACAATAATAATAATCAAATTCTATTTTCTGATTCGATATATAAACCATTTCACATGATTAACCCTAAGACTTGCTTGTACCACCTAATAGTGAAATTGCACCACATTTAAAAGTGTTGTAAAATGGGTTTATTTCACTCAAATTAGGATTTCCATTGGCCTAATCTATTCAAAAAAAAATCCATTAAATATGTGCCATAAATTCAAATCAACTACTGGTATGTTCACATAATATTGTTCTAAAAACTGTTAAAGAAGGTTGAAAGGTGGGATGCTCAAACAATTTACATACTACCTTACAAATGAATGAAGAATATACACAATAAAGTGTAAATTTGGTATTGCTATGAAAAACAATTTATGGACTGTGAATTATAATTTCACCCTGTAAGGCTAGAATTTCAAAATTCATCATTTATAATTATATATATGATAGAAGAAGAACTCCGGTCTCGGAAGGAGACCGGCGTGAATATAGTGTTTGTTCATTCTCTTCACTACGCATATGGCCACGGGACATAGGCTAGTGTAATAGAACTACTCCCCCCTCTCGAGGGTAAACACTTTTCTACACTAAGTGCTTCCCTAAACTAATTGCCTTAGAGACAACCGACATGTCATCTCCTCCAAGGGCTTTGTCGATCCCCATACAACGAGGCCTTGGGATCCCCCACCATACTTGGGTGGACTATGGTGGTAGGCACCACGCCGGCAAGAGGACTTGAACTCACAACCACCTCACCGGTGTGCCATGACCCAAACCACTACTCCAAGGCCATGGTGCTTTATATATATGATACATATAAATCACTTATAAAAATCATAGCCAAATACGTCATTAAATACATCAATGCATTTTTACAAATACAATGGCACATGCTACATAGAGTACATATGTAGAGTAAGCATTTCACATAATCAACCCCAAGACCTAGAGCTTGTAGAGTTTTCTTGATAGTAAATAGGATGGTCACCCAAAATTTCATATTGTATCTTGTGAATTAGCAATTAAACTGAAAAGATTCAAGTCAAGATGAAGTCAGCATAATGCTACGGCAAGTTAACGGGGTTGGTTCCAAATTAATGTTACATTCTATCATAATTTGAATACCATAAATCTTGAACTACCACTAACACTCAAATTCCTCTACAAAACATAAGTGACCTTGTTGAAATTCAACCAACTTTGAGCTGTGGAGTGTGAGGGCTAGCTCCAGCCGTAGAGTGGGAACTAGTGTAGTGAAGAAGCTGGAAGTCTTGGTTCATGAAATAGTTAAATGTGGGTGCATCCCAAAGGGGTAGTCTCATCTTTAATCCCTAAAGGACGAATTGTCCCCCCGGGGGACAAATCGTTCTTGGGTTGGTTCCTAAAAATCCATTTTTGAAGATGATTTTTTGAAATATTTAGTGAGAATAGGGATATGTGTTATCTTTCCAAGAAAAGTAATCTTTCTTTTTTTGGACTTACAGGGGAAAAGTTATGGTGCTTCAAACACAAAAAGCTCAACTTTTTTGGCAGCAGGGTAGGGTACTATAGAGATGAATAGTGGTACGGATAGAGTTGACAATCGCACTTTTTTAGGCGGGTAGCAGTGAAGGAAAGTTCTTAGCAACCTTCATAGTTCTTACTTTAAAATGCATATTCAGATCCAACAATATTTTTTAATTTGAAAAACAAAATTGGTTCCCTAAGTAAAGGGCCACTTTCTATACCCCTACTCGTTGTAGGTCTATTTCTCTTATCAAGATCAACTCCGTTACTTGTGAATTTTGGTGCACAAATACCAAACACAAGGTAAAACATAGATCCATCGAGTTTATGCAATGTGTAGAGAAAAAATATGTCACTGACATGAGTCAAAGTACGCTGATCTTGTCTAGGCACAATAGACAAGAATAATTTTGCACTCTTTAAATGCATGTATCTTTCAATCCGCACAGTCAAATTTTACGAAAGTTTTGGGTGACTTTCTCATGTAGTCTTCTTGAAGATCCTACGGTTGAAAATAGTAAATAAGTGTCAAAATAAGTCTAACAATATCTCATCTCCAAGTCGTAGTTTTAGGGTGGTTTTGGTGAAGAACGAGGCTCTGTCCTTCAGGGGTTTATAGCAAATGTTGCGCATAAGCTATGCAAGTGTTTGTGGGCGTAGTGAATTGTATTCCGATGTCGGAATTTCGACACTTCTTCCGATCATGGACCAATTCATGGATTATTTACACCCTAGCTTGGGCAATCTGAAAATGGGCGAATGGCACTGGTTTCCGACGTCGGAATAAGCTCAGTGCTCGGCCCAATTGAAGGTGCGTGTACAATAATACTGGCACACCTGGACATTGAGCTTGATATTCGGACATCGGATTTGAACTTGCTGTTGAAGATTATCATCCAACTCGTCTTGTTGGATCATGCAGCGATCCCAAAATCAATCTATGGAAATCAGCAGAAATGCTACTACCTGCACGTTGAAGGAGTTAAATAAGCTATTCAAGCACATAATATGTAGAGACACCTAGGTAATATCTTGTAAATGATCCATGATAGAACTAAGTGATACCTTGCAATATCCATGATATACATGTGTGATACCCATGGGTATCACTTGTGTTCGATACTTAACCATTTTAACTCTGAAGGTTGCTTCCGAATTGTAGTAGGGGAAAAAGATAATCAATCCCCAAAAGATCAAGGTGTTTTATAGTAGTGGAATCTCTTCTTCATTAAATTAAAACTGCCAAGATGAATGATTGGAGAATGTAATCGTAGAATCTCTTTTAAAACTTACCGTATATGAGATCATGTGGTAAATATTATGTGAAATTTGACAGTACGGATAAAAAGATAGTTGCATTCAAATGAAGAATTTTGTCCCCCAAAGGAATACTTGGTCCATTGGCCTCATTCGGACTTCTTCAGTGTGGTAGAATTTCACAACAATGTGCGAAGTCAATTTGAACCGTGAACTACCCGCAAATCATTGTAGTCATTTAGCCCTTCAATTAACCCCTAAATTCCCATGACAATTTCACACCAGAAACACCTCAAATCTGTTGATTCTAGTGTAATGAGTAAGGAAGGAAGTAAAACCTTTCATTTCTAGTTCTAAACATAGGATCTCAATTAAGGCTTGTCATGTAACATACACACAAAATTTCATAGACTTTGACCACACGGATTGGAAGATTATAATAGTGTGTGAAGTAGAGGAAATGTTCATTTTCTTCCCAGCGTTGAGTGGATCAGCAGACTTTGACTCCACTTGTGTCAAATTTATGCATTTCACAAGGTCTAAATTCTATACCATCATGTTGAGTATGATTTTAGTTCCTTGTACTACAAATCTTAGAGGTAGAGAAGGGGTGTAGCATATTCAAAAAAATTATTCATGAAGTGGAGGTTCGGAAATTGCCGATTCATGTTATATTTTTCTGTGAACTCAATATGTTTTAGAATGATGATCCAAACGGTCAATAAGAAGGTTTACAACACATGTTGTTGTGAAAGAAATAAAAAGTGAAAAATATGAAGATCTCAAAGTTTTATGTAGAACAGAAGAAGTTTTTTGGTACCTTGACCGACAACGTGTGGCAATGTGTGAAAATGTTTGACTTGGGTAAATACTCTTTTTTTCACTAAAGACAAGATATTTCTTTTTGACAATATGAAAGGAAATAACATTACCTGAAGCTATTGAAAGTCTCATATTCAAAAGAGTGTCCTAGCAGATGCTTTTGGAATTGCCCGACGTACCCTCTCTCCCCATTTGAAATTCAAAACCCTATAACTTTTCATTAAATATCGGATTTAGGAAAACATTGGACTCACATGAGGCTATTAGTGATGTCCATCTACGGTAAAAATTTCAAAGAAGAATGTTATATATTGACACCGTAAGAACCTGTCCAAACCTTCAAGAGTCCTCTGAGGGGACTCTTGGGAATTTAGGGGTTAAATCGATGCACTTATCTAGCCCTTTAGTTAATATACCAAATCCACTCAAATACAAGAATTACGGGGCAAAAGACTGTGGACTCACCAAACCACCCTTCTTCTTGTGCTGAGCTTTAGTTTGGTGTAATTTACACACGATATAAGAATCATGGGAACATTTCCCAGCATCAGAGAGGACCCGGATCTTCCACCTACTGAATGTTCTGACAGCTCAGGAATTCAACACACAGAGACCAAAATCAAGCCATGCGTACTTTGGGGTCATGACATTTTCCGATATCGGATTCGGGGCCCGAACGATGGCAACCGACTCACTACATTAGTACCCATCCAGGGAATCATGACGGTGCATTCATTACAGCTTCCTTTTTTTTTTATATAAACAAAACAAACCAGGTTTGATTGCAGAAAAGTCACAAGTACAGACCGGAGTGCCAGTTCCGGCAACACCAAAAAGACTCAGGACTCCGAACTAGTATGAAACTCTTTGACCCAGACAATGTGATCGCCTTGAACGCTACATGGCAACTCATGACAGCCCCAAGTGGAGTCGAAAAGGTTGGCTGCCTTGTTTCTGCTAGCTTCGGTGTTGGCATTGAGAACTCCATTCATTACAGCTTCCGTGGCATCCAACCAGTGATTCCTAAACTGGGTAAAATCAATTGAAAAGCTACAAGAAAAAGCTGGCTGTATTAGGACACTGAAAATTCGAAAAAAAATAGTGAGATTTAGACGGAATATTGACTAACATAATAAGTATTTAGTCACCTTCTGAGGTGGATTTAAGATTAAAGTCACAATCCGCCAAGCACTTTCACAGCAGCGATTTCCGATGTCGGATCTTGCACGAGGCCCACCATCCAGGGACCACTTTCACCACAAAGTACCATAAACAGGAACTGGAGATGACTACGACGACCGAGCCACAAGTTCCGATGCCGGAAAACCAGTCACTCTGCACGCCCTTCAAGCGTGTTATCACCACCACCGCCAGCCCCTGAGTTTTGAGTGTTTAGTGTCTAGCTACCAGCACTTTAAGGTGTGATCGATTCAAGTTCCTCGCTCTCACTTGGTCTGCTGTTTGTGGGCTATCAGCCATGGCTCTGTTGCCGACTCTGCTCCTTATTCTGACCCCTGCACGAGTTTTATGCTCAGTGCGTGTGGCCCTTAAAGGCGTTTCATTGAGTGTTGATTCAGGACGTTGTAACTGAGCCGGCCACTCTGAAGCTATGGCGGGCGCTGATATCCCGAATTTATACCACCTGCTGGGAGCTGTGTCTGGGGAATACCTTTCAGGACTGGATTATAATGCCATGGCCATGTCTGAGGGTGCCGGTACCTCAAGGGAAGCGCCAGCTCTGCACCCACCTGCTCAAGTTTCTGTGCCACGAGTGTACGGAGGCTTTCCAATGGGGTTCGGATTCGTTGCTTTCAGAGCGCCCGACCTCACTTCTACACAACACATCGAACCTGTCGGTAAGCTGGACTGACGCGATTTTGGATGACTGAAATTTATTAAGCACTTTGTGTTACGATCTTTCAGTCTAGGACTCCTGTGAAAATTTGCTGTCGGAAAAGTTCTGAAAACGTGAGACTAAATCTATTCTTTGTTGAGTGAGCACTAATTTTCTGGTTCGTTGGTAAAGAAGCTGTTGAACAATCCATGGCCACCATTCCACAACACTTCGCCTTGCATGTTGTGATGTTGAACTCCGTTGTCTTACCTGTGACCTATAATCGCCACCATATCAAGCGTCTGAGGAGAAACCTAATTTGGGACGGAGGTTTGTTTATCGGATCGTATGAGGACTAACACAGAGGGTCACATGCTTTCTAGGTGCCTCGCACGAAGAAGACGAGCCTCGTATTCCTAATTTGGAGTTAAACTTTGGAACGTATGAGGTCACTCCAGGCAGACAAGAACATCAACAACACTCTGGCGATACTACCAGTGTGGACAATGTCCAAGAACGTGACATCCTGACCTTTCCTGAAGGGGAAGATGATGCTGTGACTATCACTGGTAGAGATCTGGAGGGTCTACAACCTGGGGGGTTTCTCAGTAACAACATAATCGACTTCTACATCAAGTGAGTGGTCCAGCCCTTGGTATCTACAGAATCCATTTATGCCTGTCGTCCACTATGCTCAGTCACTTGCTGAAGGTAAGCTTGGATATCTATTAGTTCTTATACGGAAGCTGTGCCGTTCTGATTGCAGGTTTCTGAAAAGGAAACTCTCCTCAGAGGCCAGAGCGCGTGTATATTTCTTCAAGAGCTTCTTTTTCGCAAAACTTTGGCCGGATAGCAGGTCGAGTGCAGAGATCCAGGAACTGTGTAGAGTTGATTTCGACGGAGTGCGGAGGTGGACTGGGGAAGTGAATCTGTTCGAGAAGGACTACGTTTTCATTCCTATCCTGAGAAGGTTAGAACTTGTGATTCCAGAGCTGTGTTCTATGACCACATTGAGCTTCAGCATTGAGTTGGAAGAAACTTCACATGTTGTGCCGTATTGAGAAGTGTATGTGCATGTAGGAACTGCGGTTCGAATGGGCTGTATATAGGCTATTTATAAGTTATTTTGTTAGTTTTTAATGACTAACTTCGATTCATGGCAGGTCACATTGGAGTCTCATCATCGTGTGTCATCTGAATGGCCTGACTAATTCCGGTGGTAAGCATGACCTTCATTGAAATGCTTGTCATGCTATTGAGTGCTCGTTTGCTGTCCCTCTCACGCAATCCGTCATAATGGTGCTCTGACAGACAAAGGAATGGGATCACCTTGCGTGTATCATCTAGATTCGGTTAAAGGGCAGCACGAAAGCTTCGAAGACCAAATCCGGAGGTAAATGTTTGGATAGCATGGTAAATGGAGACCCCGTCTTGTTTGTGGTCTCTTTTTGCAGGCTATGGTTGATGCTTTTTGCTGTTCGAGATGATTTGGTTCAACTTTGGTCAAGGTCTCGGGGTAGTCATTTGGCCAAGCATGTGCTAGCCCTTTGAAACCTTGATCCTGAACGCGACATTGATTTTGGTCCTGGCCTCTGCTGAGAATCACATATAGATGAAGCATCCTCTGGAATTTTCATACTTACTGCACGAACTCATCAATCAGTAGATTCGGTATAATCGCTTGTGCTGTACAATGCTTCACTAGTCTATGAGAAGTAGGCACAGTGCACGTTCTTTGAATGATAACATGCCTTGCTTGCGACCGACTCTCTTCATATGCGTGATGACCTGTGCAGTTATATGATTCAAGCGTGCATGAAAAGGTACCGAGATTCAGACGACAGGGATCGAATAATCCTTGGTTTAGCTTGCGAGATGAAGTTTGAACGAGCTGAGGTACGGAAAATCTACGGCATTGAAATTGGCATGTTCTGTTGGTAATGCGGAGGCTTGTTAGAGAGCTTTGACAATGAACTTTTCAGTAATCGAACTTCTACCGTCTGACTCGCTGCCTCTCAGGTTCCACAACAATGCAATGGGCACGACTGCAGTGTGTACCTCTTACACTATGTTGAAGTCTTTCTCCGTGCGTCCACTTCTCCTCACTTCAACTTTGCTGCTACTTCAAATATTTGGGGTCCAGATTTCGCAGAAGAGGCTTCTTCGAAGAGGTGGGATATCCAAAGCCGCATTTCAGAACTGAGTAAGAATCCGCAAGGGCAGCTTAGCAGGCCCATGGACATTCATCCCAGGCCTCATCCAAGAGCATCAGATGCTCCCAACCCATATGCTGGGCGACAATCTTCACCTAAACCTCATAACATGTCACAAAGTAAACTGAGCAAGAAGTGGAAGGAGGGTGAGACTTCACTTCTGCTGAGGCGCATGGTAGAAGGACGCCGCATCCGCAAGGGGACCGGAGGTGCTACACATTGGGAGCTCATCTCTCAGGTCATCAAGACCGAGCTGGGATGCATAAGAACAACAGATGAGTGCCGTCGGCGATATGACACTTTGCTGAAGGCCTACAAGAAAGTTGAGAAGACTGGGAAGTCCTTCTGGGATACGACGAAGGAAGAGCGAGCGGAGTTGAATTTGGCCACGCCCTTAACAGACGAATGGTGCAGAGCTATTGATACTATCTCCCGCCAACGCAAATCAGGTACTGCAAAGTCGCGGAAGCGGGCCAAGCGTAGTCCCGACGGTGAGGATGATATGCCTTCTGGCAATCCAGCACCACCTCGAATCCGGTCGGGTAGCCCTGCTGGAGGGATACAATCCCAGAAACAAGTTGTAAGTTCTGTCTGACCTAGTGGTTGCAAGTGTTCATGATGTTATCCTGCGGATTGATGTGGTGGAAGAAAGGATGGGTGGTGTTGTGTCCAATTGGTAGAAAAAGAATCTGGTCTTCAATCTAGGACTAGACGCCGGTCGGAATCGCATCTATTGCCACGTAACGTGAGGGTGGTGTTACTCTTGGAGTGAGAATCATGGTTGTGAATGCACCTGCAAGTACGTTCTGAGAGACTTATTGGCTGCTGTCGTTGGTTGGTTTGGTGCAGGCCATACCCGGATTCAGCACTTTACGTGAAGAACTGAGATTTACGATTCTCAATTTGATTCAGTTTGCTGTCAAGCGTATTTTTTCCGACCTTGAAATATTTGAGTTGGAAGAAGTTTGTCGAATGTTGGCAATCGTGGAAGACCGAAAGCCGTGGGAGATTCGCAGAAATGTAGGTCCACGTTACTGGAGTTTTGATTTGACAATGGTCGTTTTGAATCATGCATTTGACACCATATGCACGATCATATGAAAGAGAACATATGATTGAGGTCACACAGTTTAGTGGCTGACTAATCATCATGCTGTAGGATTATAGAAGCTCTGGCTGCTACGTGGATGTCCTATTGTAGGTAGTTGTGATGCTGGAGAGCTCATACTGTGAGGTTTATTGTGGTGCAGATATATGAGCTTTCGGAGCGCAAACTCGTGGACCTCAGCCGAGGTGAGGGATCGTATTGGGAGAAGGAATATTTGGAAGAGGACAGGTTACGGGTGTTCAAGAAGTTTGGAAAGAAAGTGTTATGCAAGAATCGCGGTTTGGACATTTACCTGAAACTGTCGAGGAATAATGACATTGTTTCTTTAATTCATGAAACGCCAGCTTCGGTGTCTGTGCAGCAGATCAGAGTGCTGATTGTGTGGGGATGTTCTAAACTCGAGGAGGTAGATTTGAGTTGTTTTCCCGAGCTGCGCTGTCTCTTAATCCACTTGTGTAAAGAGCTAAGGTTGGTAACAGGGTGGGAAGCGGTCACAAAACTCGGATGGCTTCAAATATCGGCGTGTGGGTCTTTTGCTGAATTTCCTTTGCAATACCTTCCTGCTCTGAGAGAGTGTAGGGTTGGTAATTTTAATTCAGCAGGGATGTATTCAGTGCCTAATGACTTTAGGCAATGTGTTCGACTACGGAGTCTAGAGATCTGGTCTACTCAATCCTCGGCATTGAACAAGATGGATCTGAGTATGTTGAGGTTCTTGGAAGTCTTGACCCTGAATTTGTGTGATGCCTTGACGAGCGTCCAGGGTTTGAGTGGATTGCATTCCCTGACAACACTTGACGTTTCATGGTGCAAGGGGCTGAAAAGGGTTCCAGAGTTAGGCTGCTTGAAGGCTCTCACTCGCTTGGATATGAGTTACAGTGGTGTTGAGGAGATTCCAGGAGTGCAGGAATTGTATTCGCTCACTTCACTGGACCTTTCTGAATGCCGTTCATTGAAAGAATTGCCATTCTTAGGTCATTTGAAGGCTCTTGCATTCTTGAAAATACGCGAGACTGGTGTGGAGGAGATCCGAGGCGTGGAAGACCTGGTTAGTTTGAAAATTTTGGAATATAGTGCTTCAAGACTGAAGTGGCTGCCAGATCTGCATCACTTGCCTCATTTACAAACGGTGGTAATATGGACTTCTCCTTTGAGTGAAATGGATACGTCACTGTTTCTTCATGGAAGTGAAGTAAATTTTGGTTCTAGTAATGCCGAGAAGATGGTCTTTGTTACTGAGATTAGTGATATTAGTGACACTGAAACAGTTGACTTTGATGATGATTATTGTTAATCTTTACTACTGCATCAAATGATATCAATTTCTTTCCCTTAATAGAGGACTTGTGCCTATTGGAAACATAGAACCTGAATGATGATCTGAAGTCAGATATAATTATGCACTAATCCAATGAACAAAATATGAGATGTTTCTTGTAGCAATCAAAGAATTATATGACATCTAATCCCTAAAGGATAATTTGTTGCATGTGAAACTTTTGTTATTTATGTCGATTTCTATATTATTAATTTGTAATACACTTAAATTTTTGTGAAGATGTAGCACAATTATTTTATATTATTTATGTGTAGCACCTTAAGAACAATAAGTAAGCTATTTTTAGTACAATTCATTTGGATTTTGGATAGCTTAGTAATACATCTTTGGACCTCAAGATATATTTATACAAATAAATAGTATTATTTTCTTTGAAATTTGTCAATGAAACAACTATTTCATTTTGAAGCATGTCAGAGGTTTTTACAGGCTATCTAGTAGGAGAGGAGAATTTTTAATTCCTCATTATGTAAAAACCAAAGAGTTTGGTTGTGTTGAGATTCTCTTTTCCAATTTAAGGTGTTGTTTGAACTTTTGTTTTTGTCCATTTGATTCACATCACGTAAGCAATTACATATACATATGAAAATCTAAATTTATATTTGCAATATTTAGAACCTTGTTTTGCCACCAGTGTTTTGAAAATCCTACACCGATATTCTCAAATTGCATGTAGATTTTTAGAGATGCTCTTTACTATTTTAGACCAAGATCTAAATATGATTTGGAGGATGGATTGTAATCATTTTTCTATTAGTTCTAATCTTTGCACAAGAGCAAGCAACTTTGAAGCTTCTCTTGGTGCAAAATAATAAGGGAGCTTTAGTGGTTAAAGAGTCTTAGGGATGGAATGGTGTTAGGGATTATAAATAGGGAAATGGAAATGAAGTATCATCAAAACTTATTGATATAGAGTGTTCTTTAAGTCTATTTACCTACAGTGTTGTTCTTTAGATTTGTTTAAGATGTTGTCACAAATGAATTCTATGGCATCAATGGACTCATTAATCAAATGATGAGTGGTGACCTAACAAAGCCCATCCTACATAATTGAAGATAAATGATTTATGCCTATTTTTATTCATATTTTTATAACACGATAATATCTTCAACTTTACAATGTATATATTTTATAATTTCTTAATTTGTTCCTCAAAAACATTTCGTGGTCAACTCCTATGTGCTATAGTAACTAAATTTAATAATTGCACCAAGAATAAAACATGCTATAAAATGGGCTGAAAGTGTCCAATTTAGTAAATATTTCTACAACCTAATCTACTTAGAATTAGGTTTCATCAAGGATGTGTCATAAGATGATTTGAACTATGTTTGCTTAATTCCCAAAACGCTAAATAACGTTGAACAATAGGTATGCTTAATCAATTTACAAAATTACCACATATACAAATTTACATTAAAATGCACAATAAAAGTATGAACTTGGAAGGATGATACAAAAGATAGATTATGAATTATGAACTTTAGATGGATCCCATTTAGATGGATTTCAAAAAACCATCATTCATGATTTGAAATGATATAAAAGCAATAAAAGTAATAAACTTCCACTCATACTACTAAAATCATAATCCGCGCACTGAACCACGCAGCCATCAATCGCGTTGTCAACCTTGGAGTAAACTATAGGAACGGTGCAGTCAACCGCGCAATCAATTGCGTTGCCAACCGTGCAGTGAATCATGTTACCTTTTTTTTTAATATAGTTTGTAATGTAAAAACTACATTAAAATGGTTGGACTAATACGTTGCAAAGCATTAGCTTGAGTTTGTGGGTGTGACAAATTTGCATTTGTGTGTTGCAATTTGTGCTCTTGATTACAAATTTGACATTCAAAATATTTTTTGAGTTAAGCACTAAAAGATTGAATTGTATATTATGAGTTGTAAACTTGGAGTGAAATAGTTGTGAAGTTGGAGTTGTGATCTTGGAGGTTGGCATACAAAGTTGGAGTTGCAAAATTGCATATTCGAGTTGTGGAGATTGAAATTACAAGTTTTGAGGTGAGATTGCAAATTGAGTTTGTGGGTGTGTGAATTTGAGATTGTAGTTACAAGTTGAGTTTGTGGGTGTGTGAAATTCGCATCTGTGTGTTGCAATTTGTGCTTATGCAAAATCAATTTGAAACTCTTGATTACAAATTTGACATTCATAACATTTTTGAAATTCCATGCTAAATTGCAAAACATCTAAAACCTAATTTTTTTGTTTCTATTCTATTTTATTCTATTACATTATTAAAATTCATGCATAGGTTTCAAAGACATATTTATATTTTATGTAGATTGTTGTTACCTTTCGTTTTTTATATTTTGTGATATAAAAACTACATTAAAATGGTTGAACTAATGCGTTGCAAAGCAAGCGCCAACTGCTAGTCATTCATTTAAAATATCAACCAATTATCAATTAGTTTCAAATTTTAGTGTAATTGGTACTTAATATATCATTTTGTGTTTAAAATTTGATATCAATTATCAATTAGTTCAAATTATAGAAGTTTTGTTTTGTTTACCCTTGCCACACTTAATATGTCATTTTGCATACTTTTTAGATGTTATACTTTACTTATTGAATTTCTAAATTAAACTTTCCAAAATTCAAGCAAATTGTAAATCACTGCAAGAAGATTGTATTTTTAGCCCATCATTATTTATTCCAACTAAAGATACTTAATAGAGCGCTCTCTCATGAATTTTCAAAATTCTTCTTCTGATGTTCGTTTTATAAACAACAATAAAAATGATATTCAATCAATGAAATCTATGACATGTGGTTGAAATCTAGGAGCTCTACAACAAAACGTGTGTATTTTGTAAAACTGCATAAAATTCTTACAACACACATATTATCACATTTTTAGTTCGTAAAGAAATCCTCCAAGTAAATAAGGTTGAATAAACAAACCATTTTAATCTATACTGTATTTTCTTGTTTATTTGATATCATTTCATATATGATTCTAGGTTTTTGTTTCTCATGTTGTCCCTCTTTGAATGGAGATCTTGAAAGTAAATCATGACCAAAAGAAACTAATAGAAAAACAAAAAAATAATTATCAATAGAGGAACGGATCAAGGGAGATTTTGAATAAATAAGAAGAATAGAGAATGGAGAAAAACTAGAAAAGAAAGGATAAACCGAGCTTCTTAGATTTAAAGACCCAGATGTTCTAAAAGGCTAACTTTTCATATTTCAATTAAACAAAACATTGCAATAGAGCAATATAAAACAAAGTAATAGGATGCAATGTAAGATGTCATTTACAAAATACCATACAATATGCAAAATATACTACATAAACCCACTTTTTATGAAGTATGGTCCTTTTTAGTTAAGTGCTTAAGTCAATAAGCAATGATGCATAGTTGGTGAGCACTTCATATTGATAGACATGAATGGCTTACCTAAACCTCTAAGGGCACCATATGTCATTCTTTTGACAATTTAAATGACTAAAACTACAAGAGAATGTTTGTCCTTCATCCACTCTTGAATTTCAATGGAATTTGTTGAGTTGGATTCGAATTCAAGTCTAAATTGTGCTTTAAAACTCTCAACTCAATCCAATATCTTCTGAAAATTTGGCAAGCATTCTTGAACACGGGGATAGGCTCGTTTTGGGATATTTCCCCTTTATAAGGATTTGGTTGTTTTTTGACAATACAAGAGCATTTTGATTTTGCTACTAACCAATTTTCCATGAAATTGTTTTGTACAAACATGATGGTCTTAGGACAATTCTTTCCAATTTTGTAAGGGAAGGTTGTCTTATTGAAAAAGATTTGATTTTAGTATTTATATTTTAAAGTGTCAACAACTAAATGTCAAGACAAAATGTTCACAATGAAACATTTTGATCCTCTGATTTAAATGACATGATGAATTCAAATATGATCCACATCATCTATAACAAATACCACAAGTCTGTATAGTTGAAATTTTCACATCCAAAATTTATTACCACCTACAACACTTCAAAAGCTTTGTAAGTGATTAAAAGCCTTGGTCTTCCAAAGATGAAATCCATATATCGTTGAGCGGTTGCAAGGTGAATTTGGTGAATTATGATATTTAGCATTTCTAGCATATTTAGTGTGAGTGTTGTGCATTTACATTGTCAATGATTGCAACTATCAATTGGTAATACTACATTCACTGTGATAGTTTCAGTTGGTGTTTCACTTTTTCTTTTTATTCCAAAATTAGTATAGATATATGTTATTAATGTGTCTCATGCTAAATACGTTTGAGTATCAACATGGAGCGGAGATGGCGTCATTGACAAAATCTGCATTAGTATTCACCTTGCACTATTAACCATATTTGTTATATTGGTGGTTTCTTCATTTCCAATTGTGTTATATTTTCATAACCTTTATACAATTTTTTCTACATAAATCATAAATAAAACATGCTTTATTGCGTCACCACAACATTATATGTTTAGAATATGGTAAAATGAAATGAGTCTTTCCAAAATATTCAAATATCACTTTAGAATATGCATGTTAGAAGATTTGTACAAAAGTATTTATGGTATTAAAAATTGCCAATATAAAAGAATTATCCTTAAAGATTAGAAGTGACAATTGGAGATTCGATTGTGTGCTCTAAATGCACAATAAAGTTCATCATTTATAACTTACCAAAGCCATTGAAGATGTTGAGAGTTCCATGAGTATCATGTAATCTTACAATATGAAGACAAACAAAGACCATTACTACCTACTATTGATTGATAGAAACTCAAATATTGAACAATAATCCTTATAATAATTATTTTTGTACATTTTCCTCTTCATCAAATTTTCAAGAAATTGGAAAGAGTATATTAAAGCATGTAGCTTTCCTTCATAGTCTTTTGTGATTTTGACTTATCGTGACATACATTCACACAACTTGTCTCCAAGATTGTTCTTCAATGTACAGTACCCACCAATAAGTATACGTTCATGAACGTTTCCACACTACATTGCTGCCAACTTTGACACCCTCCAGAGGGCTAAAAAAATGTCATTTTACCATGAAATTTTTGGCACAAGATCATTTCTATGTTGACAGCATGTGTGCCAAATTTCAAGGCCAGAAGATGAATATAGAAAAAGATATACCAAATTTACCAACATGTGTAGTTGTAAGCCATTCACTACTGCCAATTTTGACACCCTCTTGAGGGCTGAAAAATTGATATTTTACCATGAAAGTTTCATCAAAAGATCACCTCTATGCTCATAACATGTGTATTAAATTTCAAAGCCATGTGATGAATACAATAATAGATACACAAGATTGTTTCTCATAGTTACACATGTTGGTAGATTTTGAATATGGGTTTCTTTATTCATCTTCTGGCCTTGAAAATTGGCGCACATGTTATATTCATAGAAGTGATCATGTGTTAAAAATTTCATAGTAAAATAACAATTTTTCAAACCTAGGGAAGGTGCCAAAGTTGAAATGGTACCCTTGGTTGTTTGTCACAATTAGCACGTTGGTAGATTTTGAATTTTTTCTTTTCTATCGTGGATATTCTAGACTTGAAATTAAGCACACATGTAATCAACATAGAGATGGTCTCATGTCCAAAATCTCATGGGAAAAAATATAGAACTCAATCCATGGGAGGGTGTCAAATTTGGCAAGAGTGAAATGTTTCTCACAACTACACATGTTGGTAGATTTCAATTTTTTTTTGCTATGTAGGTATTCTCGCCTTAAAACTTGGCACACATGTATTCGATATAGAAATGGTTTCATGCCAAAAATTTCATGCGCAAAAACAAAAGAGTTAATCCTTGGGAGTGTGTCAAAGTTGGCCAGGAGTGAAATGTTTCTTACAACTACACTCACAACTACACATGTTGCTAGATTTTAAATATGTCTCTTTGTGTGGATGTTTTAGACTTTAAACATGTAATAAACAGAGAGGCCGTCCCATGCCAAAAATTACATGGGCAAAAACAAAAAAATTCAATCCTTGGGAGGGTGTCAAAGTTCGTAGCTATGAAACTTTTCTTAGTGCTACCCATGTTGGTAGATCTTGAATATCTTTTTTTTAATTCAACTTCCGACCTTGAAATTTTGCACACATGTTATCAACGTAGAAACAATCTTGTGCCAAAAATTTCATGGTGAAATGACAATTTTTCAGCCTTTAAAAGGGTGTCAAAGTTGGCAGCAGTATAGAGTGGAAACGTACGTATGCAAAATGAACGTATACTTATTGGTGGGTACTGTACATTCCTTTGTTTGCGGTATGTCGTTCTATTTTCTTTAGAACAAATGGTTGTCATGATGCTTGAACTTCTTTACACCTACCAATTATGATTAACATTTGTATTGTGAATTCATAACTTTGATTGCAATCTTAGGTGAAGCAAAATTTCAAACAAGAGAATGCAATATGTATTCTTTTATTTTATTGACACTATGTAATTTCTTTTCCATTTGAGAGCAATATCATGGCACTCTCATGGCGCTCTCAACATGGCACTCTTCTAGAGATTTGATTAGATATACTACATCAATAACTTCCAATTGATCAATGATTTCAATATCATGTTTAATTCTTCTATTGTAAATTTTTTTTCCCTTGATGCATGAATGTAGAGATTATTGTAAGTTTTTGATGTCACCCTCATGAGTTTTATACCATTTAAAATAAATGTGGCATTCAAACCATTTATATTCACTTCAAATCCACCTTTTGGTGTTGATCACCTGAATTCGAGCTTTGTGATTGAAAATCTTCATTCAAAATTTATGATTAAAATTCAAATCAAAACATGAAAGGCTTAAAGCTTATGTGTCTGACGTTTGGTGTGAGGAATCTTAATTTGTATATGATGTAATTCATATATGTGATTTAAACAGAATTATGTTTAATGTGAATAAAGGTAAAGTAAAATTTTAAGATCTACAAGTTGAATTACATTCTTTTTGTGTTCCTAAATAGAAATTTCATCTAATTTTTATTAATCCACAAAGATTATCTAAAAAGTGGCTACAAATTTTGGCCATGAACTATTTTGCATTGATGATGCTTAACGCTCCCCCTACACAATTTTCTAGGTATTCATGGTCCTGATATCCGAAATGACCAGAGCCTATACAAAAATATTTCGACCATTCAGGTGAATTTGTATGATGTTAATTTTACTATGATTTTCAAACACTTTTTTTTGATGAGGTGAGGAATCCTACAAGCTCAATGGAAATATATTATTTTCTTAAATTGGATATTGGAAAAAAATTGATGCATAAAATAGATTTTCATGTCGTTGCAATGTTCAAGCAATCATCTTCTATTGTTTCCTATGAGGTTTGGTGTGACAAATAGCTAGTATTATTCTCTATGAGATTTTTTTTTAAAGAAGACCACTATATAACAGAAAAACCCACTTCAAATGGATTGAAAGTTTTAAAGCTTTTCAAGCAATATGCATTAAAAAAAATCTTCTTTAATCCATTAAAATTGGAAATTTTAAAATTTTAATTTGTCCATTCAAGAAATACCATTATGCTTTTCTATAGTTGTTTAGATTGTACTTTAAGATAGATCTCCACCCTCAAAATGTTCTAGACTCAATGGTGGGACAACCATACACTTTATTCACATTGGCCTCTCTTCATAAACCAAAGTTTCCTTTTCTATTATTGGTTAAAAATATTAAATTGATATTATAAATAGGTGTAAGAAGATCCAAATTGGAATTTTTACTTTTATGAATCAATTCTAAAAATGCTACCCTAATTTGTGAAAACTAAATCTTGCATGTCAATAATTAACACAGTCTTCTTTGTAATTCTCATCTAGAATCAAAGTGAAAGAAACACTTTTGACCATGGGATAATTCAAAAATATTGATCTTAATATATTGTAGAGCCTCCTCAAAAGTCCTTTTTAATTCAAAGAGTATAATCATCCAATCCATTTATTAAAAATTTATATATAATTCATTTGTTTGAATTACCTATTATTCAAGTTTGAAATTTTAGTTCACAACAAAAATTATGTTCTAAATTTTCTTTTACTATTTAACCTTAATTTTGATAATTTTGGAGCATTTATTATTGGATTATGTCATAACCTCTTAAAACTTAAAGAGGAAAATCCACTTTGCACCCTAAGGAGACATTGGTTCAACACTTCAACATCAAAATGGATTTATATTTATCCCTATCCATTTGACACCTTGAATATTCTTTAAATTCTAAAAATTCTAGTATTTCTTAAAATTGTGCCTTAACTTCACCATCTTATTGTATACTTAGGCATGCTGCAATTGAATAAAAATTCATAATTTTAGAAGTAAATTCAAAAGTTTGAACAAAGAAATTCTAAGTTATTTTTTGACGAACTAACATCAAAGTATGATATATGCAACCTAGAACCAGACTCCCAATTTTTTCTCTCTATATAATAGAATTCACTCAAAACTCTACAAAGCTATCCTGTAGGTACTACGGTATCATGATCGCTTGAATTTGGTTACAAGTTGTGATTTGTGAAGAGTGATGTGCGGAGTTTGTTGCCTTTGAAGGCTGGAGAAGGTTCTAAATGGGTTCAAGGAGGCACAATAGGCTCTCCAACTCCAACAATTGGGAGAGATTTATAAGCACCTTGAGCTAAAACAATTGAATTCAAAGAACTCCAAATAAACCATTCTATTCATATGCTTGCTAGCTTAAAATATCCACCAAGTCGAAGACATAGTGCTTGAAATTTGAGATGAAAGAGGTCAAATAACCTTTGACATACAGAGTAGCAGGAGTTGCAACTTCTTGCTGCATGAAACACCACCAAATTGATGTGCTCTCCCACAATCTTTCATTTGTACATTGAATTTCAAATGTCATACATTGCACCCACATGTGTTACTATGGTTGTCAAATTACATAGCCATGGAGAAACAATGAACCGTGATGCAAAGAAGATGCTCATTGTAAACCTACTACTTGACATAAAACGAGAACCACAACATGCTCTCTTTTGTCTGCAATCGCCATCAAGTCACCAAAACTGCGCATCAATAACATAGAGCCTGTACACATCGCCACAACTTGTGGAAATCTCTTCATCAAACAAGAGAGCTCACAATCATGTAAGATGTCTCTCCATGTCTAGGAACCCAAAACTCTCACAATCACCATACAAAATTTGCTTCCTGCAGTCCAAAGAGACAACCACCAAGATAGTCGAAAAAGGGCTCGAAGCCATTCCAATTACACTGATGAAGCTTAGGGTATCCGAATATAAAACGGGTATATAAGGTAAATAACAAGTATTTGATTTTTGCATTTACATAGAAGTACATAATTGTGGATTGCCCTTGCCATGTCGGGGAGGACGGGAGTTCTAATAGTTTTCTAAATAATTCTATACAGCCCCTAACCTCTTATAAATCTAACTAGTCTATTGAAATGATTTAACTTTGACAATTCGATTTGAGTTGTCTTAACCCCCAAAGGAATTTGACTATGTTTCACCAAAACGAGTCCAAAATTGCCCCTATAAGATGAGATATTATAAGATTAGTTCAAACAACATTTGCTATTTTCAACTGTAGAATCTTGAAGTTAACTACTACAAGAAGACACTCAAAACATTTCGTAAACTTGGACCACATGAATTGTAAGATACATGCATTTACAGAGTGCTTCATGGTTTTTTTCTTTCATGTGTGGACATGCTTAGTGTACTTTGACTCAAGATAATGGCATATTTTTCCACTACACATTGCATAATATTTTTGGAGTATATTCCACCTTGTATTAGGCCAGTACACGCCAAAAATCACAAATAATGGAGGTGTTTAGGATAAGAACAATGGACTTTCAATGACTAGGGGAATAGTAAGTAGCCATTTACTAAGGAAATGAATCATTATGGTGGATAAAATCATCATGCCTTCTTGTGTTGCAAGCTTTTTTCAATAATAAGTTAAATACTTAACTTGTACGTGGTTTTAACCTCTAAAGGACCAAATCTCCTTGGGTGGGCGTTTTCCAATACGGGTAGGTTCCTATTAACTTAGATTTGAGCATAAATTTCTGATTTTTTTATGAAGATGAGACATAGTAGTAGCTCCGTGGGAATATTTTTTTAATCCACATCAGACCTTTCTTGAAAAAGTTATTATGTTCTATGTGCAAAATTGGGGACTCCAGTCAGCTCCAAACTTTTTGCTAGAAGTTTCTATTGACATTTTAATTTTTCATACATACAAATTACTTTCTTCGGTAATGTCATAAAAAATTCTTGTCTTTAGTGGAAACAAACATTTCAACTCTAGTCAAACAAATTCACACATTGTCGGACAAGGTACCAAAAAACTTCTTCTTATCCACATAAAATTTAGAGATGTTCATATTTTTTACCTTTTTATTTGTGGTGAAAACCTTCTTATTGACCGTTTGTGTTATCGTTACAAAACAAATTCATTTCACAGACTTGAAGGTACGCTTAGCAACCTGAACCCTTTTTTCGAAACAAGGTAAAATTGAATTTAGAAGCATGTCTCACGTATCTGCAGAATTCTCACAAATTTTTGTTAGGGTTAGAAATTCAGCTGGTCAAGTGTTGACACCTTGAGTAAGGTTGGCGAGGAACTGATGCACTTGGTGATCTGAATTCGGCTTTGTGATGTGAATTTGGCAGGTGTTGATATTCAAGGTATTCTACATAGCATGCAAAACTCAATCACAGAAGCTGCATAAGTTCACATGCTATGTGAGCCATAATTTGTAGTATGCTTTTTTGATGTCATAATCGGTTGTAGATGATGGCACCATGTTCAGCCTGACCACGCAAAAATTCATTAGTGGCCCTGTTTGCAAGCGTCAAGTCCAAGTTTAGTTGTTGAAAATAACAACTTCAATAGTTTAAAACATTAGAAAATGATCAATTAGTTGAAGTCCAAGTATAATTGATTTAAAAACAACTTCAATAGGATATTTGGTTCGTGTTAACCTTGCTATACTTTGTATGTCATTTTGTATACTTTTTATATGTTACACTTTCAATTATTCATTTTCTCAAGAGTTAACTAAAAACATCATATATTTTAACTAAAAACATCATTTTTATAACTAAAAGTATTTAATAATACCTACTCTTATGAATTAAAAAAAAACTTTCAAGTATTCATTAATAGAAAGTTCCTACATTATCAAAATTATATTCATTCATACTCTTGAAACCTAAAGGTTGTCCAACAAAAGGTTATCAACGTTTGTATATTGCAGAACTACAGGTTATCCTAAAGTTTGTATATTGCAAAACTACATGAAGTTCTTACAAGACACGTGTTATTGCATGTTTGGTTTATAGCAAAAACCCTCAAGAAACAAGGTTCAATAAAGAAACCTTTTTTGTTTACTCTATATTACTTTATTTATTCTTTTTAGTGTTTCTAGAAATTTGTTTAAATTCTCAAGTTGTCCTTGTTTAAATGGAGCTCCAAAGTACAACATGAGAAAAAGGACCAAAGCCGAGCACAAAACTAGTTTTGCATGAAAGAAAGGATCAAAGAAGATTTAGAATACATATGAAGAAAAGAGAATGGAGAAAGGTTGGACAGGAAAGGATAAACCTAGTTTGTAGATTTAAAGATGTAGTGGCTCTAAAAGATTAAATTTTCATACTTCAATTTTAAAAAACAACATTATAATAGAGCAATATAAAACAAAGTAATAGGGCGTCCATAGGATGTCATTCCCAAAGACCATATATGGTTTTGTAAATCCTATGGCGGATGTTTGAATTATATTGCTAGTCGCATCGAGCACTCAACTAAAAAGTACTTCCATAATTTGAAAGTGGATCCATGAAGTATATTTTGCATCACAATCACTTCCTGAAGCGTATATCAGATGTGGGAACTTGGACGAGGCCCACCCTGAGTGAGCGACTTTCAGTCCCTCCTTAGAACAACCACAGAGTACCATGAAAAGGATCTGGCGCTCATTTCGTCGACCATGCCACAAGTTCCGATGTCGGAAAACCAGTGCCTCAGTTCGAATTCCTGCCCGTGATCATCACCACCAACGTCTGGAATGGCGGAGTCCATGGAAGAGCATTTTCCGATGTCTGAATAACCTGGTGAATGAGGTCCTTTTGAAAGAGAAGTGAATTCGGACATCGGATTTTGCAAAGGCTGGCTTACATGGGGAAGAGTACTATGCTTCCAGATGATGTTCAGTCTTCGAAGTCTGGCAGTCATATTCCGACATCGAAATCTCATGATCCATGAACAAGGACTGTCCACTTTAGCAACAAAAATGAATATTGAGCATGTTTACCATTCTGCGCGTCCAAGGAAGATGCAATGACATGAAACATGGCCGTCAGTAAACCTAAATTGAGGTTCTCTAGGCTAACTTCTCCGGCAATCCTCACACAAAGGCCTAACTAATTTCCGATGTCGGAAAGTATGAAGAGCCTGATCAAGCTCGACTTTTGACACGTCGTCACCTTCTTTGATAGTTCCTTAAGGCCACTGCGGGCACATGCTGCTAAATGGCATGAAGCTCACGCACATGTGTGCGGATGAGCCTCCGTTGGGGCCCCACTAAACGAAAGGTAAATTTGGATAAAAAAGTTTAAAGTATAACTTGGTTCTTAGTGTAAACACATTGGGAACTCTTTGGGAACATGGGGAACACATTGGGAATGGAGTGGAACGTTGGGGAACACATTAGGAACACGGTGGGGAACTCTCGGGAACAACCTGGAAACTCATAGGGAACGCAATGGGAACGTTGTGGTAATAATATGGTTAAAAAGGTAAATGAGAATAAGATAACCAAATGGTTTGGTTAGGAATCACATCAGATTTTACCGTGAAACTGGTGTGAGCATGAGGAACCCAACCCGGACTTCTAGGGACCATATCTCGGAGATGAAGCTCCATATGGTCATCATGTGCGTGTCTGATTATGGACATTTCTACAGAATGATTTTACATATTATAATCGAAGTTGAAAATATAATTTCAACATTAAATCTCTATCTTTTACTTCTTGATGACCAAGAGCAAGCAAGTTTGAAGTTTCTTTTGGTGTAAAATACTCAAAGTGCTTTAGTGGTTAAAGAGTCTTACGGATTATACTTATGCTCAAAGCATGGAAGCAACAATTAAGTAATATCCAAATTAATCTACATAGAATGTTATCTGGTAGGTTTATTCATTTGAGAGTTCTTCTCTTGACTCATTTAGACAGAGAAAAGTAAAACCCCATCAAAGGCGGTGAGTCAACAATTCCACTTTATTCATATTAAATCAATTATTGATAATTATACCTTTTCATATTTGTATTTTTCATAATAATACCTTAATCTTTCTCTAAATTGTGTTGAATGTTTTTTTCAATTTTTTTTTTATAAATCATTTCACATGATTAACCCTAAGTGCATGCACCGCCATATAGTGATTGTACCAAATTAAAAGGTGTTGTAAAATGGGCTATAAGCACCCCAAATTGGGTTTTTTGTGGGGCCTAATCTATTCAAATGGGCTATAAGCACCCCAAATTAAGTTTTCTGATATATACGTTCTATTAATTCACTTCAATGATGTTCACATAATTTTAGAAAAACTAAAGAAGGTTGAAAGGTTCGTGCTTAGAAGTTTATAAAATCACCGTACCAATACATGTAGCAAGAAATGTGTGATTTTAAGTATAATTTGGGTGTTGCAAGAAAATATAATTGATGGATTGTGAGTTATAGATTGATCCTATATGATTTAATTTTTAAAAGCCATCATTCATGATTTGATATATGGTTTAGAAGCATTTTCATCACAAATTTACAAAATGATCAGCATCGCTTCAAATTAAAGATGACTAATAAAAATAAGAAGGTAAGCAAGATGAATGATTTCCATTAGACCTTGCTATATTTTTAAGTGTCAATATTATTCAATTTTTGTACAATTTAATTTACATACATGTGCATTGTCTCAAGATTAGAACCCAACTAAAATCTTGGAAACTTGTACTCAATTCCTAATTTATTTTAATTTTTAGTTGATTGTAGACAACCATAGTCAGCTATTTGTATTATTCAAATAGGGGAACCATTGTAAACATATATGATATAAACCCTTCATTAAAAGTAAATATCTATAGCACAGGCCCGCCACGTCGGGTTTTTTTTTTTTTTTCTCATGTGAACAAAATTTTAACGACACTGACTTTTAGGGGAAGTGGGCGGGATGCAAGGCCCAACAATTGATGAACAAGACGCATTTTCAAAGATTGCCCTACCAAAAATTGCTACGCTAATACAATAAACTGTTCAAAATTAGAGTTTTTGCCATTTTTACCCAATTCCTTTTTCTAAATTACTAAAAAATGGAATGACAAGTTTGAACCGTTGGGATTCTCAAATATGTAAAGTTGTATGCAACAAAAATTTCCACTCCTTTTTTGAAGTCATTGTCACGTTTTTGTACCCCCATGCACAAAACTATTTCTTTCAACATGCTTGACTCCTCGTTTTGACCTAAAATTTGGCATAACTACCTGACATCATATGAATCATATTGGTAATACTTCCAAATACACTTTAGTGTAAAGTTACAAGAAATGCAAAGTCAAAGTGGGCTAACCTTGCCGGGCAAGGGGCAAAAAAAAACAATTTCTTGCACTTCAAACGCTATAATCTTCATATCCGTGCGGTGGATTGCATCCAAAAGAATACGGCATACTTAGATAGGATTCTATTTCAAGATCTAACGGTTTAAAGTCCCAAATCTTGCTCAACAATGTGATTTTTGTGCCTCTATTTGACAGTGGCAGTTTTGGACTAGTTTTTGAGCGAAATTGCCCAAGAACTTTAGGGGTCAACACTAAATATTAATTTTAATGAAATTTGTAACAACAAGCACAGAGTGAAAAACCCATGCCGCACGTTCTCATAATCCTTCAGTTGTGGTCTACAATAAAGAATTGTTGCCTGTCACATTTAAACTCAATCTGGAGAGGAGAACGACTCCAATTTTAGAGGTCTTCTTCTCAACTACGTTTCATTAAATTCAGGAAAACTACACATCTGTTTGTAAAGGACATATGGCAAAGCTCTACATAAGTTGCGCTGCTACATCAACAGGGCTGGAAGGATTTCGTCATTGTCGGCAGATTGGAGTGCGGGCTGCTGCATCACCTCGCCAGTGCGGGTTCAAATGGCTGAGTCGTCACCGATGCCCCGGTGTGATGCCGCATTTCCCTCCTCCAAGTCTGGATCAGAACCAAAGTTTGCATACTGTTATGAGTGAATATGCATATACTTCAGCGCAAGGTACGATGAATCAATACCGAAAATTTATATCAAGCAAACGAGTAGACATGGCATGGACACACACCCGGCATTCAAATTTGACAAATTTGGGATCCCTGCAGGACAGAGATTCACATCCTGGATTTCGACCATACTTGACACAGGACGGACTCACACACTGCTTGATGTTTCCAGATTTCAAACTAAGAAGATTCTGAAGAACAGAGTCTCAATTTCAGAAGAGGAAACTGACGGGTATAATTTTGTTCACCTGATCCATGTTGACTAGGACCACTGGGTAGTCCCGCAGCTGCCTCAGGTGCAATAGACTCTTCTCTGTGGTCACATAATATTAACTCCAAAAAGCTTCTCCAGCACACCGAGTTCTTGATGCAGCTCCAGATGCAGGCTCCCATCAGAAACACTCCCAACGGCACCGCCGTGATTGTGAGCCAATCCACCAATTTGTCTCCACTTCTGTCAACCAAACACCGACCGCAACTCAGAATAGGTCCTGTCCTTCCAAATCTTGAAACATCCTCTAGTTCAAGACAACTCTTGCAGATGGGCTTGGGGCGTGGAGTGAAAGATCTGATACTCACTTGACAGCCGCTGGAGTGGCTGATAATTCTCTAGTTGCATCCGCTCCAATCGTCATCGCCAAGTTCACCACAAAGAGAATCCGCCCAGCGCCAACACGAGCTGTGGAAGTCATGCCTGGACCTTCTGCCTGCGTCAGCAACGAAACAATAACAGAGTCAGTGCATCGTGAGTGTTCGACTGAGTAAAGACGGTTTAACCAATTCGACTGCCGATGATCAGCACATGAACAACTCCTGCTTCAGAACGAAGTATAAATCTTCACCCCGCCACGACACTGCTATCCAATCTAAGAAGCTAACAAGATTCAGGGAGTACTCGAAATCGTGCACTATCACTGACATTCAGATCCGTCTACAGAACAGGACTGAGCTTGTGGAAAACCAACCAACTTTGAGCTATGGAACTATGCGAGAGCTAGCTCGGGTCACAGAGAGCGAACTAGAGAAGAGGCTGGAAAGCTTGGTTCATGAAACATCTCCATGTGAGTGTACACCAGAGGATTCAAGTGGCCTACATAGTAGCAGAAGGCTGGGTACCTGGTGTTTGAGTGCCAATTGAGTGGTAGTTCGATGTCGGGGTGCTATATTTCTTCACGGCATGAGACAGTTCTTGAATTTTCAATTCTTCACCTGTGGTTTCCGATGTCGGAATATGGCCTAAGCCTTGGCCTGGTGCAAGATTGCACATTGGCAATTTGGCACAACTGGACATCGAGCTTGTCTTTCCGTCATCGGATTTTGAACTTGGTACTTGCGGTTGTAGAGGGACTTCGTGGGATTATTCCGGATTCTATTACTAGTGCACCGTCATTATTTGCTGGATGCGTAATGCAATCCCTCGAGGTTCCATCGTTGCAGCAAATGGCATGCTGCAGCCTCAATTCCAACATCGGATAATGTCATGACCGAGTGTGTGCTTGGCTTTTTTCATGATTCTCCAGAGTTCAAATCCTCAGCTGTGTTCATCCTCCGCCATGAACACTCCCTGAAGCAAATTTCCGATATCGGAACTTGGACGAAGGCCACCCTGAAGTGAGCGACTTTTACTCCCTCCTTCCATCAACCACAAAGTACCAAGAAAAGGATCAGGTGCTGATTTCGTCGACCGAGCCACAAGTTCCGATGTCGGAAAATCAGTCCCTCAGCTCGCCTCCAAGCGCGCGATCATCACCACCACTATTGCTGTAGCTCTAGATATCATTCTGCTAGGAAAGCGTCATATGAAATGGCGCAGTACATGGACGAGCATTCTCCGATGTCGGAATAACCCGGCGAATGAGTTCCGTGGAGCGGCGCGTGTTTCTTTGTTCCTAAGAACCCAGTGGGTCCTTTTGGAAGAGAAGTGAATTTTCGACATCGGATTTTGCAAGGATTGGCTGATCCGGGGTAGCGTACTATGCTTCCAGACGATATTTGAGTTTTCCTGAAAGTCACCAAAATACACTGGATAGGTACCCCGAATCTTAAGGTCTTATGTTGGTAACCGGGACCACATGCACATGGTGTCTTGCCTTGGGAAAGGTTTGGGAGAACTATTGGTCAACCCTGTGAGAACTTAGGGTACTCTAGGGGAGCTTTAGCTTGCATGGGGTAGGGCCCAAGAACATTGACTGCAAAGCATTTCATTGGTGCAAAAGAAGGCGATATGAAATCTCTTCATGGTCTCCTTTTTTCCGTTTATACATCTCATACTCTCTGGCACCATATTCCTCCTGACTTGCCCATTCCGGAAGCACTTTCACGAAAACTAATTGCACTCCTTGATTTTCCCCTTGTGGAGTGCGTGCCGCTTGACTTCTTGTGGAAAAACATATGTATCTTTCCTTGAGGGTGTATTACGTATACTTGTTTTAGTGTATGTTTTTTGTTTATTTGATGTTGGTTAGGACTCTAGATCTGTTGTGGTTATCGATCTTTCTTTACACTACAACATGATGAGTTACTATTATTTTCTTTTAAGTTTCCATATAAAAAATCAATTCCATTAATTTATTTATTTTAATCATAAAAATGTTAGATCAATATGCTCATATTTGATTTTTTACTGATTTTTCCTAGACATAATCAATATTCTGATTTTTCGTCTTAAAATAAAATTAGTTTATTATGTATTTTGATATTATATATATATTTAAAAATATATAATAAAACATTGAGTTGTACAACTGATCATAATAATAAATGAATATGAATTAAATTCTATCTAATTATCAAATAATTGGTCATGTTGGTCATATGATCATAGTTTGTTCTTCATACGATGAAAAGCACATTGAGTTGTCTTTCAAAGAGATTCTTCAAATTCTCAAAATTCTTTGAAATCTCTTCGATGAGGATCCACAAGTAAATCTTGTCTTCTTGTTTTAGCTTTGTTGTGAGCTTCCAAATTTCTTCCCTTTGATGAGAATTGACATCCTCTTTGTCCAACTCCATATCAAAGCCCAATTATGCCACTACTTCTCTATGCAGCATCTCAATCTATGGATATCAAAATACATGACAAGTTTTAAGGAAATTAAAGAAAAAATAATACATAAAGTATAAATATACATATGAATATGGATAGTATATATTACATATGAATATTGGCATCAAAATACTTTAAATATAATTTAAAGTGTAAATTATATACTTCCACAAGTACTTTATCCACAATCATGCACAAAAAACTCCACCTCCTCTGCTCAAGATTAAACGATTGTGTACTCTAACCACATCCTAGCCATAAATAAGACTTCCATTGGTGGTCATTGTAAAACCCAAAGTACTCACTTCAAGATAGTCCAAGTAGACGTCATCTAATAAAAATGTCGCAGATATTGAAGTGGTACACGTAATTCATCCTATCTCCGTAGCTCGAGCACCTTGTTGAGCCCACGGCAACTCTCTTGTGGATGCAGTGAAGACGCAAGGTTGCATGAAGGAACAAAAACCGACGTTGATTTATCAAATTTCCCTTCATTAATTAAGCAACACAATTTCTTTATTGATAAAGCGGCGCAATCCTTTTCATTGATAAAACAGCTTAGTTTCCTTCATTGAGAAACAATGCAATGGCCTTTATTGATAAAGTGGCAGTTTTTCCTCTCAACCAACTTTTTGATTAGAGTTAAAGCATTCATATTTAACTATATTTTTGGTTCTAAATTTGTGTGAATATAAATTATATATTTATTATATTATAGAGTTGTCTTTTTGTCACCATAAATTAATGGCACTTGAGGTACCAAGGCAAACACAATATTAGAGTATGCTTAAATTTATTAATGAAAAGCTATTCTTATTTATATATGTTAAACATCCTATGCTTATCATTTCATATCTTATATTTCTTTCATACCCATGCAAAATGATTTTGGTCTTAAGTTTTAATTGAATTTGTCTCTAAGAACCTTTCATTGTCTTGTGATTGTCAATCCCTCTCACCGCATACAAGACTACCATTTGAATTTGTATAGGTTTGAAACATTTTTGTATACAATCATGTACTTAAAAGTAAAGAAATCACCAATAATCATTTATACATGTTTACTTCTCATTTGATATGTTAATGCGAAGCTATCAACCTAGTGCACATTTGAACCTCTTTCAACAAAAGTACAAATTTTCTTGCAATAATCTATGCATATAGTAATATATCTTCCAAATCCATAGTTTTCACAATTTTCACCCTAAACACTATAATCTATTCCATCAACCGTTGGGTGTTGTGCAAATTTTTCCCAAAGTTCAGTTCATGATTTAAGTTTCATTTTGCATGATTGATTACCAAAATAAGGCACTATATTTCCATCAAAGTTAGTTTGAAGGAAAAAATTAGCACATATCTTGGTTTTGCGGAAACATGGACTGGGTGCCAAAGGATTAAGGACATGGCATGAATCCCCAATATACATATCAGGGTCCATCAGCTTTGAAGCGCAATGATATTGTGTATGTGTAGAAAAGAATAACATTGTGAAGAAACACTAAAGTGCAAATATACAGGTAAATTTGTAGACAATATATTGTCTTAAGTATACCAAACATACAAAAGACTTTTTAAAAAATCGCTTCCATGTTTGATTATTTGGTGACAGCAAGAAAGAACATGTGGAAAGCTTGGTTCATGAAATAACACGCGTCGGGAATTTTAAAGGAGGGGCTGTCCACATTCGCAAAAAAGTTGTATATTGAGCATGTTCATTGTCCTGCGCATTCGAGGAAGTATTTGCACTGGCATAAATGCCATTTTTTTTTTTATTTTTTATTTTTTCTATTCCAAATCACGATCTTATAGTTGGAAATGGAATTTCAATATTTCTCTATCTTGTTCTTCTCATGATAAAAGAGCAAGCTATCTTTAAGTTTATTTTGGTATTAAATAATCAAAGAGCTTCAGTGGTTAATTGAGAGTCTCAGGAGTATACTTATGCTCACAGCGTGGAAACAATAATTAAGTATTATCTGAATTAATCTACGAAGAATGTTATCTAGGGTTATTCCTCTAAACATTGTTCTCTTGATTCATTTCAAAGACACGAGTTTTGTTTTTGGAGCCTTAAAAGCTAGAGATTTCAAAAATTCACTACATCAAGATCCATGTCACAAATATTTCTTTTTCAGATAAACAAGATTACCTCAACGCGGCAAGTTTCATCATCATCTACTGCTTACACATTCAATGAACTCTCCAAAACCAAGTTGAGTGAAAAAACAACAGCTTATTTCCATTATCATCCTCAAAATGTCATTCAAGACGCCAGATTTTGGCTGCTCCATGCTTTAGGGGTCAAACTCGATCTGCAAAGGAGAAAAACTCCCATTTCAGAAGCCACCGTTTCGACTACCATACATTAAATTCAAAAAATATACACAATGACTCTTTGTAAAGAAAATACGGGACATATGGCAAAGCTCAAAGTTGCGGTGCAACATCTACAGAGCTAGAAGTAGTCATGTTTGCAGAATTCTTTGAAATCTCTTCGATGAGGATCCACGAGTAAATCTCGTCTCCTTGTTTTAGCTTTGTTGTGAGCTTCCAAATTTCTTCCCTTTGATGGGAATTGAATTCCTCCTTGTCCAACTCCATATCAAAGCCCAATTATGCCACTACTTCTCCATCTATGGATATCAAAATACATGACAAGTTTAAAGAAAATTAAAGAAAAAATAATACATAAAGTATATATATACATATGAATATGGATAGTATATATTACATACGAATATTGGCATCAAAATACTTTAAATATAACTTAAAGTATAAATTATATACTTCCACAAGTACTATATCCACGATCATGCACGAAAAACTCCACCTCCTCTGCTCAAGATTAAGCGATTGTGTACTCTAACCACATCCTAGCCATAAATAAGACTTCCATTGGTGGTCATTGTAAACCCAAAGTACTCACTTCAACATAGTCCCAGTAGACGTTATCTGATAAAGGTGTCGCAGATATTGAAGTGGTACACGTAATTCATCCTATCTCCGTAGCTCGAGCACCTTGTTGAGCCCACGGCAACTCTCTTGTGGATGCAATGAAGACGCAAGGTTGCATGAAGGAACAAAAACCGACGTTGATTTATCAAATTTCCCTTCATTAATTAAGCAACACAATTTCTTTATTGATAAAGCGGCGCAATCCTTTTCATTGATAAAACAGCTTAGTTTCCTTCATTGAGAAACAATGCAATGGCCTTTATTGATAAAGTGGCAGTTTTTCCTCTCAACCAACTTTTTGATTAGAGTTAAAGCATTCATATTTAACTATATTTTTGGTTCTAAATTTGTGTGAATATAAATTATATATTTATTATATTATAGAGTTGTCTTTTTGTCACCATAAATTAATGGCACTTGAGGTACCAAGGCAAACACAATATTAGAGTATGCTTAAATTTATTAATGAAAAGCTATTCTTATTTATATATGTTAAACATCCTATGCTTATCATTTCATATCTTATATTTCTTTCATACCCATGCAAAATGATTTTGGTCTTAAGTTTTAATTGAATTTGTCTCTAAGAACCTTTCATTGTCTTGTGATTGTCAATCCCTCTCACCGCATACAAGACTACCATTTGAATTTGTATAGGTTTGAAACATTTTTGTATACAATCATGTACTTAAAAGTAAAGAAATCACCAATAATCATTTATACATGTTTACTTCTCATTTGATATGTTAATGCGAAGCTATCAACCTAGTGCACATTTGAACCTCTTTCAACAAAAGTACAAATTTTCTTGCAATAATCTATGCATTTAGTAATATATCTTCCAAATCCACAATTTTCACTCTCAATATACGGTAACTTTAAACACTATAATCTATTCCATCAACCGTTGGATGTTGTGCAAATTTTTCCCAAAGTTCAGTTCATGATTTAAGTTTAATTTTGTATGGTTGATAACCAAAACAATTAAGACTGTATTTCCATCAAAGTTAGTTCAGAGGAAAAAATTAGCACATATCTTGCTTTTGCGGAAACATGGACTAGGCGCCAAAGGATTAAGGACATGGCATGAATCCCCAATAAACATATCAGGGTCCATCAGCTTTGAAGCGCAATGATATTGTGTATGTAGAGAAAAGAAAATCATTGTGAAGAAACACTAAAGTGCAAATATAAAGGTAAATTTGTAGACAATATATTGTCTTAAGTGTACCAAACATACAAAAGACTTTAAAAATAATCGCTTCCATGTGACAGGAGAATGTTATCTAGGTTTCTTCCTCTAAACAATGTTACGAGTTCAGTTTTGGAGCCTTAAAAGCCAGGGGTTTAAAAAATTCACTACATTAAGATCCATGTCAAAAATATTTCATTTTAAGATAAACAAGATTACCTCAACGCGGCAAGTTTCATCATCATCTACTGCTTACACATTCAATGAACTCTCTAAAAACAAGTTGAGTGAAAAACATCTTATTTCCATTATCATCCTCAAAATGTCATACAAGACGCCACATTTTGGCTGCTCCATGCTTTAGGGGTCAAACCCAATCTGCAGAGGAGAAAAACTCCCATTTCAGAAGCCATCGTTTCGACTTCCGTACATTAAATTCAGGAAATATACACAATGACTCTTTGTAAAGAAAATACGGGACACATGGCAAAGCTCAAAGTTGCGGTGCAACATCTACAGAGCTGGAAGTGATCATGTTTGCAGATTGGAGTGTGGGCTGCTGCATCACATCCCCAGTGCGGGTTGAAATGGCTGGGTCTTCACCCATGCCTCGGTGAGATGCCTCGGTGAGATGCAGGTCTGGATCAAAACCGAAGTTTGCACATTGCGATGAGTGAAAAATATGCGTCCACTTACTTCAGCAAATAACCGATACCGACATATAATAACAAGCAAAGAAGTGGACATGGCACGAATACACACCCGGCATTTGAATCTGACATATTCGGGATCTCCGCAGGACAGAGTACAATCTGAAGTTCTACGACCCTTGACACACTACCGACTCACACACTGCTTGATCTGTCCATCTGATTTAACATTAGGATGTCCACGGAGAGCACAGTTTAAATATTAGATTTGTAAACGGACGGGTATACTTCAGTTCACCTGATTCATGTTGATTAGAGCTGTTGGGTAGTCCTGCAGCCAGCTGGATCGCATCTGCCTCAGGTGCAATAGACAGTCCTCTGGGATCATACGCTATTAACTCCAAAAAGGCTCTCCATCACACCGAGTTCTTGATGCAGCCCCAGAGGCAGGTTCCCATCAGAAGCACTCCCAGCGGCACTGCTGTGACTTTGAGCCACTCCATCATTTCGTCTCGACTTCTGCCAACCAAACATCCACCGCAACTCAGAGTTGGTCCTCACGGCCAACCGAATCTTGAAACATCCTCGAGTTCAAAACAATTCTTTGCACATGGGCATGAGGCGTGGAGTGAAAGATCTGATACTCACTTGACGGTCGCGGGAGCGGGTGATTTAAACTCTCTCGTTGCATCCGCTGCAATCGCCATCGCCGAGATCACCAGTAAGTGAATCTGCGCAGCGCCGACTCTGGCGGTGGTAGTCATTTCTGGACCTTCTGCGTGCGTCTGCAACGAAACGATAACAGAGTTAGACTGCGATGAAGACAGCAAACTCATCACTCTGTTTTACTAGAGTGCTCTCCAATTGGACTCTGATGTGACCGGTCAATGATGGACCTATTTCTCAAGTTCGGAAGCCAGTATTTCTGGACTCGGAAGCCTGTAGACTCGGAAGACAGCATTTCTGGACTGATGGGTACTCTTATAGCGATAGAGGCGAGGGGGACAGTTCCACACAGCTAATATCTGTTATTGACGAATCAGTGCAACTCATCGAGAAAGTTTCTCTGCGTGAAGGCGAAATTTTAGCCAATTCTACTGCCGGTGATGAGCACAAGAACTACTCCTGTTTTCACAACGACGTATATGATCTCACTCCACGACGACACTGCTATCCAATCAAACAAGCCAACAGGATGCACGATTACCATAAATCCTGAACTACCATGACTGACACTCAGATTCGTCTACAAATGTTGAGGACTGACCTTGTCGAAAGCCAACCAACTTTGAGCTGTGGAGTGCGAGAGCTAGCTCGAGTCGCAGAGAGCATACTAGAGAAGAAGCTGGAGAGCTTGGTTCACGAAATTACTCAGTACAAGTGAATGCCCGAGTGGTAATCTGGTTTTTATAGCTCTGGAGGTGTTTGTAGAAGCCTGAAGCGTTTTCAGGTTCTTGTGTACATATTCGCTTGCGAGATGCGAATGGAAAATTCCGACGTCAGAAGAGCGCCGCGTCAATCCTTAAGGTGCAGCGCATTCTATAAATGGGCGAATGGTGAATTCCGAGGTCGGAATATGTGTTAACGAGTGCGAGAACCCGCTCACTAGGTTCAATCCGTGTTCGGGCTGTCAGGCCCTGTTTTGGTCTTCTTTCCGTCTCCCGCGGCCGTCCCCCAAAAGCATCTTTCCGCCCCCTTGTCCGCGTCTTTTCCTTCCAGCGCCTCTCGCCCTTTCCGAGATCCCTGCCCGATCCATCCCGATAAGCGCCTGCCCGCCCCTGCTATCGGCGCAGACCCCGAGACCCGATAACACCATATCGGCTATCGGCCTAGGAACGGATCCACGCCCACGTGTACCGGTGGGACCCATCCACCCGCCCTCCGCCGCCGATAAGCCAGTATCATCCGGGGATGGTCACAATCATCCATTGCAGGAGGGTTGCAATCAGCCGGAATCCAAATCGATTGAATCTGAAAGCAATCATTTTTTGCATAGGGTTTCGATGGAGCTATCGCGGATTGAATGATAGGGCGGTCTCTTGATTTGGTCGAGGCGATGTGCTCTCATGGTAAAGCGTGAGATGGTTTTGATAGCTATAGTTCTGTGGTTGGCGGCTGGTAGTCTCGATAGGAGAATTAGAGTCTCATCATTGTCGCCATCAATTTCAAATGTTCCGGCGGCGTTGTTCAAATGGCGAAGGCTGTTGTTGGCTCGTTTTCTCTCTCATTTGCAAACCCGTTTGTTTGTACTCGCTATTATCGTTTGCGCTGTTCTTTTGCGAGCTCGATCTCAGAGAATTCCTTGACATCTTCCATCTCCGACGACGCCTTCTGGTAAGCATGCAAACCCTCCCGCTCTCATTCAGTTTGTAAACCTATAGGCTCATATCGAGTTGTGAAGTGGACGCAGGAAGTTGATAGTTAGGGTTTCTGGAACTCGATATTCTCTGTACTAGTTTTTCTGGAATCATACTGAAGTTTATCTGTAGACGATAAGGATTTTGGGGTTTAGCGATCTGTCGGATTTGTTTAGCCGTATACGATAAGGCACTCAGGTGATTTTCTATTCTTACGTTGTCAGTAAGCGTGAGCGTGGAGTTCATGATAGAATATACTGTGTCGATTGGAGTACGAAAGGAGATAACGATTGGAATTCCAAGTGCCGCGCTGATAGGAGTACCAAGGGAGATACCGTTTGGAATACTAAAAGGCTTTAACTTCTCGGTTTTGGTTTAGGGTTTATAGCTTCTCATGTACCACGTTTCATAATAAGTTTCATGACTGATTTGCTCTGTATGCTGTAGGTCTGCAAAAATGCCGAGATGCAACTGCGTCAGTGAGTTACCGAGAGGGGTGGAGGCTGTTCCCACCCACCCGAAGTACAACGATAGGCTGAAGAGGATAGAGCAAGTTTTCAAGGTGGAGGGGCATTACTGGCAAGACAGCTGGGATCCTCTCACGGCCAGGAGAATGATTCTGGCGATGCACGGGCCAGACTCGCAGATTTACAAGACCAGTGAACTGTCTCCGGAGAAGAAAGCTTTTCACTGTCCGTATTGCAAGGAGGTCGGGCAGAAACATAGGATCAATCTGCACCTGAATCACGCGAAGTGCCCTGGGCGACCTAACAGGAAATTGCCTGCTCATCCGAACCTCGACATCAAGAATCAACCTCAATTCATACAGAAGATGGTGGATTCTACAACAGTGGACGAAGTCATTGCTGCTTTCCAGCATATCGTCCCACTCGATAGGGCTAGCAGGAAGCCGAGAGGCGGCGGGAAGAGAGCGGCCGGGACTGGATCTCGGGACACGCGCGCAAGAAAGCGAGGTGCGTCGTCCTCTCGGGCATCGAGAGAAGTCCGATTGGAAGCCGATGACGAGGAGTCGTCATCGGATGACGACGATCAGTACGAGGCGGGCGAGGATGGCGATAGGTCTGAGGACCGCGAAGATGTCGATGCTAGGCCCATGGACATCGTCGCCTACAGCGTTCCAGCGACATCGGAAAGTGGGCACTTCGTTTCCGGGAATGTCGCTTCCAGAGCCCCGATAAGCCAGGCGATTGTTACATCAAGTGCTCGTGGTCGGGACATGCACTCGATAAAGCGAGGTGCATCGTCCTCTCGGGCATCGAGAGCAGTGCATGCACAGCCCCCGTCCGATACGACCACATCGAATGAGGAGGACCAGGACGGGTCGCGAAGGATAGCGAATCCTCTGAGGCGCGCGAAGATACCAATGCGCGTCCCAATGAAGCGATCCCGGTCAGGCATCCAGCGACGGCGAAGGGTGGGCAATGCAGCTCCGAGAACGTCGAGAAGAGGCCTACGATAGGCCAGGAGGTTGCAACATCCTCTCGGCGTGCGAGGAGCCCCAAACCGAACTTTACTGCGCATGCGATGTGTCCCTTTGACAGCATCACTGCCCCGAATTTCCATGGAGAAGACGATCCATATTCCGTAGGGAATGCACCGGAAGTGCGCGAACAGTACAAGGTGGTGCGGAGGGACGATGGACCTAGCGCGACTCTCGCCGATATCTCCGACGAGAGGTTAAGTATCAGACAATACCTCGCGGGGGGCGCTAGGCCGAGGTACAGTAACCCGGACAGAGAAGCCAAGCCGCGGGAATTGGAGGAAATGCGCATTCGCGAAATAGAGCGCATTCGTCTCGACGTGGCAAGGACGGAAGGTGAAGAGGTTGCCGATTCGAAAGCAAGCGTTGTCGTGGGAGTGCGGTTACGTGTCGTGCTTGGCATTCTGGCAGTACCTCGTCATACGTGGGAGTAGTCCAGTGTCCGATCCGGATTTGCTGCAGAACCACAAATGGCAGGACTGGGCGGGGTCAAAAGCGCGACTGTGGTTAGTTCAGGCGTTCTATCTCGAGCTTATTTCCCCGCCCAATGGGTTTTCTAAGCCTACAGTTGATGTCTGGAGTCCTGTACAGGCATATGTTCTCGCCAGCGAGAACATGGAGGGCGATGATGAAACCATGGAGATGAGCCCGGAAACAGGAAGGAGGAATACGACGAGGGCTGCTATCGACTTGGGTATCGAGAAGACGATAGCATTGCAGCTCAAGGGATGTCGTGTGAGGCAGCCTCTCGGCGAAGCACCTAGGGAAGGGGTGAAGAAGCCGGGCACGAAGAGAAAGCCGAAGAAGAAGTAGGCTCAGAGCTTCTTCTTCTTGTATTTTATATGTACGATAGGTTAGGCTCAAACATATCGTCCGACGATAGGTGTGTATACATTCATTTTCCGATCAAATACCGGACGAATCTGTACTGTACATTCCATTATGTACAAGAATGTGTTGGTAATGAAATGATCGCGAAGATGTCTATCTATCCTGGCTATCGTTTATCTATGCATAATAATGTGTATTTGTCCTACCAATCCTGTTTGTATCCTGTCGAGGACTATACCTCCCGCGATAAGAACTATAGGAGCGAGAGCAGTATACCTCTTCCGATAAGATGAACATATGTAGGAGAGGACGATGGACCACAATATGGCAACCCGATAACGCGGTGGCGTTATCGGATCTCTAAATTAAGAATATAGCCTATTGGCTATGCTTACTGCGTAAGGTTCTCGGGAGCACGAGCCGAGGAATGTCGGTAACCTCGCGAATCTAAGAAATCGCGTAGTCTTTGAAGCCTCATTCCGAGCCCGTCTCGGTTACAAGGGAGGGAATGAGCAATCTGCAGCAGTGGATGAAGCATGCCGGCATCAATATCTGCCTCGATTCTGGACAATGTCGCATCCATACTTCGTAACCCGGCGTCCAAGTGCCGCGCCAGTATCGGTTGCCGATACGCCTTATCGAGGAGCTTCAAAATGAGTTGGTGCATGCGGTCGAAGTCATCTGACCACACACTTCCCAGTTCTCGTGTTGGCGATGTCTCGAAACATACATCTCGGTCACATGATCTTGAAGGCAAGATATCGTTGGCGTCGATATCGAGAACAGGCCGTAGGATTTCCGATCTCTGGTCGTTGGAGAGCAGGAGATTTGTCATACCTCCTTGGACCGTGCCGCGTAGAGAGCCGAGGTATCGGGCAATCTTGCCCGAGGCGAGGTCGGGTCTCGTTAACTCGAGTACTTTAACTTGATGCTTGCAGATGTTCCCTTTCTGGGAATACACACACTCGCAGACGGCCCACTCTGTGCAGGGATTGTATACAGCGTACGCAATGTGACCTCGTTTCGAAGACCTAACCAAAGCCGGTCCTCCAATATACATTGGCAATACGACGTTCTCGTTTGGGATCGAATTGGCTTGAATAATGGAGTTTACCATAATCTGCCTCAACTTCTTGTTCTTCACGAACCCGTTCTGTTTACTCCAGTCGGTGTAGTCATATTTCTCAATGACATTCCCAGTGAGCTCATAGATAAGCCAGTCCATCCGTCGGCCGATAAGCTTCCTTTTCGACTGTCGCAAGACGGATTTCATGTTCGAATGGAATGACTCTATCGCAGCTGTGGTATCTTGGCCCGCATGAGGGATCTTTCTGTCTCCCACTACCCACATATGGATTTTCGGCATCCATTCCTTGTCAAAATACTTCCAATACTCCTTTGCATCTGGAATGCGTGCCTTTGCCTCCATATAGACGTGTTGAACCCACTCTAACAACGTCCAGATCCTCGTAGGAGGTCCTCTCGTAGCAGGGTCATCGCAATCACTTGGTGTCTCCGACATGTACATAAGATCCCCTACAGTACGCAATGCAGCAGCTCTCGTCTCCATGTCTTTCAACTTCGCACAAGCGTTCTTTTGCCAGGCTCGACGCACGTGCCACAAGCATAGGAACAGAAACGACCGAGGCCAAACTTCTCTGCGATAAGTAAAAACACGATAACCCATCAGATAACCCGGCACGATACGAGAAAGCCGGAACGTCGATATGTCGGATCATCCCGACCTGAACCTGACGTACAAAAGGCAAGATATGAAACCAGAGGGGGTATTCTGTGAATCTCTATAGTTTCTTACCGGAGTGAGTTGATCTCGTTATCGGCGTCGTCGAGTACGAATGCTATAGGTCTCCATCTTGGGTTGATTTGCTCTAGCTTCTCTTTTAGAGCGTGCATCCAAGGCACTAGATCACTTTGTTTTGATCTCGCGGTGATTATAAAGGCGACGGGCACGCCATTCCTCCAGTCGTCGAACACCATCATCGTGAATAGAGGGTACTGTAAACAATAGGAAATATTAGTACTAGAAGATACGAATCGATGTAGCAGAAGTTCGTAGATAGGATGAGTAGACACATTCAGAGCGAATCGTAAAGGCACATACCTTCTTGTTGTTTGTAGCGAAGGTCCCGTCTATCGCAATAATGCTATCGTGCCCATAGTTGAGCATCATCCGCAGCTGAAAGGGGGTCTGAATCCCTATCACGAAGGGCACGTTGTCAGAGTTCAGGACCCCTTCTATCTTAGTCCCCGGATCCTGGTAGTAGAATACCATCTCTCGATTCTCTCGTACCCACATTCTAACACTCTCGGCATCATTATGATGCTTCTGGTAGAGTTCTTGCGCACGGACGCCACAAATGTTCCGAATATCCTCCATGCTCAGGAAACAATCCCGAGAAGGTGTGAGCGTGCCCTCATCGCGTCCTTTGAGTACCAACCTCTGATGCTTTAGTTTAATCGATTCCATAGGAACGAGCTCGTCGTACTGCCGTAGAACCCAATCTCTAACCTCCTCCGATATGCACTTTCGGAATCTGAGTCTGCCCCTGGTGATGTTTACCTTATCGTGAACGATAATGCCCTCTCTATCAACGTGATCTTTGCAGAAGTACCATATCTCGGCGATAGATGGTAGAAAGTAGTACCTCTTTACATAGAATCTACATTGGCAGCCCACCTTCATAGACCCTCCCTCCTTCGCGTCAGTAGCACGAGGGCCTTTCTGACCACGTCCTGAGTATATCTGTTTTCCTTTCCGATTGTATCGTCGTGCTGTGGGTGCCATATCGGGAGTGATATCGTCGATCTTGTCTCTATTGTCTTGGGGACCGTATTGACAACGCCATCTGCAACGACAGCCGAGAACTTTTAGTGATGGATACAGTGCGCAGTAGACGATATGACAGTAACCCTCGTAACAGCAATGACCATCTTACCGTTGAAGCTCGATGGGGCAGTTCCAGCGATAGTGGGTCTTATCTCCCACGTTCGTGGAGGCGAATTTATCCCGCACGAATGTGGTCTCGACGTCCTTTCGGCCTGATTGCTCACCGTTCACGAAATCCATTACTCTATCCCATGGAATGTAGGCGATAAGCTTCGATTGCTTTCCCTCACCGGGGTCATGATCAGGAAGACCATGGAGGTCATCAACAGCGGACTTCGTCTCCCTCTCGGCCTCAATATTCCACCTCAGATCTTTCCAAGTTAGCAAACCAGGTGGAGGCTTCTGTAATGCATCACGCATCCTAAGAACCTTGTGACCATGCTTCATGAGGTACCGAGCGTGCGGGCCTTCTCGGATAGCTGTATCTAGATCTTGCACACCCTCCTCACGCACACCAGCAGGCTTCTTTCGACCCTGCCGCCTCCATCCTCTCGCTGCCACCCCGTTATCAGCTCCACTCCGAACTGGTACCTCACTTGCATCCACACCTGGGAAGACCGGCGGCATGAGATTCAGATCCAGGAATTCCATTCCCGCTGCCTATCGGTGACACTCTACTCTCCCGCGAGCACAACAAATGGCGTCGCAATGAACACGGGCTGGGGAGACGTTGCAAGCCGAGTCCAACATAAATCATCTACATCATATCCGCTCCTCGGATTGCCCGGATGATACTGGCTTATCGGCGGCGGAGGGCGGGTGGATGGGTCCCACCGGTACACGTGGGCGTGGATCCGTTCCTAGGCCGATAGCCGATATGGTGTTATCGGGTCTCGGGGTCTGCGCCGATAGCAGGGGCGGGCAGGCGCTTATCGGGATGGATCGGGCAGGGATCTCGGAAAGGGCGAGAGGCGCTGGAAGGAAAAGACGCGGACAAGGGGGCGGAAAGATGCTTTTGGGGGACGGCCGCGGGAGACGGAAAGAAGACCAAAACAGGGCCTGACAGCCCGAACACGGATTGAACCTAGTGAGCGGGGTGCGAGAAGGCCGAATCGAAATATAGCCGGTAAGAATTGTCTGTACCATCCAGATGGCCAGGGAGAATTGCCCCCCTCACTCGTCCTTGCCCGAGGTGGCCCCGTCTTAATTGCATGGGGTCATTTTTCTGGCCCTCTTATTTTGGGGGGTCCAGAGGCTTTTCTTGGATTTTTTTGGACAAATTTGGGGCCTACGGATTTTTTTTACCCTGATAGACTATACCTAGCTGTAAATAGGGCCCCATCCGAAAACAATATAGGGGCCAGGTTTGGCCCCACCATCTCGTGACCACCTCGGGTAAGGACGAGCGAGGGGGTCAATTCTCCCTGGCCAAGCCGGATTTCGAGGATGCTGCCCGTGCGAAGCCTCTACTGCACGACTTCACCCATCTCCCCCACCTAACCTTTTTCACCACCTTTTTTACTTTCCCCCCTTCAAGTGTTTTTTTGGGGATGTTTTTTATTCTATCACTGATGCCACGCCCAAGGCGAATTGACCCCCTCGTTGGTACTTGCCCGAGGGGGCCATGAGGTGGTGGGCCAAAACCTGGCCCCTATTTTGTTTTTGGATGGGACCTATTTATAGCAAGGGAGGGTCCTACAGGGTAAACAATGGTCATAGGCCCCAAATTTGTCAAAAAATGACCCCATTCAATTAAGACGGGGCCCACCTCAGGTAAGTCCCAGCGAGGGGGTCAATTGCCCTGGCCGCTTTAAACTTGGGCCGGGAGCTGGTAATCATTTGCACACGAGATTAATGTCAGGTCGATGCTTGTTGGTTTGTGATGAGGACTGATGGTTTGTTTGCAGGTGAACCGAAAGATCGTCGACCCAATATATATGGTGGATGCAATATTGGACTGATCTTGGCTTCGTTTTTTACATGCTTCCTTTGAAGCTGCTAACATTGCAGGTAAGTTACAGGACTTGCGCATACAAGCACACTTTACCAATATAGCCCTTTCAGAACAGTTCCCATTACTTTTTAACCTATTTCCATCATTTCTAAGGGTTTTTCTTTCTTTCTTAACGGATGTTCTTTATTCTATCACGAGGTTCGAAAGTGGCCAGGGAGAATTGACCCCCTTGCTCGTCCTTACCCGTGGGGGCCACGAGGTGGTGGGGCCAAACCTGACCCCTAGTTTGTTTTTGGATGGGGCCCTCTTTATAGCTAGAGAAGAACCTACAGGGTAAACAATCGCCGTAGGCCTCAAATTTGTCAATTTTTTTTCAAAAAAGCCTCTGGACCCCCTAAAATAAGAAGGCCAGAAAAATGACCCCACGCAATTAAGACGGGGGCCCACCTCGGGTAAGGACGAGCAAGGGGGTCAATTCTCCTTGGCCGTTGGAAAGGGGTGTCAAGCGTTTCCCCCCCCCCGGGGACGGACGGGAAGGGAGATTGTGTGGGTTATTTTGGTGGTAGGGCCCCACTTGGAGGGTACTAGCTGAAAAGCTCTTCAAGGAAAAACCTATTGAAGGATTATTGTAACTTTGGGGCGGCTTGCATCACTGAAATAGGCCTAGGGCGAATTGACCCCCTCATTAGTACTTACCCAAGGTGGGCCCGTCTTAATTGCATGGGGTCATTTTTCTGGCCCTCTTATTTTAGGGGGTCTAGAGGTTTATTTTGGATTTTTTTGGACAAATTTGGGGCCTATGGCTCTTGTTTACCTTGAAGGACCCCTCGGGTAAGTACCAATGAGGGGGTCAATTCGCCCAGGGCCTGAAATAGTAGGGTTGGTTAGGGGCTGTTAGTTGAATATGGGAGACAACGTTGAAGTTGTGATGGATTCTCTAGAAACACATGTGGCTCCATATCAGCTCCTTGTTGCTGGCCGCTTTGAATTGATGGTTGTATGATACTAAAACCTCTTCAAAAAAGCATGGATTAGTGGGGTGTTTCAACTCCACTATGTGTTATCTCAATTAAGACTTATAAAGTAGCATACTCACAAAATTTCATAAACTTTGACCGCACGGATTGAAAGATCGCACTGTTTGAAGTAGAGAAAAGGGTTCATTTTCTTCCCTATGTTTAGTGGATCGATAGACTTTGACTTCACTTGGTGTACTATTTTTTGCACCACACGGTCTGAATTCATTACCATCATCTTAACCCCTAAAGGACCAAATGTCCGAAAAGGTCCATTTTGAAAGTTCGGTCAGGTTCCTATGGTGTCAATTTCCAACATTCTTCTTTGAAATTTTTACTATAGAAAGACATTACCAAGGCCTTAGTGGGAAAACAATTTTTTCCTAAATTGGACATTTGATGAAAAAGTTATAGGGTTTTGAATTTTAAATGGGGAGGGCGGGCACCTCGGGCACCTCCAAAAACTTTTGATAGGACACTCTATTGAAAGTGAGACTTTCAGTACTTGCAAGTAATATTATTTCCCTTCAAATAGTCAAAAAAAAATTCTTGTCTTTAGTGAAAAATAGCATACCAACCCAAGTCAAACATTTTCACACATTGTCACTCATTGTCGGGCAAGGTACCAAAAAAACTTCTTCTTTTCCACATAAAACCTAGAGATCTTCATATTTTTCACTTTTTATTTTTTCCACATCAATATGTAATGTAAACCTTTATATTAACCATTCGGATTATCAATCGAAAACATATTAAGTTCAAAAAAAAAAAGAAGTGTGAATTAACAAATTTCGAGCCTCCACTCCTTGCACACTTGTTTTGAGTATGCTACACCCGGTCTCTACCTCTAAAAATTGGTGTCTAAGGAGCTAACATCATGCTTAACAAGATGGTAATAGATTTAGACCTTGTGTAGTGAAATTTTTTGACACCAACTGAAGTCAAAGTCTGCTGATCCACTAAACGTAGGGAAGAAAATGAACCATTTGCTTGACTTCAAACACTATAATCTTTCAATCCGTGCGGTTAAAGTTTATGAAATTTTGTCCATGTATTACTTAATAGGCCTTTATTGAGATCCTACGGTCAAAACTAAAAAATAAAAGTTTTTGTTACCTTCTTTATTCATTGCACTAGAGTCCATTAATTTTGAAGTGTTTTTGGTGTAAAACTATCTAGGTACCTTAGGGGTTAAGCATGATATTAGTTCCTTATATACCAATTTTTAGAGGTAAAGAAAGGGTGTCGGATATTAAAAAACAATTGTGCAAGGAGTGGAGGCATGAACTCATGTGTGCAGCCCTCTCCAGCGATTCCCACACTGGTTAAAATTAGTTGAAAGGCTACAAGAAATACAATATTGCACTGTGATGGTGAATTCCGACGTCGGAATGGGGAGGTCCGTAGAGTGATTTCGGCCCCAAATCAGGCATCATATTTTCCACCGAATGCCTCTTGAACCCCAAACGAAGAGGGCCAGAAAAATGAGCTTCAAGCCCCCACCTCGCCGAAAACGCTCCTTCACAGCTCTAGAGTTTTGAGTGTTCAGTGCCAAGCTACCAGTACTGTAAGGTGTCATTGGTTCAAGTTTCTCGCTCCCACTTGGTCTACTGCTTGTGGGCGATCAGCCATGGCGTTGTTGCCGACTCTGCTCCTCACTCCGACCCCTGCATGAGTTTCATGCTCAGTGGGTGTGCAAGTCGGTGCGTTTCGCACAAACCGATCTCTTTTTCTTGTCATGTTCATCGCCTTCTGAAGTATGTGTTGTGCTCGTTGGCTTTGGAGGTGTAGTTTTGTTGATTTCTCTTGAGCAGCGCGGTTGGTGTAGTGAGGGGCGCGTTGCGGATCGAGGTTATTTCACGCTGGTCGCTCGTGGGATGAGATGTTCTTCAAGTTCCTTTGGGCAGGGTCGGTGTCTGCTGTTACCTCCATTTGAAATCCATGAGGTAGTACTGGAGTTGGGTGATGTTATGGTTGAGGATTCGTGTGGCACGTAAAGGGGGTTCATTGTGTGCTATTTCAGGACGTTGTAACTGAGCCGGCCACTCTGCAACTATGGCGGGCGCTGGTATCCCGAGTTTTGATCACCTGCTGGGAGCTGGGTCTGGGGAATACCTTCCAGGACCGGATTATAATGCCATGGCCATGTCTGAGGGTGCCAGTACCTCAAGGGAAGCGCCAGCAGCGTACCAAGCTGCTGAATTTTCTGTGCCACCAGTCAACTACGTGGGCTTTCCGCTCGGGTTTGATGCATTCAGGACACCCGACCTCTCTTCTGCAACAACACATCGAACCTGTCGGTAAGCTGCACTGACGCGATTTTGGATGACGAAGATTGGTTGAGCACTTTGTGTTACGGCCTTTCAGTTGAAGACTTGTGTGAAAATTTGCTGTCGGTAAAGTCTGAAAAATGTGAGACGAACCTGATCTTTGTTGAGTGAGCACTAAATATCTGGCTCGTTGCAAGAAGAAGCTGTTGAACAATTCATGGTCACCATTCCACAGCACTTCGCCTTGTGTGTCGTGATGCTGGACTCAGGTATCGTCCCTGTGATCTATTTTCGCCTCAATTTGAAGCGTCCGAGTAGAAACCTAATCTGGGATGGAGGTTTGTTTATTGGATCGTCTGTGGACTAACACAGAGGGACACATGCTTTCTAGCAGGTGCCTCGCACGAAGAAGACGAGCCTCGTATTCCTGATTTGGAGTTAAACTTTGGAACGCATGAGGCCACTCCAGGCAGACAAGAACATCAACAGCACTCTGGCGAAACTTCCAGAATGGACAATGTCCAACAACGTGACATCCTGATCTTTCCTGAAGGCGAAGATGATGCTGTGACAATCACTGATAGCGATCTGGAGGGTCTACAACCTGGGGGGTTTCTCAGTAACAACATAATCGACTTCTACATCAAGTGAGTGGTCCAGCCCTTGGTATCCACAGATTCGATTTATGCCTGTCGTCCAGTATGGACAGTCACCTGCTGAAGGTAAGCTTGGATAAGCGAGGGTTCTCACATGGAAGCTGCTGTGCCGTTCTGATTGTAGGTTTCTGGAAAGGGGACTCTCCTCAGAGGCCAGAGCGCGTGTATATTTCTTCAAGAGCTTCTTTTTCACAAAACTTTGGCCGGACAGCAGGTCGAGTGCAGAGATCCAGGAACTGTGTAGAGTTGATTTCGACGGAGTGCGGAGGTGGACTGGGGAAGTGAATCTGTTCGAGAAGGACTACGTTTTCATTCCTATCCTGAGAAGGTTAGAAGTTGTGATTCCAGAGCTGTTATATGTCCACATTGAGCTTCCGTATTGAGTTGGAAGAAACTTCACATATTGTGCCGTATTGAGAAGTGTATGTACATGTAGGAACTGGTTTTATTAGGCACTTTGTATGTCATTTTATTACTTTGGAATGACTAACTTCGATGTATGGCAGTTCGCATTGGAGTCTGATAATCTTGTGTCATCTAAGTGGCCTGACTATTTCACGTGGTAAGCATGACCTTCATTCAAATGCTTGTCATTCTATTGAGTGCTCGTGGGCTGTCCCTCTCACGCAATCCGTCATAATGGTGCTCTGACAGACAAAGGAATGGGATCACCTTGCGTATTTCATCTAGATCCGATTGGAGGGCAGCACGAAAGCTTCGAAGACCAAATCCGGAGGTAAATGTTTGGATAGCATGGTAAATGGAGACCCCGTCTTGTTTATGGTCTCTTTATGCAGGCTATGGGTGATGCTTTTTGCTGTTCGAGATCATTTGGTTCGACTTTCGTCAAGGTCACGGGGTGGTCATTTGGCCAAGCATGTGCTAGCCCTAAACCTGCAACGACTTTGCCCAGAAAGACGCGACAATAAAGTTGGTCCTAGCCTGTGTTGAGAATCACATATGGATGATGCATCTTCTGGAACTGTCATAGTGACTGCTCTTACAAGTCATTCAATGGATTCGGTATAACTGCTTGTGCTATTCAGTCTTCTGCTGACATCAAGGATTCACTAGTCTACGAGGAGTAGGTACATTGCACGTTCTTTGAATCATAAGATGACTTCTTGTGACTAATTCCCTTCATATGCGTGATGTCCTGTGCAGTTATATGATTCAAGCGTGCAGGAAAAGGTACCGAGATTCAAACGACGAGGATCGAATGATCCTAGCTCTAGCTTGCGAAATGAAGTATGTACGAGTTGAGGTACGGATTGCTGTTGTCGGACAGTCCGTGGCTTCGACATGAGCATGTTCTGTTGGTTAAGCAAAGGCTTGGTGGAGAGGTTTGACAATGAACTTTTCAGTAATCGTGCTTCTTATTGTGCTGCCTCAGGTTCCACAACAAGGCAATGGGCACGACTGCGGTGTGTACCTCTTACACTATGTTGAAGTCTTTCTCCGTGCGTCCATTTCAGCGAACTTCAACTTTGCTGCTACTTCAAATATTTGGGGTCCAGATTTCGCAGAAGAGGCTTCTTCGAAGCGGTGGGATATCCAAAGCCGCATCTCAGAAATGAGTAAGAATCCGCAAGGGCAGCTTAGCAGGCCCATGGACATTCGTCCCAGGCCTTATCCAAGAGCATCAGATGCTCCCAACCCATATGCTGGGCGACAATCTTCTCCTAAACCTCGTAACATGTCACAAAGTAAACTGAGCAAGAAGTGGAAGGAGGATGAGACTTCACTTCTGCTGAGGCGCATGGTAGAAGGACACCGCATCCGCAAGGGAACCGCAGGTGCTACACATTGGGAGCTCATCTCTCAGGACATCAAGACCGAGCTGGGATGCATAAGAACAGCAGATGAGTGCCGTCGGCGATATGACACTTTGCTGAAGGCCTACAAGAAAGTTGAGAAGACTGGGAAGTCCTTCTGGGATACAACGAAGGAAGAGCAAGCGGAGTTGAATTTAGCCACGCCCTTAATAGACGAATGGTGCAGAGCTATTGATACTATCTCCCGCCAACGCAAATCTGGTACTGCCAAGTCCCGGAAGCGAGCCAAGCGTAGTCCCGACGGTGAGGATGATATGCCTTCTGGCAATCCAGCACCACCTCCAATCCGGTCTGGAAGCCCTGCTGGAGGGATACAATCCCAGAAACAAGTTGTAAGTTATGTCCGACCTAGTGGCTGCAATTGTTCATGTTGTTGTCCTGCGGATTGATGCGGTGGAAGAAAGGATGGGCGCTGCTGTGTCCAATTGGTAGAATATGAATCTGGTCTTCAATCTAGGACTAGACGCCGGTCGGAATCGCATCTATTGCCACGTACGTGAGGGTGGTGTTGGTCTTGGAGTGAGAATCATGGTTGTGAATGCACCTGACAAGTGCGTTCTGAGAGACTTATTGGCTGCTGTCGTTGGTTGGTTATGGTGCAGGCCATACCCGGATTCAGCACTTTACGTGAAGAACTGAGATTTACACTTCTCAATTTGGTTCAGTTATCTGTCAAGCTTATTTTTTCCTATCTTAGAATACATGAGTTGGAAGGAGTTTGTCGAATGTTGGCAATCGTGGAAGACCGAAAGCCGTGGGAGATTCGCAGAAATGTAGGTCCACGTTGCAGGAGTTTTGATCTGGCAATGGTCGTTTTGAATCATGCATTTGACACCATATGCACGACCATATGAAAGAGAACATATGATTGAGGTCACACAGTTTAGTGGCTCACTAATCATCATGCTGTAGGATTATAGAAGCTCTGGGTACTACATGGATGACTTATTGTAGGTAGTTTTGATGCTGGAGAGCTCATACTGTGAGGTTTATTGTGGTGCAGATACATGAGCTTTCGGAGCGCAAACTCGTGGACCTCAGCCGAGGTGGGGCATCGGATCGGGAGAAGGAATGTTTGGAAGAGGACAGGTTACGGGTGTTCAAGAAGTTTGGAAAGAAAGTGCTACGCAAGAATCCCGGTTTGGACATTTACCTGAAACTGTGGAGGAATAAGGACATTGTTTCTTTAAATCGTGAAACTCCAGCTTCGGTGTCTTTGCAGCAGATCAGAGTGCTGATTGTGTGGGGATGTTCTAAACTCGAGGAGGTTGATTTGAGTTGTTTTCCCGAGTTGCGCTGTCTCTTAATCGAGCTATGTAATCAACTGAGGGTTGTAACAGGGTGGAAAGCGGTCACAAAACTCGGATGGCTTCAAATATCGGCGTGTGGGTCCTTTGCTGAATTTCCTCCTGTGCAGTACCTTCCTTCTCTGAGAGAGTGTAGGGTTGGTAATATTTGTTCAGAAGGAATGGATTCAGTGCCTATTGACTTTCGGCAATGTGTTCGACTACGGAGACTAGAGATCTGGTATATTGCATCCTCGGCATTGAACATGATAGATCTGAGTATGTTGAAGTTCTTGGAAGTCTTGACCCTGAGTTGGTGTGATGCCTTGACGAGCATCCAGGGTTTGAGTGGATTGCATTCCCTGACAACACTTGACGTTTCATGGTGCAAGGGGCTGAAAAGGGTTCCAGATTTTGGCTGCTTGAAGGCTCTCACTCGCTTGAATATGAGTTGCAGTGGTGTTGAGGAGATTCCAGGAGTGCAGGAATTGTATTCGCTCACTTCACTGGACCTTTCTGGATGCCGTTCATTGAAAGAATTGCCATCCTTAGGTCATTTGAAGGCTCTTGCAACATTGAATGTTAGGGAGACCGATGTGGAGGGGATCCCTGGCGTGGAATGCCTGGTCAATTTGGAGACCTTAGATTGCAAATACTCAAAACTTAAGTGGCTTCCAGATCTGCATCATATGCCTCATTTACGAGGAGTATGGGTGGAAGGGACTCCTTTGAGTGAAGTGATGGGGTTATATTTAAAAGAAAGTTTAGTGTTGTTTGGTCTTAGTAAACTCAAGGAGACGGTCTTTGTTACTGAGACTAGTGACATCAGTGACACCGAGAGAATTGATTCTGATGATGATTATTGTTGATCTTTACTGTTGCAACATATAATATCAAAATTTTCTTCTTAATTAGGATTTGTGAATGTTTGAAATATAGAATTTGAATGATGATTTAATGCCATATAATTATGCATTAATTCAATCAACAAAGAGAGATGTTTTTTTAAGTAATCAAAGAATTGATTCATACTACATATTGTCCCTAAAGGACAATTTTTGTATGTGGAATTTTTTTTTTATTCGTTGGTTTCTATTATATCAATTTTTATCGCATTGATTTTTTTCTGAAGATGAAGCACACCAATTTTTTTAATTTTTTGCGTAGCACCTTTTGAATTGTTGGGAAGTTATTTGAGGTACAATTCATTTGGGTAGCTTTATATTACATCTTCCTACATTGAGATATATTTATACAAATAAATAGTATGATTCTCTTTGAAATTTGTCAATGAAACATCTATTTCATTTTGAAGCATGTCAGAGGTTTTTTGCAGGCTATCTAGTAGGAGAGGAGAATTTTTAATTCTTCATTATGTAAAAACCAAAGAGTTTGGTTGTGTTGAGATTTTTTTTCCCAATTGAAGGTGTTGTTTGAACTTTTGTTTTTTCCATTAGATTCACATCACGTAAGCAATTACATATACATATGAAATTCTAAATTTATATTTGCAATATTTAGAACCTTGTTTTGCCACAAGTGTTTTGAAAATCCTACCCCGATACTCTCAAATTGCATGTAGTTTTATGGAGATGCTCTTTATTATTTTAGATCAAGATCTAAATATGATTTGGACGATGGAATGTAATCATTTTTCTATCAGTTCTAATCTTTGAACAAGACCAAGCAACTTTGAAGTTTCTCTTGGTGCAAAATAATAAGGGAGCTTTTAAAGTGGTTAGAGAGTCTTAGGAATGGAATGTTGTTAGGGATTATAAATAGGGAATTGAAAATGATGTATTATCAAAATTTATTGATGTACAGTGTTCTTTAAGTCTATTTACCTACGGTGTTGTTCTTTAGATTTGTTTAAGATGTTGTCACAAATGAATTCTATGGCATCAATGGACTCACTAATCAAATGATGAGTAGTAACCTAACAAAGCCCATCCTATACATTATTAAAGATAAATGATTTATGCCTATTTATATTCATATCTTTTTAACACAATAATATCTTCAACTTTACAATGTATATATTTTATAATTTACAATTTGTTTGTCAAAAACATTTCATGGTCAACTCCTATGTGCTATAGTAACTAAATTTATTAATTGCACCAAGAATAAAATGTGCCATTAAATGGGCTAAAAGTGTCCAATTTAGTAAACATTTCTAGGACCAAATCTACTTAGAATTAGGTTTCATCAAGGATATGTCATAAGATGGTTTGAACTATGTTTGTTTAATTCCCCTAAAGCTAATTAAGGTTGAACTAAAGGTATGCTTAAACAATTTACAAAATTACCACATATACAAATTTACATTAACCCCTAAGGGACAAAACGTTCCCCCGGGGTCATTTTGGATTTTGGGCATGTACCTACAATTCAAAAAAAATCCTTTTTAATTGAATTTTTTTTCAAGATAGGATCTGATAAGAGCTTTGTGGAGATTTATTTTTTTATTTTTTTTGGATTTGTGGTTTGAAAGTTAGTACCACTTAAAGCCAAAAGTGGGGACACCGGGCACCTCCAAAATTTTTGACAAAAGTTTCTATTGACATTGAGATTTTTCACACATATAAATAATATTTCCTTTTTTGGAAATTTTCCAAAAAAAATCTCGTCTTTAGTGTTAAAAGGCATTTTATTCCAAGTCAAACATTTTCACACATTTTTGGGCAACGGGGGAAAAAAGTTCATCTTCTCTATATAAAACCTAGAGATCTTCATATTTTTCACTTTTTATTTTTTCAACAACAATATGTGGTGAAAACCTTCTTATTGACCGTTTGGATTATCATTTGAATACATACGTAGTTCATAAAAAAATAAAACGTGAAATGGCAATTTTTGAACCTCCACTCCTTGCACACTTGTTTTGAATATGCTACACCCCTTTTTTACCTCTAAAAATTGGTGTGTCGGGAAATAACATCATGCTTAAGACAATGGTAAAGATTTAGACCTTGTACAATGCAAAATTTTGATACAAAGTGAAGTCAAAGTCTGTTGATCTACTCAATGCAGAGAAGAAAATGAACCATTGTTTTGACTTTAAACACTCTAATCTATCAATCCGTGCGGTGGATTGCAACCAAAATTTTGTGGCATGTTCATAATGAAGTCTATATAAAGATCTTACGGTTGAAAATCCAAAATTCACTTTAAGATGTGATTTCATGTCTCTTTTTGGCAGTGACAGTTTTGGACTGGTTTTAGAGCGAAAGTGGTCGTGGTCCTTTAGGGGTTAAAATGCACAATAAAAGTATGAATTTGAAAGGATGATACAAAAGATAAATTATGGATCATGAACTTTAGATTGATCCCATTTAGATGGATTTCAAAAAACCATCATTTATGATTTGAAATGATATAAAAGCAATAAAAGGTTAAAACTTCCAATCATACTACTAAAATTATGATCCGCGCGGTGAACCACGCAGCGATCAATCGCGCAGTCAATTGTGCAGTGAACTATAGGATCAGTGCAATCAACCACGCAGTTAATTGCGCAGCCAACCGCATAGTGAATCATGTTACATTTTTTTCAATATAGTTTGAAATATAAAAACTACTTAAATGGTTGGACTAATGCGTTGCAAAGCATTAGCTTGAGTTTTTGGGTGTGACAAATTTGCATTTATGTGTTGCAATTTGTGCTCTTGATTACAAATTTGACGTTTAAAATATTTTTTGAGTTAAGCACTAAAAGATTGAATTGTAAATTATGATTTGTAAACTTGGAGTGAAAAAGTTGTGAAGTTGGAGTTGTGATCTTGGAGGTTGGCATACAGAGTTGGAGTTGCAAAATTGCATATTCAAGTTGTGGAGATTGAAATCACAAGTTTTGAGGTGAGATTGCAAGTTTTGATATTATAATTGCAAATTGAGTTTGTGGGTGTGTGAAATTTGCATTTGTGTGTTGCAATTTGTGCTTATCCAAAATATATTTGAAACTCTTGATTACAAATTTGTCGTTCATAACATTTTTGAAATTCCATGTTAAAATGAAAAAAATCTAAAACCTAATTTATTTATTTCTATTCTATTTGATTACATTATTAAAATTCATGCATAGGTTTCAAAGACATATTTATATTTTATGTAGATTGTTCTTTCCTTTCGTTTTTAATATTTTGTGATACAAAAACTACATTAAAATGGTTGAACTATGCGTTGCAAAGCAAGCGCCAACTTCTAGTCATTCATTTAAAATATCAATCAATTATCAATTAGTTTCAAATTTTAGTGTAATTGGTTAAAAAAAAAACAAGTTCAATAGAAGTTTTGTTTTGTTTACCCTTGCCACACTTAATATGTCATTTTGCGTACTTTTTAGATGTTATACTTTACTTATTGATTTTCTAAATTAAACTTTCCAAAATTCAAGCAAATTGTAAATCACTGCAAGAAGATTGTATTTTTAGCCCATCATTATTTATTCCAACTAAAGATACTTAAGCCCTAAGGTACCGTGACAGTTTCACACCAAAAACACTTCAAAATTGTTGGATTCTAGTGCAATAAATAAAGAAGGAAACAGAAACTTTGATGACTAGTTCTGATCGTAGGATCTCAATCAAGACTTATTAAATAATATATTTGCAAAATTTCATAAACTTTGGCCGCATTGATTAAAAGATTATAGTGTTTGAAGTCTAGCAAATGGTTCATTTTCTTCCTTGCGTTGAGTGGACTTTTTTTCATGATGTGAAGGGAAAAAATGTGTCTAGCTAGTATTGAGAATCTCTTATTCAATAAAGTGTCCTAGCAAAACTTTTTGGAGGTGCCTGAAGTACCCGCTCTCCCCATCTGAAATTCAAAACCCTATAACTTTTTCATTGTATGGCGGATTTAGGAAAAAATTATTCTCCCATTGAGGTCTAAGGGCCGCTTCACACTTGGTGGCCAAGTCGAGAGGCCGTCGATTTCCACCAATGAGATTGCTAGAATGGCCAAAGTCCGGACTTTGGGCCTTCACACTTGTGCCCAAACTCCAAAGGTTGTCGTCCTATATGGCAACACTTTTGGGTTGTTTTGGCGCCAAAGCGACGGCCTCTCGAGCAAAACTTGGGTCACCCATTTTAGTCGACCCAAACTACAATCGAGAGTCCGTCGATTGTTTTTATTAAAATAATCAAAAATTGACAAGATCCAGACCGTTAGATGAAAGAGACCGAATTTTTGGGTTGATTTTTTTTGGCGTAATGATATGGGGTTTGGACTTTGGACTTGGCCTTTGGGGCTTCACACCACAACCGGCCAAACCTTCAATCTATATTAGTTAACGTATTTTTTTGGCAAAAAAGTTTGGCCTCTCGCCATAGTTTGGCCACTCATTTTGACGGTGGGCCTCTCGACTTGGGCATAGTGTGAAGTGGCCCTAAGTAATGTCCCTCTATGGTAAAAATTTCAAATTGTAATGTTGGAAATTCACACCATAGGAACTTGATCGAACTTTCAAAAAGACCATTTTTGACACTTGGTCCTTTCGGGGTTAATAGAGCGTTCTCTCATGAATTTTCAAAATTCTTCTTCTCATACTCATTTTATAAAAATCTACAACAATAAAAATGATATTTAATCAATGAAATCTGTGACATATGGTTGAAGAAGAAGAACTCCGGTCTTCAAAGGAGATCGGCGTGAATATAGTGTTTGTTCATTCTCTTCACTAAGCATATGGCCACGGGATATAGGCTAGTGTAATAGAACTACTTCCCCCTCTCGAGGGCAAACACTTTTCTACACTGAGTGCTTCCCTACACTAATTGCCTTAGAGACAACCGACATGTCATCTCCTCTAAGGGCTTTGAGGGTCCCCATACAATGAGGCCTTGGGACCTCCACCATAATTGGGTGGACTATGGTAGTAGGCACCACGCCGACAATAGGACTTGAACTCACAACCACCTCACCAGTGTGCCATGACCCAAACCACTACACCAAGGCCGTGGTGCTTGACATATGGTTGAAATCTAGGAGCTCTACAACAAAACGTGTGTATTTTGTAAAACTGCATAAAATTCTTACCATACACATAATACCACATTTTTTGTTCATAAAGAAATCCCTCCAAGTAAATAAGGTTGAATAAACAAAACATTTTAATCTATATTGTATCATCTAGTTTATTTGATTTCATTTCATATATGATTCTAGGTTTTTGTTTCTCACGTTGTTCCTCTTTGAATAGAGATCTTGAAAGTAAATCATGACAAAAAAAAACTAAAAGAAAAACACAAAAGTAATTATCAATGGAGAATGGATCAAGGGAGATTTTGAATAAATAAGAAGAATAGAGAATGGAGAAAAACTAGAAAGGAAAGGATAAACCGAGCTTGTTAGATTTAAAGACCCAACTGTTCTAAAAGGCTAACTTTTCATATTTCAATTAAACAAAACAGTGCAATAGAGCAATATAAAACAAAATAATAGGATGCAATGTAGGATGTCATTTACAACATACCATATAATATGCAAAATATACTACATAAATCCACTTTTTATGAAGTATGGTCCTTTTTAGTTAAGTGCTTAAGTCAATAAGCAATGATGCATAGTTGGTGAGCACTTCATATTAATAGACATGAATGGCTTACTTAAACTTCTAAGGGCACAAATGTCATTCTTTTGACAATTCAAATTATTAAATCTACAAGAGAGTGTTTGTCCTTCATCCACTCTTGAATGTCAATGGAATTTGTTGAGTTGGATTTGAATTCAAGTCTAAATTGTGCTATAAAACTCTCAGCTCAATCCAATATCTTGTGAAAATTTGGCAAGCATTCTTGAACATGGGGATAAGCTCGTTTTGGGATATTTCCCCTTTATAAGGATTTGGTTGTTTTTTGACAATACAAGAGCATTAAGATTTTGCTGATAACCAATTTTCCATGAATTTTTTTTTAATAAACATGATGGTCTTAGGACAATTCTTTCCAATTTTATAAGTGAAGGTCGTCTTATTGAAAAAGATTTGATCTTAGTATTTATATTTTAAAGTGTCAACAACCAAATGTCAAGACAAAATGTTCACAATGAAGCATTATGATCCTCTAATTTAAATGACATGATGAATTCAAATATGATTCCCATCATCTATAACAAATACCACAAGTCTATTAGTTGAAATTTTCACATCCAAAATTGATTACCACCTACAACACTTTAAAAGCTTTGTAAGTGATTAAAAGCCTTGGTCTTCCAAAGATTAAATCAATATATCGTTGCGCGGTTGCAAGGTGAATTTGGTGAATTATGATATTTAGCATTTCTAGCATATTTAGTGTGAGTGTAGTGCATTTACATTGTCAATGATTGCAACTATCAATTGGTAATACTACATTCACTGTGATAGTTTCAGTTGGTGTTTCACACTTTCTTTTTATTCCCAAATTAGTATAATTTTTTGTCATTAATTTGTCTTATGCTAAATAAGTTTGAGTATCAACATGGAGCAGAGATGGCGTCATTGACAAGATCTGCATTAGTATTCAACTTGTACTATTTGACCATATTTGTTATATTGGTGGTTTCTTCATTTTCAATTGTGTTATATTCTCATAACCATTATACAATTGTTTCTATATAAATCATAAATAAAACATGCCTTATTGGGTCACCACAACGTAATATGTTTAGAATATGGTAAAATGAAATGAGTCTTTCTAAAATATTCAAATATCACTTTAGAATGTGCATGTTAGAAGATTTGTATAGAAGTATTTATGGTATTAAAAACTGCCAATATAAAAGAATGATCCTTAAGAATTAGAAGTGACAATTGGAGATTTGATTGTGTGCTCTAAATGCACAATAAAGTTCATCATTTAAAACTTACCAAAGCCATTGAAGATGTTGAGAGTTCCATGAGTATCATGTAATCTTACCATATGAAGACAAACAAAGACCATTACTACCTACTATTGATTGATAGAAACTCAAATATTGAACAATAATCCTTACAATATCTATTTTTGTACATTTTCCTCGTCATCAAATTTTCAAGAAATTGGAAAGAGTATATTTAAGCATTTAGCTTTCCTTCATAGTCTTTTGTGATTTTGACTTATCGTGACATACATTCACACAACTTGTCTCCAAGATTGTTCTTCAATGTATAGTACAATAGGGTGACATTCAAATTGGCCGTTTAGTAGTTCCAGGGATAGTGTCCTACACTGTTGCCAACTTTGACACCCTCCCCAAAGCTGAGAAATTGTTATTTTACCATGAAAATTTGGGGACAACATCAACTTTATGTTGAAAACATGCATACCAAATTTCAAGTCCAGGAGACTTATACAAAAAATCTTATGCAAGATCTACCAACATGGGATAGCTGTGAGAAAAGTGTCACAGCTGCCAACTTTGACACCCTCCCAAGAATTGAGGAAATTTTTTTTGCCCATGAAATTTTTGGAGCAAATTTTTTTTATGTTGTTTGCATGTGTGGAAAATTTCAAGTCCAAAAGACCCATACAAAAAATAATATTCCAAATCTACCAACATGTGTAGTTTTGAGAAACAAAGGGGAAAACCATTTTACTACTTCCAACTTTGACGCCCTCCTTAGGATTGAGTTTTTGTTGATACATAGTGAAATTTTTGGCACAAGATCATCTCTACGCTGGTAACATGTGAGATAAATTTCAAAGCCAAAAGATGTACACAAAAAAATTATTCCATATCTACCAACGTGTATGTCCTCCATTAGCGTCAATCACTGCTAGTAACCTAGAGGGCATAGAATGACATAGTTGAAGGAGCTTTGTACCATTGACTAACTTCCACTCTCTTTCAAGAACTACCTTCAACACATCTAAGCTTCTAGGGCATTGTTTGCCATGTTGCACAACATCTTTTAACATCCTCCAAACGTTCTCGATTGGATTGAGATCGGGAGAGTTTCCAGGCCAGTTGAGCATTTCGAGAAGGTGGCTTTGTCTCCATTCTTCACATATTTTGCTCCTATGGACGGGTGCCCCATCTTCCATAAGCACTCCTTGTGGAATTTGACCCATGAAATGAACCAATTTGGCATCGTAAACCACTTCTATAAAATCCTTAGCAGAACGTTGACCTTTAGGCATAAAGACAAGTTCTGACTTTTGTACTCCGGCAAATGCGCTCCAAATCATTAAAGAAGTCCTTCCACTTTTAAATGTAGGAGCTAGACAACTTTATGAATAACGCTCGTATGCACTTCTCCAAACATGAATTTGCCGAGAATTTTTTCCAATTTCAAAAGTAGATTCATCTGTCCAAACAACACGCTCCCACTCTTTTGCACTCCATTGACGGTACTTCTGAGCAAAAGCTAATCGTTGAGACATGTAACGGGGTGTCAAAAAAGGTTTTTTGACTGCAATTCGACTAAAAATGTCATTTTTATGTAAGACCCTTTGAATAGTACGTCTACACACTTGAGTAGGACATGCATTGATAATCTCTGAGAGTGAAGAGCAACGATGAATTTTTGAGTAATGCACAATACTACGAACATCTCTATCACTAAACTTTTTAGCGTGACTTCCACCACAAGGTTTGCGCTTGTAGGTTCCATCTTCTCTAAATGTTTTTACTAACCTTGTAACTGTTCTAATAGGAACTCCAATAGTAGCTGCAATTTGAACTCCTGTAAATCCTCCCTCACTCAAACCTATGATGTGAGCACGAATTTCAACTGAAATTGCCATCATAAACTTATAGAGTGCATGATTCTAGCTACAGCAATAGAGTAGGGGTTAGAGCAGAGCAAGGGGGAGAGAAGGGGGCCAAGGGGCTAGAGCAAAGCAAAGGGGGTTGCAGGATTGACACGTGACAATTGGCAGAGGAAGGAGAACACGGCTGGAGCAGAGCAAGGGGGAGAGAAGGGAGCCAAGGCGCTGGAGCAGAGAGGAGAGAGAAGGGTCGCCAAAACACAAGCCCAAATGCATACATGAAAAATTGTTTTGCTCTTAATCACTCATCATGTATGCCCAATGTGAATCAACACTCATGCATCCCACAATACAACACTCTCTGTTTTGAGGATTGTCTGAACATTTAGTCTATCACAAATCACACACACCATTCCCTTTACATAGTGTTCAATAGATATTTAGAAGAAAAAATTTGTCATGTGTCTAATGCACACTTTATGGCCAAGTGGATTCTTCTGCATGGAACACCTCTTCACTTCTTCATTTAGATGTTATTAATCTTTTTGAGAAGCATTTATGTTTGGTGGCTTACTCACATGATTGAGTTCAATGAAAAAGCATGAGGTGTCAAAGATATTTTGACATTTTCAATATGACCTTCAAATTGTTTATCATAGTTACACATGTTGATAGATATGGAATAACTATTTTTATGTATGTCTTTTGGCTTTGAAATTTATCCCACATGTTACCAGCGTAGAGATGATCTTGTGCCAAAAATTTCACTATGTATCAACAAAAACTCAATCCTAAGGAGGGCGTCAAAGTTGGAAGTAGTAAAATGGTTTTCCCCTTTGTTTCTCAAAACTACACATGTTGGTAGATTTGGAATATTATTTTTTGTATGGGTCTTTTGGACTTGAAATTTTCCACACATGCAAACAGCATAAAAAAAATTTTGCTCCAAAAATTTCATGGGCAAAAAAAATTTCCTCAATTCTTGGGAGGGTGTCAAAGTTGGCAGCTGTGACACTTTTCTCACAGCTATCCCATGTTGGTAGATCTTGCATAAGCTTTTTTGTATAAGTCTCATGGACTTGAAATTTGGTATGCATGTTTTCAACATAAAGATGATGCTGTCCCCAAATTTTCATGGTAAAATAACAATTTCTCAGCTTTGGGGAGGGTGTCAAAGTTGGAAACAGTGTAGGACACTATCCCTGGAACTACTAAACGGCCAATTTGAATGTCACCCTATTGTACATATGACTCCATGTCGACTCTAAAGCTGCAGGTTAATCAAACTAAAATTCTACAAAATAGTCTGCACAGACAGAAAACAAATGTTGTTGTTAGTGCCAATGTCCTTTACATTCATGGAGTTGTTTTAAAGCTATTTATTGCCTATTATATCATAGTTTAAATTTCTACAGAAAAATCTTTTTGCCATTGGGGAATGTCCTTGCCCTGTTGGGGACGATGCAGATCTACACAAGTGTAGTTTGAACATGATACTCTTGCTTTTTTTCATTTTGAATTCAACTCAAAAAATAGTTCCTAAATA